>JARHVA010009339.1:0-52500 GCA_037957365.1 Torreya grandis | reverse complement strand
ATTTAAGTAATATATACATGTGAAGTTTGAATAAATTTTAAAAAGAGATGACTTACCTTAGCTTCTCAAAAAAGGTTTCCTATTTCATACATAATATCATCTTGTGGTGAATGTTTAGGAGACCTATGTAAGTTTGATGGTCTCATCCTTGTATCCTAGCCCTAGAGATCATACATGAGCACAAGAGGAATTTATTAGGTTAGTGGATAAGTATGGTTTAATATATTACAACTCATTTAATTTTATAATGAAGACACTTAGTGAATTACATTTCCATTTGAACAAAATGAACAATATAACTTACATACAACTCCTAATGTATGGATGGTAAGGACTGGTAATATGATCTCAAGGAAGATGAATATATTAAAATATTAAATGCACCTAATGACCTTAAAAATAATAAAATGAGTGGAAATATAGTTTTCAATAAAATTATCACCACCTATAAGAATCTCTCATTCTCCTAAATGAACACTTACAACTTGGTCCATATTGCAAGCTAGCGTAAGCTCATGAAGAATACAGTTTGGAAGGTTAGAAGAGTTATAAGGTGGATAACCATGTTTAAAAAACTTTCATGATGATAATAAAACATTTCATGAGATCATAAGAGGTAAGTGAAAATATATAAGGTTGAGTAAACTGGGCATGGACCTCATACTCAGTCAGTCAAAATCTTGCATACAGTCTTCACAAGCATAAAATCTAGACTTGAGATAATTTAATATAGAGACATATAAAAGTATGAAAAATATTTAAAAATTTAAAAATATGGTCACCATGAACTAAAATATACCTCTATATTCTTACTTGGGTCAAATTAATAGGGGAAGTGTCCTCTATTTTGACATAGACATGAGGCACTTCACAGTCAATGTAATCTGCAGACCTAATATGCATCCATGGTGAAAGGATGAAATGGAGAGTAAAGAAGAATTTTATATTATGTATATAGTTGAATTGTAGGTTAATAGAGGTTATTAAGTACCTAAATCCATTGATACCACTTAGAAGGGTCACATACTAAGAATACACAGTCTTGGCCTATTAGGCCTAGAACTAAGACAAACCATTAGGTTCCTAATTATCATTCATATGACCATATGATCTCATCAAAAATGTGAAAGCCTTAATAAGAGAGTATAAGGTTAATATAACTCAATATTTTGTATGGAATAACTCAAATTGGTTGATTTTGTCTTAAATCTATCTCAAGCCCATCCAAAATGCAAGTACGAGCTCGATAATCAAACTTCCTTCACTCATATTTGTATAAATGAGATACATGAGATATCAAGAAATTAGGGATAGTTGATGGGGGTCTTGAAATTAATATCAATGGAATTATTTTGAGGGTTATGCATCCAGCCATTATGAATCATCACTAAGAACCTAAATGACCTAAAACCCTCTCAAGAAACTGATGTGAAAGATATGAATGGATATACATTTATAATTGGTCAATTGTATTTGAAAATAATTTGGATGTGATTAGTACTCTATTAGTATATTCAACATCCAATTATTCTATAATGTCACTTGTATGAATAAGCCTAATACTATGTTTTTTATAGCATTTGAGTTGAATTGAAGGTGCAAAAAAGGATAGATAGGTGAGAACCATCGTGGAAGGTGTGTAGAGACTTTTTATAACTCCTCATACCAAATTATAATATAAGTAATGAATATAAACCCCTATGCTAAGTTATTCATTCCATGCAGTCTTGGATAGAATAGTGAGAAAGTGAGTCACTACCAAAATTTGAGATGATAAGTGTGGTCTTGAGTTCATTTGAGGCCTATTTGATACACTAGAAGAAAAATAGGTCTTAATGAGTTATCTAACACCTATACAAGGAATATACTTGAGTGTGTGTAGGTCACTTAAGTGACAAGTGTGAATATTTAGGCATAACAGGATAATGATTGACTATAAGAGAGTGAATGACAAGTGGTGTAGAGAAGTTCATCAGTTGAGGAATGTATATGACTACCACAGATCTTATTTATATCTTCTCATGTTAGGACATATGTTTTGTAGAATTATAAGGAGGTTTAAGGTAGTTAAGTGAACTCATCATCAAGAAAGTAGTTTCAATAATGACATGAAGATCTCTAATCCAATTTCAAGAAGGTGTCATGTTTTAGATGGACACTTGTTTAAGAAGAGATTATGACCTATTCCCTAACTCTCTTTTCTTGAATCGTAAATAGTTTTCAAATTTTGATACTTTTCCATTGTGACTCTTCAGTGTCATTTCTTCTCTCTCCTCTCTTATGCTCTATATATTCAATCCATTTTTGCATTAAAATGAATCCAAAATTGGTATGGTAAAGTCATACTAGTTTGACATCTTGATTTGTCTTTGAATAAAGTTCTAAAGTTGATTTTGTCTCTAAAAACTCTTAGTTAAGTATGTCAAGTAATGTATTTTGATGACAAGTGATGAATGCCTTCTCCTTTCTACCATTATGCTCTTATATGTATTATGTGAGTAGTAGCATCTCTTATATTAGGTATAATGAAGTGTATATGTTTTTTAAGTATTATTTGAAGTATGAGAGAGAATAGTAGTGTCTAATATCAAACCTCATTTTCACCCACCTCTAGATATGCATAGCAATATGACTCCATGTAGAAACACTTATGCTAGAAGAATACTGAGTTGAGGTCAATTTTAGTAGTCTTCTTTCTTAGTGAAAATGTAAGTATGTTTGTGGAGTTATCTTTGGTGTATCACCTTCATTAGTATAGGTTTATTTTATGTTTCCTTATTCCCTCTTCACCCCCAATATTGATTATCCTAGTGTAGTGTATGAGCTTAAAATATAGATAAAAGAAACTAGCCCTTTCAAATCTAAAGATCTATCTCTTGTAGTAGATTGTCTATTTGCAAAGATAGTTTCATGTTATCCTAAATTTGAAAAAGTCTACTTGACTTTTGAAGGGTGAAAATTTGGGCTATAATATTTCTGGCATGCTCGATGGGAAATGAATTTTAAGAATGTTTTTCAAGATTATACTTACTTTGATAGCATAGAGGTTATAACAATTCACTTCCTATAGTATTTGGTCACTCTAACATTTAAATCATTATTGTAGACTAGTGCACTATTTCATGCCTAAGGTAAACACAAGGTCTCTTACCTAAGGCATCCCTTTTGTATTCCAAGATCTTACTCATTATTCATACAAAGCAAATATATTTTATAACACCCATACTTATCCAAAGAAGTCCTACCTTGCTCGTAAACCCATAAGATATTTTTTGATTGGCCCATTCTTGAAAATTCATTGATCTACCATGGCAAGGTACCTACATTTTATTGCCTTCAATGTCTATAGTGCTCTAAGGATTTTCCATTATGATGGTATTCCCATATTTTACCTTAAAAGTGTTCCCTCATACATTGGTGAGACTGCCATCACCCCTATTGAGCATATTAGAAATATTGCTAACCTATATAATATACATCAGATCATTGAGGAGAATATAGAAATTAGGATGTTGATTATATCTTTCAAAGGGAAATATCATGAATGGTATGGTACATTGGCCCTTGAATCAATCACCACATGGGATGAGTTGGGAAATGCTTTGAGGAGAAGATTTGAAGATATAAGTGCCAACTTGTCATTGACTGAGTAGCTGACTAGTATAAGGAAAACACCTCAATAAGTCATTCAAAACTTCAACACAAGATTTTAGAAGACATGGGATAGAATACCAATCTTTGTAAGACCCATAATTCACCATGATTTCCTCTACTATCTTAAGGCTTTTGATAGTGAAATTTCAATGATGATATAATCTATGGGAGGTAACACTTTGATTAATGCCTATGAAGTGGCCATTAGGGTAGAGAATTTTTAGATTCAGGCTGGTCATATTTCTCTAAGACCCCTCATGCCTCTATTTATTGATTTGTAAACCCCTACACCTATTATTTCTCCCATTCCTATACCTAAATATAAGCCTATTACCCCTAGTCAACCAAGTAAGTCTAATGAATTAGAAAGATTGAGAGATATGGATCAAGATATCTTTACTCTCAAGATTAACATAAATAGTAGAAAGTAAGGACTTTCTAAAGTCACTATTAGAATAATCATTCCTACCCTAGCTATGAAGGTAATAGACCCCCTTTTCAAGGTTATCCTCAAGGTCAAGGACAACTTGTTCAAGAAAATTCATATAATGGATACAATCCCAATTCTTCTTCCACCTTAAAAGCAATATTTCCTACTCAAAACAAACTTTCTCAAGAGCATGATGGTTAGATTTCATGGGATCAACCTCATGATCCATCTTCCTATGTTAATGAGTCCTTTAATCAAACCTTCATGGTAAGTTTGGGAAATATTCTAGCTATGACTTAAGATGAGGTACCAAATAGAGGAGAAAATAATGGGAATAGTGCTCAAGTGGGGTCTAAATTGGTCAATTGGTACCAAGATGACTCATGTGATGTGAATTACCAAGGGTATTCAAGAAAAGACTTAAGTCCTAAACATGCAACCATAAGGGAAAATAAGAAGGCAATTGAAGAGGCTCAAGGGGATGCTAATGGTATACCAATGAATGTTCATGTATCCCAAAGGTCATGTATGTATAATAAAGTTCCAAATGAACAAGTAGCTCAAAGAGATCAAAATGTTAGGAACTCTCTCATACCTCTGAATTATTAAGGTATATGCAGTATTATTTCTCATAGTAAATAAGCTAAGGTTAGTGGCTCTTTCACTAACATTGTAGAGAAAATGAAAAGGTATCATGTGAATGTATAAATATGGGGTACATTATCAATACTTGGACAAGTAGATCTACTTTAAGAAGAGCTGTCCAAACACATTTTCGGAACCAAGTAGCCTAGTGGGAAAAAAAGATAGCCTTGAAAAATACCCTAAGGCCTAGTGAAGCATAGTCAAACAAAGTTGAAAAGGTAGATAAATCTCCTCATTTATATCTATCTATCATCATTGGAGATGATTTGGTAAAAAATTGTCTTATTTATAATGGAGCTAGTACATGTGTCATGCCCAAATAAGTAGTTGATAGATTTAACTTGAAGTATGAGCCTCATTCCAAAGGAGTGATACAACTAGATGGGTAAACTGTAAAGACAATTGGTTGAATCAAAGTTTTTCAACTTGTTATTCATGCATATCCTAATTTAATCATTTCTTAAGATGGTGTGGTTCTGGATGTGCCACCCCATGTTTTACTTTGTTTATCAAGAGAGTTCACTACTAAGATTAGATGTTATTTGACTTCAGATTGTTCGTATATGGCCTTTAGGAGTAAGTATGGTGTAAAGGTATCAATCAAATCTGAGCCTCTATCTATTTTCCATGTATATCCATATGTGCCTTATACCTATAACATGAATTACAATGTCATTGAGGAAGAAGATCATCCTAGTGATGACTAACCTATAACACTTCTTGATGGCATATCTGACTTGTACCTTGTTGAATGGGGAGATAGGAAGTGTGGCTTTGGAAACTATTCTTGGTACTTACATCCTTCATGAAGAATGTGATGGATCTCTTGAGGTAGATTTTGATGATATTTGAGAACAAGTTACATTGGGAAACTACCTCTTACACATGGATAATGATATGCAAGCTCTATATGTGAAAAAACATGACAGTCCTAGTGAGTAGTCATTTTTTCTTTCCAAGGAAGAGAATACTCATGAGCATGAACTCAAAAGGAATTGGATGATATGTGGAAATAATTCAATTCCATAGTGAAAGAATTTTAGAAAGTAAGAAGGTCTAAATTTTTTCAAAAGAGATATAGATATGTTGATAATGTCAACCATGTTCCCAATGAGCATAATGAAGAAATTAAGGTATCTACAAAGTAAGAAATAACATTGGTAGATTAGAAAGTACTTGATGAACATGAGTATAGCCTTGATGATTTTCAAAAATAAACATATCATGATTCCAATAAATTTGAAGTTGAGAAGGATTTGATGACTCCCAAGGATTAATTTGAGGGGTGTCAATTGAACATAATAGATTTAAAACAAGCTTCAAGGTCAAATGAACCTTTAATAGATCTAGATGGAGTGTACATGAGATCTTCAAGTGACACACTTGAATTCAATAGAAGATCCAACAATGGTAAGTCATTTGAATATCTCAATAATCAAGTGTTCATTGAAAAGTATGCATCATATGAAGGTTTGCTTTTTGGATTAGCAGTGATGCTAGAAGCATTGTCTTTGACACTGGTTGAAGAAATGATGAAGTTATTCTTCACCTCAAGTGTTTTGAGGTCTTTTAAATATTAGGATAGGTATGTTTTTTCTTTGATTGGGTGTGTGTTTTTCATAAGTGTTTATAGAGAATAAATGTGTGTCTTGTTTTGTGTGTTTGTTTCCTATTGTGTGTTGGTGTGATTTTGTGGTGTATTCAAAGTCATTTTAGTGCCAAATTCAATGAATAGGTGACTCCATTGCCTAAGGATAGGAGAAAGCAATTATTATTTAGCATAACAAGCATTATATCCCCAAGAAATTTCCAAAATGTTTACCAAATTTCACCTTAGGTCAAAGTTGGTCAAATATCTCTTGCATATTCAAATTTCTATTAGGGTCCTTCTAGGTTTTAAATGTCCACCAAGGTCCTCTTGACCAAATTTAACCCTACAGGTAAAATTGGGACCTCTATAGGAAAAAAATTAATATTTAAAGGTTTACTAGGGGTCTAATGTTATGTAATGAGGTGTATTATAGGTTAATTGATGTCATTTAATGTCATAGTATCCTTGGTCATTAGTCTTATTAGTAAATATGTCCTTTTGAGTCACTTTAATGGTCAAAATTGAGAATTTAATGACTTATACAAATTATTAGGGAAATTTGAAGGTTTTAATAGGTGATATTATGTGTTATGTGTCCTCATATGTCTTAATCAACCATTTGTAATTGAAAAGTGGTAGGTTCCTTAGAAAAAGCGTAGTTTTCTTGAAAAAAGAGGAGTTTTATTAAGTTGTAAAAAATTGTACAAACTTCTAAAATTGGGGATATTTCATGAGTGTCCCTTGGTTTTCCACACACTTTTTTTAGTGATTAGTTTTATTGTAAGATAAAAAATGAATAAAACCACTTATCTCTCCTTCCACTAGGCTTGGCAAGCAAAAGTAGTCTTCAAATTTCTACTTGATATGTTCAGCATGAGGTTTTAGAAGAAATAGTATTGGTGTGTATTCTAAACTTAGTTACATTACACTTTAAATTTGGTTTCATAGGAATGGTGTCATGTGCTTTATGAACCATTCCAAAGAAGTTAGACTATATAATTTGCCTACTAATTTGTGCACCCTATAGGTTTTACCTTTTTATAGTAGATCCATACAATCCACTTGTTTCTATTATTTCCAAATGATGCTAACTCCATCATTAAATGGTTATAATTCTTATTTTAAAATTTTAATGTGTTTTGATAAGTCAAGTACATCAAAGTTGTAAGAGAAGCATCTTTCTATGTTGTAAGTAGTTTTTCACCATTTGCAAGATATTCTTGCTTTGATAGCGGTTTTAGAGGATGAATATGGGTTGGTTTACATGTATCCAATGTTATCTTTGTCACCTTCACCTTTCAACCTCTTTTCCCAAAGCAATCTATATGTAACTGTAGTCATATACAACCTACTAGTCAGTCTGCCATGAATATGCTCATCTATAGGTGCTTAGAAAAGGGAAATCACATGGAAATTAGGAACATAAGATATTTGAAACCATTAAATGGTTTTGAGAATCCATTATAAGTTATTTTAATATAATTAGTACTCATTGAGTGATAAATATACTGCACTATCCAACCTCTTTCTCACTACCTATCTATATATGCAATTCAGAATGTGCACTTTTTGGAAGCAAGTTTTAGAAATGAGCAAGGACATTGAAAATGTAAATAATCTATTTTTTAATCCTTGAGATAGGACTAAAAATCAGATTTAAGGTTAATACAATGCTCACTATTCAATTTTCTCATCCTTATTGCCTACATAGTGAAATGCACACCTACAGGCGGCTTAACAGAGGGTTATGATGTCATAAAGAGGTGTCAAAACATGAATGTAAACTATTATTTGGACTCCAATATGTTTAAGAGACCTTAACATGAATGTTGACATGTTGAGTGAATAAATGAGATTGAAAACCATGCTAAAGGGTCAATTGATTGTGTTCAGGACTATTTTCCCCAAAAATGTAAAACAGAGCACTTGAAGGTTTTATACATGTCATATGAGAGAGTTTCACAAGGATTTGAGTCTTTTAGGTAACCAAGTATTGTATAATATACATAGGAGGAGTACTATGAAAATTTTGGAGATAAGAGGACTAGGGGAAGATATTTTTTAGGAGGGATAAAGTTGTCATTTTATGCATTAAACTTAGTCAGTGATATCTACAAAAAACTAAATCTTTGAGCAACCTCGTATGTAAATTTGGCATCCCTAACCATACCACCATGAAATATTGGTTTTATATGGTTAAAAGATAACTCATGGTCCAAATATAATCTAAATAAAGGGATTATATACTATTTTTATCCCCATACATACCTATAGGGGTGTCTTAAGCTTGGAAATACCCACCTATAATTGGGTAAACATGTAATAAGCTAAATACTTTGTATAAGTGATGATCTAGCCCCAATAAGGATGATAAAACTGGTATAAAAACTATCAAATGATATTTAAATCCCTCAATAGGTCTTAATAATTATACCTAAGGCCTATTTCATGTAATTATTACCTACAGGTGGACCCCTATTCTACAAAACACAATCGTAGTTAAATGGTGCAAAGTCTAGGCCAACCAAGGAGGGGTGTAAACAATACAGAGTTAGAGAGGGTCCAAATGGATAAAATTATTCTAATGGACTATAAAAATATATAATTACACCCTATTGATATGGAAAACAAGTAAAATAAGAACCCTAAGCAAGTAACATACAACATGTACTCCAAAACACTACATATATTCCATTTCATACAATTAGTTTTGGACTTTGGAAGAGCATGAGGGGTCAGAGTGCTAAATGGGGATTAAATCACATCCATCATGAACATGAAATAATATATAAACATTTTACTATGTATATAGAATAGAGAGAGGAAATTTTCAAGTGCCATACCAAACCTATACTCTAAAACACTATGCATAGTCCTTTTTACATAGGTTTCTTTTAGAAATCTAAGGAATTAAAGGACATAATAATATAATCAAGGGATAAATTTTTTTTACAAAACACTTTATCACTTGATGAAGGCCATAAAATATTCATTTTATCTGATGAAATATTCATTTTATCTGATGAAATATTCATTTTCTCTGATAAAATATTCATTTTATTTGATAAAATAAGGGAAGTACCCTCTATTTTGTCTTAGATAGAGGGTACTTCCCCTTATGCAAAATTGGTAGGTTTAGAGGAAAGTGTATAAAGGGATGAACTAATAGTTTTTTTGACCTTGATATAAGGTGTGAGAGATTGTGTAAAATCTATAAAAAAATTATAAATAAATCATAAAGGGAGGAAATGCAACAAAGTGATCTAAGTGGCTAGAGTTGCAGTCAAACCTACTAGGTAGGTTTTGGCTTGGTACCCAAATGAAAGGTCAAAACCATTTTTAGCATGAAGTGAGATTTAAAAATTACTATAAAATTTATGTGGGATCACATTATAGGTATATGAGATATTGAGAACTAGGGAAAGATATAAAAAGTCATTTTGTGCTTTGAGGCAACTCAAGCCTATTAAACACGGTTTAGACATAGTGTTCAAATGAAGAGTTAGTCACACTTATAGCATTATATATGAGTTATAACCTTTTATATAATATTCATAAGGTCATTAAAAATTTATTTCATATTTTAACTTGTAGAGAAAGCATAAATAATCCCTCTTTGGGCTCAGAGATAACATTAGGCCTATTGAAATGAGGAATCAAGCTCAAAAAGATAGTTTTGGATGCTCACATATCCCTTGAAGTTGTGAATGGGAATATAATAATTTCAAGGATGTTGATGAAGGTTTTGAACTTTTATTTTTTGGAATTATTTTGAGATTCCAATGTCATGTTTTTATGAACAAAGTCTAAGACATCAAAACAAGATAAAACCCTTACAAACCCTTACTAGTGACCAATTTGGAGAGATAAAGATAGAAATGTAGTATAATGGACCAATTTTCCATGATGATTGAACCTTTTAGGAGACTCTCTCAGGATACTCCCCATGCCTTTGGGTTGTATGGATTTGTACAGACAAGGAGCAAAATAGGGTAATTTTGACTATTTTATGTGTTTTATAGGTTTTAGGAGTCTAAAGATGAAAAAAAAATTTAGAGAAGTATTAGGAATTAGGATAACCCATAATTTCCATTTAATTATTACTATCAACTCCTACATGCCTCAACTAGTTGCTTCATCTCAGCCACTCAAAACTGACATAGTGACCAAGCTAGTGAGAAGGATGGAAACTTCAAGTGAGATGATTTTAAGGTGTACCTAATGCATATAAGGCCATGGATGGTCTTGAAACATGTCATATACTCCCCAAAATTAATTTTAATGGAAAATTTCTGCATTTTTGTAGGCCAAGTGTGTAGGGTGCATGAAGGAGGGGTTTTTTGGACTGCAGATGATGATAGATCCTTTCTAGATGATCCTGGATGAGAAAATATAAAACCAATGCATTAAGAGTCATGTATAAAACCCTTTCCCTTAATTAAAATCATAATACATGTCCATATTCAATTTTGGGATGTTTAAATAGGATTAATCATGAAGGCAATTTTTTTGAGCAAGAATAAAGAGTTTTATGCCACTTTGCAAGAGTTTCATGCCTTGTATGGACACTTGTGCTTCATAAAATTTCATGGTTCATCCAAAATAATATTCTCATGAAAAATTATCTATTTTTATAAATTTTAATAGTGTCCTTGTGACCCTTGGACTTCTCTCTTCTCCTCTCTCTCTCAAGTTCTATAAGAACTAACCATTTTAGCCATTATAACTTACACTCCACTTGAGTATGGTGAAGCCCTACTCATTTTCATACCATTTGATCAATAATAATAACAATTTTTTCATCTTAAAATATTTTTCATAGTGTGATATACTTGTATGATTGATTTTATTAAGTTATAACTCTTGTTTCCTTAGTATGTTGTTTCATTCCTTCATCCTATTTTCAATTGGAAAGCTTCTTCTTGTAGGGCATGTGAAGTTTTTTATGAAGTGTAAAGGTTAAGTGAGTTAACATATTAAATAGTGAAATTAAAGGCAATTTTTATAGTCCTCCTAACCTAAACATTAATCCATAACCTCATAATGTAATACTGATGGGAGAATATGTAGATTGGAGAAGTGTATGTTTGGTTAGTCTCTTGGTTTCATGTGTAACATGCATCTAGTTGGAAGTCATCAACTTGTTTGGTGTGTCACCTCCATTAGGATAGTTTTATTTAATTTTTATTGCTCCCTTTCCCCCATAGAAATTTTTTTGGTGTAATTGTGATCCAAAGTGGTACATTAAGGGAGTTATCCCTACCTAGAGATTCACCTCATCCTTAGGTTACCCACAAGCATAGAGGTGTTTCAATTGTGCCACTTGGATGAGGAGAGCTGAGATATCTTCTCAAAGGGAAAAAATCCAAGTGAAAATAGTTTTTGGAATGATTTAAGGGAATCTTGGTCCAATAATTTGAAATATTTTTAGTGTTTTATTTCAACAATTAGCCTTTGGAAGCATCTATCCAAGCATCACTGGCAAGTACAAAGTTACATCAGCTGGTTAAGCAATCTAGGTATTCCATTTGAATATTATTAATGATAATTAATTATGTTATTTTTCCCTAATAAATTTTAATGGCTGACCTTGGTGTTGAGTTTTGTTTTACACAAGTTTGTGAGGTATATCTAGCATATGGCATTCCCTATCAGCCTAGTTTTGACCCTTACCAATTCCAATATGACTCATGCCATCTCCAATATAATAATTTCCAGCCTAGTCATGAATTTCATTGGAATATTCATAAATTTTATTATCCCATTCATGAAGTGTATCAACCCTAAAATCAACCTTCTCCATATCTTGCTCCTAGTCAACCTAGTCACTTCTTAAGTCAATCCATTTCCACTTTCAAGAAAAATATTTTATGCTATGAGAATTACATGTTGGATCTTGACACACAAATGGAATTTGGTCAAGAAGTTCCTATTAATATTATTCATAAAGTGAGAGATGCATTGGATATGTTTAAAAAAGAGTGGGAACCTATTCAGAGAGCTAATTGGCAAAGGTTTACAAGTGAGATGCTAGATGTGAGTGGCTTGGTTTCTTCCTAGAGTATAAGCTAATAATTTATGTAAGGAAACCTCAAAAAACATATCAGACTTCAAATCCACTTCCCCAAGATTTATATCAGTCCTATTTGAACCCTATTCATGAGCCCAATCAAGCTTACCAAAGTCATCCTTTTCCCCATCAATTTGAAGAGAGAGTTAAAAAGAGAAACCTTATTTTTGAAGTTAATCTTGATAGGCAGATTGAGTTTGCAAATAATAAAATTAATTAGTCTATGTTAGTATTAAAGGAATTGGAATTCAATCCATCATTTCCCTCTCCCATTACATCACCACCTCAAAAAATACCTCTATATATGAGATTCCAAGTTCGAGACAAGGTGGATACTCCAAGCCTAAGGAGATTCCAAGTTCCTTGAACAATTCATCCACTCCTCAAATTGAATCACCACCTAAAGAAAATAATTATAATCCTAGCATAATAATATATATTAAGATAATGGAATAATTTGGAAATAAGGAGGATAGAAACATTCTTAAGGAGTGTGAAGTTGAGAATGAAGTTGATCATTTGCAAGTCCCTTTCACCCTCCCTCAAGAATATTCTTGTGTTCCAAGTAAATCCTCTTGTATTACTTATTTTCATGATGAATACTATGAAATTTAGAAAATAATTTTACAAGAGAACCTATCCAAGAAAATTTAAGAGTTAAAGTCAAGAATGAAGTTGCTAAGTCAAGGTGTGATGGAAGGTTTAGACCCAAAAGAAGATCCTATGCCTAGACACACCCCATCTACCCCTCCTCAAGATATTTCTAAAGATAAATAATATGTAAATGAAGTTATTTACAAGTGGAAGTAAAATAAAAAATATATCTTAGCCCAAGGTCTACCTCCCCTTTCTCAATAACTCCCAAAAGAATCCCCTGCTATGCATTATAAATCTGATTTTGAGCCCTATGTTTGACCTCCACCAACTAGTTCCTCTTAACCTCATCCCATAATAATTTTCCTTGATGGAACTATGGTATGGGAAATTTAATAAAATATTTTGGTTGAGGAAAATTTAGAACTCTTGCTTGAGGAAAATGCAACTCCTTAGCAGCCTCATTGGGCTAGGTCATCGGATTTCAAGATGCCTAGTCTTGGCATCACCAAGATGGAGAAAGAGATGGATGATGTTTCAGCCTTTGAGAACCAAGATCAGATTATGATAGCTAATATACAACTTTAGATCCATGAAGAGGTCCTAAATATTAAGGAAGAGGTGAGATCTTGTGTTGAGTCTTCTTGTTTGGTTGATGATGAAGAATGCCTTCCTTGTATTGAAGAGAAAATATTGGATGAAGTATTTTTGGATTATAAGGAAGAAGATGAAGGAGCTTATCTTTTTATTCCACCTCATTATGCTTATCAAAAATAGGATGAGGACTTGTGGTAGTAGTTTGATAACATTTATAATGAGTTTAAGTATCTCAAGGGGTTTACAAATTCTTTGGAATTGATTAAAAGTGATGGTAAGCAAGATGACATTTTTAAAAATGTAATATATGAGAAATAGAAAAATTAGCATCAGCCTTTGGAGATCAACACAAGCTTTTACTATCCTCAACCTTCAAAGGAACAAGAAACTACTCCTGTTGAGATCATGCATACAAAGAAGATATAAGTTGATCATGGGATGAAGAGTGGGAAGAAATATGAGGTATGTGTACAATACCAATAGTGATACTTTTACATTGGTGAAATATTTGAAGATGGTCCAATTGAGAGAATATCAATTGAGGTGCCAAGAAGTAGGTCTGATCTACCAAGTGTTTAATCCAAAGAGCAACATGCTTGGCATCACGATTCATCTCATGAAGAAGGAGATGAAAGAAATATTCCTTTTGATCCTATAAAGGGAGGTATGATTTATTTTTAGTTGTATATATTTTTTTCTTCTTACTTTTCCTAAGTGCTTTGAGCACACGTGTGTGTCTTGTTAGTGTGTTTACTTTATTTGGTGTGTGTCCTTTGTTGTGTGTGTTTTAGGTAAAGTGGTCTTATATTGATCAAAGCCTATGGTAAAAGGTATCCTTGTAATGTTTTATAATTTATATGACTCCATAATACCAAAGGACTAATAAGGATACTAGTCTAGTTAGTATAACAAGCATACTACCCCTATGAGTCACCAATTTTTTGACCAAATTTGACCCTAAAGGTCAAATTAGGACCTTTATAAGAAAAAAATTACCTTTAGAGGTTTATTATGGGTTTAATTATATGTCATGAGGTGTATTATAGTTTAATTGCTATTATTTAATGTCATATTATCCTTGGTTATTAGTCTTATTAGTAAATGTCCTTTTGAGTCATTTTGAGGGTCAAAATTGAGAATTTAATGATTTATAAAACAAATTAGGGAAATTTGAAGGTTAAAATATGTTATTTCACATCCAATGTGTCCTCATACATCTTAATCAACTATTTGGAACTAAAAACTAGTAGGTTCCTCAGAAAAAGGGTAGGTTTTTTTTTAAAGGAGTTTTCTTGAGTTGTACAAACTTGTATGAAATTATATAGATGGGTACATTTAAAGAGCCTCAATTTGTCTTCCACACACTTTTTTAGCGATACATTTGATCACAAGCTCAAAAAAGTGAATAAAATCACTTATCTCTCCTTCCATTAGTCTTGGCAAGTAAAAGTAGCCTTCAGGTTTGTACTTGGTATGGTCAGCATGAGATGTGTCAAGAAAAATGATCTTGGGGGTGTATTATAAAATAATTAAACTTAAATTTTTAGTTTTTTTTCATATGAATTGTTTCATGTTCTTTATGAACCATTCCTAAGAAGTTAGACTATCTAGTATGCCTACTAATCTATGCACCCTATATGTTTTGCTTTGTTCTGGGTAGATTTATACAATCCACTTGATGATTTTGTTTCCATATGATTTTTAATCCATAATAAAATTATTCAAATTACTATTTTCATGTTTCAAAGTGTTTAGATAAGTCAATTACATCAAAGTTATAAGATAAGCATCATTCTATGTTAGCAAATTTTCACCATTTGTAGGATCTTCTTTCTTTGATAATGGTTTTGGAAGATGAATATGTGTTGGTTTACATGTATCCAATGTTATATTATTCTAATTCAAATTTAAACCTATTTTAAAAAATAAATATATATGTAATTGTAGCCATATGCAACTTTCCAGTCAATCTGCCATGAAAATGCTCATCTATAGGTGATTGGAAAAGGAAAATCATGTGGAAATTAGGAAAATAAAATATTTGAAGCCATTTATGGGTTTTTATCATAAATTTTGAGGTATTTTAATAGGATTAAGACTAGTTAGGGATAAATATAATGCATTACCTAACCTTATGCTCATTGCTTGTCTATAAGCAATTTAGAATGTGCACTTATAGGTGTTTGAAAGGAAAAATCATGATGGAAGCAAGTTTTATAAATGAAAAAGGTCCTTGAAAATTTAAGTAATATATTTTTATTTATTTTGATAGGAATAAAACTCATATTAAAGGCCAATAAAATTCTCACTATTCAATTTTCTCACCCTTACTGCCTACACAGTGAAATGCACACCTATAGGTAGCCTAACAGAGGGCTATAATGTAATAATAAGTGTTGAAACATGAATTTAAATTATTATTGGGAACCCAATATGTTTAATAGGAAATATGGTTCATTTTTATATGTTGAGTGGACAAATGAGAGTGAAAACCATGCTAAAGGGTCAATTGACTGTGTTTAGGACTATTTTCCCAAAAAATGCAAAATAGAGCACCTGGAGGTTTTATATATGTCATATGAGAGAGTTTTACAAGGATTTGAGGAATTTAGGTATTAAATTATTATATCTTATACATATGAGGATTAATATACAAAGTTTGGATATAAGAGGACTAGGATAAAATAGTTTTTAGGAGGGTTAAAGTTGTAATTTTAAGCATTAAACTCAGTCAATAATATCTATAGAAATATGAATCTTTGAGCAACCTTGTATGTCAAGTTGGCATCCCTAACCATACCACCATGCATATTGGTTCTAGATGGTGAAAATATTACTCCTTGTCCAAATATAATCTAAATAAAGTTATTATATACTATTTTTAACCCCTATACATACCTACATGGGTGTCTTTAGCTTGGAAATACCTACCTACAGTTGGGTAAATAGGAAACAAGCTAAATACTTTGTATAAGTGATGATATATCCCAAAGAAGGATGAGAAAACTAGTAATAACACTATAAAATTATTTTTAAATACATAAATATGTCTTAATAATTATCCCTAAGGCCTATTTCATGCAATGAATACCTACAAGGTGGACCCATGTTCTATAAAACATAGTCATAGTCAAATGGTGCTAAGTCTAGGCCAACTAAGGAGGGGTGTAAACAATAAAAAGTTAGAGAGGGTAAAAATGGATTGAATTATTATAATGGACTCTAAAAAAATATAATGACACCCACTTGATATGGAAAATAATAAAAATAATAACCCTAAGCAAGTAACATACAACCTACACTCCAAAACACTGCATACAGTCCATTTCACATAGTTAATTTTGGACTTTGGAAGAGTATGAGAGGTTAGAGTGATGAATGGGGATTGGAGTACCTCCATAATTAACATGGAAACATATATAAAATTTTTAATATGGATATAAAATAGAGAGAGGACCTTTTCAACTGCCATATCCAGCCTATACTCCAAAACATTGTGCACAGTCCTATTTGCATAGGTCTATTTTGGAATTTTGAGGAATTGGAGAACCTAATAATATAATAAAAGGATAAATTTTTTTATATAAAACCTTTATAAATTAATTAAGGACCTATAATATGCATTTTGTCTAAGAAAATAGGGTAAGTACCCTTTATTTTATCTCAGATAGAGGGTACTTCCCCTTATACAAAACTAGCATGTTTAGTGGAAATTGTATAAAGGGATGAAATAGGGGTTGTTTTTACCTTTATATAAAGTGTGATAGGTTGTATAAATTTTTTAAAAATATTATAAACCAATAAAAAATGAGGAAATACAACAAAGTGGTCTAGGTGGCTAGAGTTACAATCAAGCCTACTAGGTAGTTTTCGCTTAGTACCCAAATGAAAGGTCAAAACCATTTTTTATCATGAATTGAGATTTAAAAATAATTTTAAAATGTCTATGGGATAAAATTATAGGTATATTATCTATTTATAAGTAGGGAAAGCTATCAAAATTCATTTTGTGATTTGACTCAACTCAAGCCTCTTAAACAAGGTTTAGACCTAGTGTTCAAATGAAGAATCAATCACACTTATAGCATTAGATATGAGTTATAACATATTGGAGAATTTTTATAAGGTAATTACAAATATGTTTAATCTTATAAATTATATAAAATTATCAATAATCCCTTTTTAGGCTGGGAGACAACATTATGCCTATTGAAATGAGGAATCAAGCTTGACAAGATAGTTTTGGATGCTCATGTCTCCCTTGAAGTTGGGCATGGGAATCTAAGAAGTTCAGGGATGCTAATGAAGGTATTGAAATTTGATTTTGTGGAATTATTTTGAGATTAAAATTTCAAGTTTTTATGAACAAAGCCTAAGAGGTCAAAATAGGCTAAAACCCTTTCTAGGGACCAATTTGGAGAGATGAAGCTAGAAATATACTTTAATGGACTAGTTTACCCAAGATTATGATTTAAAATTTTAGGATACTCTCTCAAGATAATCACCATGCTTTTGGGATATACAAAATTGTATGGATAGGGTATAAATAATGTATTTTTGATTGTTTCGTGTGTTTTGTAGGTTCTAGGAGGAGTATGAAGATGAAACTAAATTTTGGAGAAGTATTAGGACTTGGGATAAACCCTCATGTACCTTTAATTATTCAAAACAAATCCTAAGTGACTCAACCAACTACCTCATCTCAACCAATCAAAATTGACATAGTGACCAAGCTAGTGAAAAGGGTGGAAATCTTCAAGAAAGCTAATTTTAAGGTGTAATTAATGCCTCTAAGGCCATGGAGGGTCTTGAAACATGACATACACTCCCTCTCATGTATTTTCATGGAAAATTTATGCCTTTTTTGAGTCCAAATGTGTAGGGTGCATGAATGAAGATGTTTTTGTACTATAGATGATGATTAATCCTTTCCAGATGATTCCAAATATACAAGACTAAAAAAATGCATCAAGAGGCATGTATAAAATGATTATAATTCATTACAATCATTATAATTGTCCCTAATCCATTTTGGGACATTCAAATATGGATAATCATGAAGGCAATTTTTTGAGCTATAATAAGGAGTTTTATGCCACTTCACAAGAGTTTCATTCCTTATATGGACACTTTTAATTCATTAACTTGGATGGTTCATCTAAAATCCTATTATCATGTATAAGTAACTCCTTTTATTATCTTGATAAGTGTCCTTATGACTCATGGACTTCTCTTTCTCTCTCTCTCTCTCTCTCTCTCTATATATATATATATATATATATAGAGAGAGAGAGAGAGAGAAGTCCATGAGTCATAAGGACACTTATAACTAGTCATTTTGGCCATTGTAACTTATGCTCCACATAAGTATGGTAAATCCCTGGTCATTTTCATACCATTTAATCAATAATACTATTGATTTTTACCTATTAATGACTATTGATAGTGTTTTATACTTGGATTATTGATTTTCTTAAGTGATAACTCTTGTTTCCTTAGTATGTTATTTTAATCCTTCATCCTATTTGCAATTGGAAAGATTTTTCTTTTAGGGCATGCGAAGTGTTTTAAGAAGCGTCAAGGATAATTGAGTTAGAATATTCAATATTTCCATTAAATTCCTCTTGTCTAATCTTCCTAGCCTAAACATTCATCGATAATCTCATAATGTAATATTGATGTGAGAAGATGCAGATTGGAGAAGTGTATGTTTGGTTATTCTATTGGTTTAATGTGTAACATGTATCTAGTTGGAAGTTATCAATTTTTTTAGTGTATCACCTCCCTTAGGATATTTTTCTTTTATTTTTATCTCTCCCTTTTCTTCCCAAAAAAATTTAGGTGTAGCTATGATCCAAAGTGGTACATCAAGGGAGCTAGCCCTACCTAGAGATTCACCTTTTCATTAGGCTACCCACAAACCTAGAGGTATTTCAATTGTTCCACTTAGATGAGTAGAGCTAAGAAACATCCTTAAAGGGTGAAAATCCAATTGAAAATAGGTCCTAAATGAGCTTAAGACATAGACTGGGGGTCATATAATATATTTTAAACATTTGTCATGTTTATCATTTATCTTCATAACCTTTTTGCCACCTTTTGGTCACTTTAAGGGAATTTATATGGTTTATCATCAAAATAAAAGAGTTTAAATAATATAACTAATGTATTTAATTTCATATAATTCTAGTTGGTAGTTTTTGAAATTGAAAGTGTTAGGTTCAACATAAAAATAAGATCACTACAAAAAAGGGAGTTCTAGGTAGTTGTACAGATTGAGGTGAATCACCTAGCATGTGTGAGGCTTCAATAAAATACCATGTCATGCCTAAAAGTCTTTTATAGGCTCAAGAGGCTTCAAAAAGTTCAAAACTACCAAAAAATAGTATCTCTCTCATTGCTCACTTGGGTAGGTCAACAAGGTCAAACAATTTTTTATTGGTATAGATAGGGTAAGGAGAGTTGAAGTGGATTCACTTGGGGGATGCTAGTAATTTTTATGGCCTTATATTTTTTGTTCATAATTTCTACATTAGTGGTCTGAGATTCATAAATAATCACTAATATTGTTAACAACTTCAAACTACCTGCACATCCCCAACACCTCATTTTTTCTTATTTTTTTGCATTGGTTTATGTGAACCAAATGGTTTATGTAAACTTGAAGAGTATATTATTCCTTTTCATATGGATTTAAATCTGGTTGGAACGTGTGAACATGGAGAGATGGGAAATATCACTCTCTTGTTCTTAAAGTGAATGTGAATGAATCAATTAGAATAGTGTTTTGGTAATGCCATAGTTTCATCCTCTTGTGAATGGCTTTAAATCAAGACTAATATGTTGTTTTCAACCCCTTAGATCATGGTGATAAATTTTTCCTTTAAAGGTTTAGTCTCAATAGGATAATTTATGGAATGCAAGGTATAAGACACAAGCATAGTAAATTAACCTTGATATAATCACCTATAGAATTGTGTAGGAGTGCTTAGATAGTGGGTTTATGAGGTAGTTGGACTCTAAGATAGAGCCTTTGAAAAGTGTTTAAGATTGGCTTGAAGGTCTAGAAGTATTAAACATAGTAAAACACATTTAAGACCAGTTAAATAAACATATACATGTCAGGTTGAAGAAATTTTAAAAATAGATGACTTACATTAACTTATCTGAAAAGGTTTCCTATCACATACATAGTAACATCTTATGGTGAATGTTTAGGACGTCTATGTAAGGTTGATGGTATCATCCTTGAATCTTAGGCCTAGAGATAATATATGAGAAAAAGAGGAAGTATTTAGGTCAATGGAGAATGATGGTTGAATGGATTACAACTTAGTTAATTTTATACTGAAGACACTCAATGATTTACAATGCCATTTGACCAAAATGGATAATGCAACTTACAAACAACTCCTAATGCATTGATGGTAAGGAATGGTTGTATGATATCAAGGTAGATGATTATATTTAGATATGAAATTTACCTAATGACCTCAATATGAATAAAAGTATTGGAAATACAATTTTTAATCAAAGTATCACCACCTAAAAGAATTTATCATACTCCTAAATGAACACTTATTATTTGGTCCATACTGCAAGCTAGCCTAAGCTCATGAAGAATATAGTTTGGAAGGTTGGCAGAGTTATAAGGTGGATAAATTTTTTTGAAACCAATTTAATTATTATTATACCACATTTCATGAGATCCTAATAGGTAAATAAAAATAGATAAGGTTGCACAAACTATGCATGAACCTCATACTCAGTTCGTCAAAATCTTGCATACATTCCTCACAAGAATAATATCTAGTCTTGAAATAATTTGATGTAGAGACATATATAAGTATGACAAATATTTTAAAATTGACAAAAATGGACACCATGACCTAAAATAGACCTCTATGGTCTCACTTGGGTTGAATAAGTAGGGGAAGTGTCCACTATTTTTTCATAAACATGAGGCACTTCATAGTCAATGCAGTTTCCAGACTTGGTATACATCTATGGTTAAAGGATGAAATGGAGAGAAAAGAAGAATTTTAAGATGATTTATATAGTTTAATTTAAGGTTATAAGAGGTTGAGAAGGACCTAAAACCACTAAGACCTCTCAGAAGGGTCAAATACTTGAAATATGTAATCTATGCCTATTAGGCCTCAAATTAGGTATAAACCATCAAGTGCCTAATTATCATTCATATGGCCATATGATATCATGAAAAAATGTGATAGAATTAAAGGAAGAGTATAAGGTTAATTTTACTCATTTGTTTGTAGAGAATAACTCAAATTAGCCAATTTTGGCCTAAATCTATCTCAAGCCTATCTAGAATGCAAGTAAGAGTTCAAGAATCCAACTTACTCCACTTATATCTATAAAAATGAGATTCCTGGGATCTAAATAAATTATGGATATTTGAGGTTGGTCCTAAAATTTATCTAAGTGGAATTGGTTTGAGGGTTAAACTTCCAAAATTTATGAATCATCAATAAGAAAATAAATGACTTAAAACCCTCTCAAGAACTTGATGTTAAATATATGAATGGAGATGCATCCAAAAGTGGTCCATTGGCCTTGAACATAATTTGAACATGCTTGGTATTATCATAGGATATTCACCATCCAATTATTATATACTATCACTTGTATGTATAGGCCTAATATTATGTTTTTATTAAGAATTAAGTTTAATTGAAGGTGCATAAGTGAATGGATAGGTGAGAACCATTTTGGGAGGTGTGTTGATACTTGTTATAAATACTCATACCAAATCCTCATTGTATTAATTCATATAAACCCATATACTAAGTTAGTCATTATAGGCAGTCTTAGACAAAATAGTGCGAAAGTGAGTGATTTATAAAATTAGAGATGATAAGTGTAGTCTTTAGTTCTTTTGAGGCCTATTTGATAGATTAGAATAAAAATATGTATGAATGAGTTGTCCAAAATTTATGAAATTAATATACTTTAATGTTTTTAGGTCACTTAAGTGACAAGTGTGAATATTTAGTCCTAAAGGGATAATGAGTGATTGTTATAGAGTGAATGACAAGTGGTGTAGAGAAGTTCATCAGTTGAGGAGGGTGTGGAGATAAAAGCTTCACCTAAGGCAAACATGGAGATTTCTGAGCATGCCAGTCACCGACGTCGGTAGGCCACAACCGACATCAGTCAGGGGAGCGTAGAAGGGAACCGGGATCGGCAGGAGATCGGCCAGTATCGGTCACCTCCAGGAAGGCAGGGACCGACGTCGGTTGCCTGTGGCAGTCAGAACTACTATTGACGAACAGTCAGTTAAGTGAATGTGGAGTTTGAATGATAAAGACCAGTTCGAGTCTTTGAGCTGCTTGTCTAATTATTGTATGCATGAGATCTATATAATAGACTCATGGGCTATATTTTCAAGTGTAGAACTTGTATAACCCAAGTGTGGAGCTTGGAGAGTTCTTCCCATGGTGGAATCAAGTACAATTCCCCATGTATGTAAGATCAGGTTTGATATGCAGGGTGTTGAAGGGTCATGGTGGAGATCTACATGTGATATGTAAGATCAGGGTTGGTCTGCTGAGATGTGTGAATGCGAGGGTCAGAAAGGAGATCGATGGGGGAGCTAGATCCAAGGTGACAATAATACATCAGGAGCAAGATCATGGTGAGATCTACTTGGAGTACCGGTTCATACTCGATTGTACCAGATGTACAATGAGGTGAACAACAGCTTGTGTTAGCTGTGTGTTGTGACTTATGAGAGAAGATTACTCAAGAAGGAAGATTACTGGGAGCCCTTGAGGAGGAAGCCTCACAGAGGTGGAAGAAGAGTGTGATCTTTTTATTGTAATTTCCTTTGTAATGAGTTGAATACAATTGTGTGTTGCCTCTCATATTCTATGTGTTTTCTCATTGATAGTTATTTGTTCTTCTGGTATTTCCGCATGTTTAAGTTGCTTATACATTGGTAATCATGTGTGCTCTTAAATTTGACAAGTTGTGTCAGAGCTTTGGGGAACTTCGATCCTGTCAAATGGTATCAGAGCAAGGTTGGACGTTCTCAGAGCAAACTTGACTAACAGGTGGTTCAGATCTATTAAGTGTTGTTGATTACAGGTTACTCACAGGGGTTGCTATTTGAGTGGGAGTATAGCAAGGCAAAAGAATGGAGAAATTCAGACACAGGTTTAACACCACAAGGAGTGTGGTGGGTAGTCTTCAAGTGGGAGATTGGAAAGGAATACAAGCCAGGATGCAGATTAGACAGAGTACTGGTATGGGTACAGGTGCAGCTCTTTATCTCCAAGTGGGAGATTGTTAGGGTGTGGAGCTAAAAGCTTCACCTAAGGCAAACATGGAGGTTTCTGAGCATGACAGTCACCGGCATCGGCAGGCCACAACCGATGTCGGTCAGGGGAGTGCAAAAGGGAACCGACATTGGTAGGAGATCGGCCGGCGTCGGTCACCTCTAGGAAGGCAGGGACCGACGTCGATCGCCTGTGGTGATCAGAAATGTTGTTGATGAACAGTCAGTTAAGTGAACGCAGAGTTTGCATGATAAAGACCAGTTCGAGTCTTTGAGCCACTTGTCTAATTATTGTATGCATGAGATCTATATAATAGACTCATGGTCTGTATTGTCAAGTGTAGAACTTGTAGAACCCAAGTGTGGATCTTGGAGAGTTCTTCCCATGGTAGAATCAAGTATGATTCCCCATGTATGCAAGATCAGGTTTGATATGCAGGGTGTTACAGGGTCATGGTGGAGATCTACATGTGATAAGTAAGACCAGGGTTGGTCTACTGGGATGTGTGAATGCGAGGTTCAGAAAGGAAATCGGTGGGGGAGCTAGATCCAAGGTGACAACAATACATCAGGAGTAGGATCATGGTGAGATCTACTTGGAGTACCGGTTCATACTCGATTATTGTAATTTCCTTTGTAATGAGTTGAATACAATTGTGTGTTGCCTCTCAGTTTCTGTGTTATTTCTCATTGATAGTTATTTGTTCTTCTAGTATTTCCACATATGTAAGTTACTTATACAATGGTAATCATGTGTTCTCTTAAATTTGACAAGTTGTGTAAGAGCTTTGGGGAACTTAGGTCCTATCATATCATAGATCTTGTTTCCATCTTCTCATGTTAGGACACATGTGTCAAAGACTTCTAAGGTGGTTCAAGAAAGTTAAGTGAACTCATCATCAAGAAGGTAGTTTTAAGAAGGACATGAAGATCTCTACGCCAACTTAATAAGGTTTCACATTTCAAATGGACACTTATCTAAGAGGACCTTATGACTTATTCCCTAACTCTCGTTTCTTGAATTGTAATTGGTTTTCAAATTTTTACACTTCACCATTGTGACTCTTCAACATCACTTTTTTTCTCTTCTCTCCAATGCTCTATATATTTAATCAATTTTGGTATTGGAATGAATCCACAATTGGTATGGTGAAGCCCTTCTAGTTTGACATCTTGATTTATCTTTTAATAAACTTCTAAAGTTGATTTTATCTCTGTAACTCTTACATAATTATGTCAAGTAGTGCATTTTTATGAAAAGTGATAAATATCTTCTCTTTTCTTCCATTTTGCTCTTGTATGTATTATGTGAGTAGCAACACTTCTTATAACAAGTCTCATGAAGTGTATGTGTTTGTTAAGTGCGTTTTGAAGTGTGAGAGAGACTATTAATGTCTAATATTAGACCTCATTTTCCCTCACCTCTAGATATGCATAGTAATATACCTCCATGTATAAATATTTATGCTATAATAATATTGAGTTGAGATCAGTTTTAGCAGTCTTCTTTCTTAGTGAAAATGCAAGTATGTTTGTGGAGTTATCTTTGGTGTATCACCTTCATTAGTATGGGTTGATTTTATGTTTCATTATTCCATTTTAACCCCCAATGCTTATTATCCTACTATAATGCATGATCCTAAAATATAAATCAAGGGAGCTATCCCTTAAAAATATAGAGATCTATCTCTTATAATAGATTGTTTACTTACAGAGATAGTTCCATGTTATCCCAAATTTGAGGAGGTCTACTTGACTTCTCAAGGGTGAAAATTTGGGCTATAAAAATTCCCTTATTTATTATTCCATCACTTTAGCAAACTAGGATTATACATTCTATAGTCCCCTTGAAATATAAATCATTTGGTGGACCTAATTTACTTCAAATATTTTCACTAGAAACCCTAGTGCACCATTACGGTTTCCCTACTTACTTTCAAAATTTGTGTAGTTTTAGTTTTCAACATTTCATCATGATTATTATGATGGAAGCAATCTTCTACTTTTTAATATAACATTTGGTGGTTTATATTGCATGTTAATTACCTACTATTATTAAAATGATTTACATTTATTACTCCTCTCATGAATCACATTAGCATTCATCTTACTTCACACATTAGTCCACATCCTCTTGAGCTCCCATTATATAAAGATCATTGTCTCATGGCCAATTTTGAGTTACCTCTAGTTACTACTCGATGATAAAGAGCTTAGAGGATTCTTTTTATTCCTCTTCCATCTAGACCAATTGAATACCTTCGATCTTATCCCACCTCTACTACTCACCCTTGGAAAAAAGTAGATCCTATTGTTCAAGATACTAGTAAATAGAATTGGATTCCTCATCAACTTATATAGGTACAACTTAATCTCACCATCCCTCCTCATCCATAAAATAATACAATGGGAACTAGGGATCAATATAGAGCATATGATATTGTGGATCAGTTGAAAAATACACCTACTAAGATTTCTAAATTAGAATTACTTCACAAGGCAACCATATTCTATTAAGCACAGAATATACTGAGAGGGGGGGGTGAATCAATATATTATATATCTTATAAAACTTTCCCTTTATCAAATTACGCTTAATCAAACATTCAAGATATGCAATAAAACTCAAACAATAAACATCACACAAGAGAGAGAGAGACACCAGATATAACGTGGAAACCCAATGTGGAAAAAACCATGGAGAATCAATCTCAAATATATTCATGAGAACAAACCCACAGGAGCACCATACCCCTTTGCCAAGTACAAACCTTAGCTATAATTCATGAGCACCAACCCACAAGAGCTTCAACCCCTTTGTCGATCACCAACCCAACACCTATTCGTGAGCACCAACCCACAGGAGCACCAACCCCTTTGCCGAGCACCAACCTAGAAACAATTCATGAGCACCAACCCCTTTGTGTATACCACACACCTATATCTCAATGTTTCTATCTCAACAAATGATAGATCAATACAACACCTCTTTTCTCTCTCTCACTTTTGCTCTTCTAAGCTAGATATAACAAATACAAATCATATTCATCTCTCACAATTTCTCTTCTAAGCTAGATATTACAATATCAAATCAACCTCTCTCATTCAAATATACAAATGGCTTCTCAAGCCTTTATTTATAGCTTTCCAAATGACCTTTGGCCTTCCCCCTTTGTGACCCTTCAATCCTCATGGAAAATGGTGCCAATCTTGGATGACCCTTCATACTCAAGCCTTTGAAAAGTCATGTGGTGACCCTTCATGACCAAAAACGTCCTTCCCACTTTTGTCCTTATCTTTGGTGACTTTTTGTATTCCTTAAAGTGTCCCTTCATGAGAAATTGGCCCTTACTCTTTTGTCTTCACTTGGTGACTCTTGGTATTCCCCAAGATGACTCTTCATGGGAAAATATGTCCCATCCTTCTTTTGCCTTTATCCCGTGGCTCTTCGACTTCTCCATGGGCCCTTCTTTTGTCTCATATGCAACCAAAAATATATTCATTAATATTAAATAAATATTAACTCATATTAGCCAAGATATATTTATTATCAACAACATTAAATGCAATGGGGCCTTTATCACCAATAATGCTAAACCTTTGACATCATTGACAATATTTCCAACAATCTCCCCCTTTGTCATTGATGGCAACCTCAATCCTGAAACTACCAGATCCTATCATCTGAAAACATACAATACCTCCCCCTTATTGTAATAACCTGTACCTATTTTCTACACCTATACTTGTACCTATTATTCTCCCCCTTTGACATCAATGGAAAAGGGCCTAATTAGAGCTAACACTTAGCTCTACCTCACTTTATGATGAACATCAATGGCAGGAAGTAATAGAAATTACTCCCAACTCCTCTTGCTGATCTTTGAATGTGTCCTTTGATCATGCCTTTGAGAAGATATCTGACAAAACATATGCATTGTTTCCTGTCCTTTGAGCATCTGCAATCAACTCATTTGAATATTTTCTTCTAATCTCACAACCTTCAACATGAAACCTTAATGTGTATCTTTGATCACAAATTTGAATAACACTCAACAGATTATGCTTAAGACCTTCTACATACAAAACATTCTTAGTCTTAGATCTACCATAATCCAAACTCAAAGTACCTTTTCCAGCTATCTTGGTAGAGATTTTATCTCCAAACCTCATTGTACCACCATTGATCTTCTTTAGAGATATGAATTTACTTTTATCTCCTGTCATCTACCTCAAACATCCACTATCAATTAACCATGGCTGATCTTTACCTCCCACAGGCAGAGCTGTCTGCACCATCATAGAATATTCATGTTGTTTCTTCTGCCATGTACATGTCTAAGCCTTCTCCCTGATGAATGGATCTTTGACACTCTGATTCTTCTTCTTGATGAATGGAGCTTTGAAACTGTGATCCTTCCTGACTGACTTGAACATGCTTCTGCAATACCAAGCTGTGTCTGAAGTTGTTACACTTGTAACACACTATGTTCTCTTCATCAAAGCTTGATAGAGGAGCAAAAGAGTTATGGCTTCTACTTGACTCTACTTGACTTACCTTCTCCTTATTTATGAAATTGTTAGCTCTTTTTCTACATTCTACTTTCTTGTGACCATATCCATTACAATAAAAATAATAGCCATAGAAATAAGACATGTCTGTATATCTCTAACCTGATTGCCTTTTGTAGCTTTGTTTCTTCCAGCCTTCTTTGTTTGGAATGTCCTATGTATTCTTCACTTTTCCCCTTTTTTTTCCCTCTTGTGTAAGAGCTTCAGCATAGCTCTTTTTCTTTTCAAATCCAATCCCTATCTTATCTGAATATGCTTTTTGACTTTCCAATATCTTATTTAGCATGTTAGTGTTATCCTCAAATTTTGAATCACTCACTACTTTATCACTGACTGCTTTCTTAATATCTTCTTTTAAAGAGGCAATTTCAATAACATACCTTTCAAAATCTTTTCTTTATATTTCCAATTGTGCTTTGAGATCTTCTTCATTCTTATTGGCTTCTTCAAAGTGTGCTTGTAGATCTTCAATCATTTCCTTTGACTCTTGTTTATTTTTCTCGATCTGGCACTTTAATCTTTGATTCTTCTTCTGAACAGCTTCTAACTCTTCTAGGGCACAATTGAGTTCTCCTTCCATATCTACTTCAGCTTCCTCCTCTTCTTCTTCTTGATCATCTTCATGTATGGACATGAATGGAATCTCTTCTTCTTCTAAATTACTGACTTCACTGTCTTTAACTGAGCTAGGATCCTTAGAATACAGGCTCTTCTTCTTGAATCCCTTCTTGGATTTGCCTTTGAAATTCTTCTTTTATGTAGGCTTTTCTTCTTCTTCATCATTAACCTTATCTAGGCATCTAGTTGAAAAATGTCCAATCTTTCCACAATTAAAACATTTAAAAGGTAATTTTCCTTGATATTTATCTGTTCCTCTTTTTGGCCTACGAATGAAAAGTGCTTCATTGTCATCTTCATCATCACTATAACTATCACTTGATTCTTGAATCTTAGCTTTCTCCTTCTTTGATGTCTTGAAAGCCGTTTCTCTCTTTGAGGGTTTATCTTTTTCTGTCTGCATCTCATATGCTGTGAGAATACCATGAAGTTCATCCATCTTTAGCTTGGCTAAATTCTTCATCTCCTCGATTGCTGAAACCTTTACATCATATCTCATTGGTAGAGATCTCAAAACCTTTTGCACCACCATTGAATCTTCCAATGTTTCTCTAAGACCTTGAATCTGATTTACTATCTGATCAACTCGCAAGAGATAACTTGCTATATCTTCTTCTTCTTCCATCTTCAAACTTTCAAATTGTTTCTAAAAGTCTGCAACTTAGCTTGTTTAACCTTTCCATCACCTTTGTAAATATTCTCAAGTTTTATCCAAGTTTCATGAGCAGATTTACATTGCATAACTTTAAAAAATTTATATTCACATAACCCACATAAAATAGCATTTAAAGCTTTAGCATTACATTCACTTGACTTCTTTTTTGTTGGAGTAATTGTAGATGGCTGTGGCTCTTCATATTCCTCCACCACTGATTTCCATATGTCAAATCCAAGGGCCATCAAATAAACCTTCATTATCATGCTCTAGAAAGCGTAATTCATCCCATCAAACAAAGGTGCCTTATTTGTAGAAAATCCTTCTTGTGACCCAGCCATCGTGCTTTCCTGATCTACCTTCAAGCTGTAAAACTTTTCAAAAAGGAACCTGCTCTGATACCAATTGTTAAGCATGGAGTATACTGAGAGGGGGGGTGAATTATTATATTATATATCTTATAAAAATTTCCCTTTATCAAATTCCACTTAATCAAACATTTAAGATATGCAATAAAACTCAAACAATAAACATCACACAAGAGAGAGAGACACCAAATATAACATGGAAACCCAATGTGGGAAAAACATAGAGAATCAATCTCAAATATATTCATGAGAACAAACCCACAAGAGCACCATACCCCTTTGCCAAGTACAAACCTCGGCTATAATTTGCGAGCACCAACCCACACGAGCACCAACCCCTTTGTCGAGCACCAACCTAGCACCTATTCATGAGCACCAACCCACAGGAGCACCAACCCCTTTGTATATACCACACACCTATCTCTCAATGTTGCTATCTCAACAAATGATAGATCAATACAATGTCTCTTTCCTCTCTCTCACTTTTGCTCTTCTAAGCTAGATATAACAAATACAGATTATATTCATCTCTCACAATTGCTCTTCTAAGCTAGATATTACAATATCAAATCAACCTCTCTCATCCACATATACAAATGGCTTCTCAAGCATTTATTTATAGCTTTCCAAATGACCTTTGACCTTCCCCCTTTGTGACCCTTCAATCCTCATGGAAAATGGCACCAATCTTGGATGACCCTTCATATTCAAGCCTTTGAAAAGTCATGTGGTGACCCTTCATGACCAAAAAAGTCCTTCCCACTTTTGTCCTTATCTTTGGTGACTTTTCATATTCCTTAAAATGTCCCTTCATGAGAAATTTTCCCTTACTTTTTTGTCTTCACTTTGTGACTCTTGGTATTCCCCAAGATGACTCTTCATGGGAAAATTCATCCCATCCTTCTTTTGTCTTTATCTTATGGCTCTTTGACTTCTCCATGGGCACTTCTTTTGTCTCATATGCAATCAAAAATATATTCATTAATATTAAATAAGTATTAACTCATATTAGCCAAGATATATTTGATACCAACAACATTAAATGCAATGGGACCTTTATCACCAATAATGCTAAACCTTTGACATCAATGACAATATTTCCAACATATTCAAAGATATTACTTTTTAAACATATAATCATACATCTTTGCCTTAGGATATAGAACCATCTTATTTTTCACCTGTTATGAACACTAGAAAGGACATTGAGGATGTTATATAATTTGGCAATGAGGATTTTCCCTCACAAATAGGTATTTTTTCAAAATATACCACTTTTCATTTAGGCACAAATAAAATCCACCAATATTAAATGAGTTATAATTGATATTGGTTCAGGTATTAACATATGCAACCTCACATTTATACAAACTATGGGTTTTGATATAACATCCATTTAAAAGACATATAAGAACATTTGAGGTTTTTATGACATTCCCTAACAGACATTGGGTTATATTATATTAGATATCAATGTTGGCCCAAAAACCCTATCCACATAATTTTAGGTGATACCTAATCATTTTCATTATAATTTATTACTTGGGAGACCTTGGATACATGCCAAGGAAGTTGTAGCCCTTACCTTACATACATGTGTCAAGTTTTTAGAAGATGGACTTTTATACACTTTTCCAATTGATAACTAACCATTCAAATATTATAGATTCACTGATCCTACTACCTAGAGTATATCTTTAGATGGGACACCTCATGTTATCTTAGATTCCACACCTCATATCATTCATATAGAATATATGCATACATATGAGATTGGGGAATCTAGCACCACTATTCCCACACTAGTCTTAGATCCTCCTAAAACACCATTACATTCACCCATGATGGAGAATGATAATCCTACAACATAGTTATCCCTACATATGGTGTTTAATGAGATTCACATAGCATAATTACAATTACTTGTTAACTCAGAGGAAGTATACATTAAAAACTTAAATATAAATTTTGAGACCACCAGAGAGGATAATATAACAGACGTGAATATTGATGATTATTTATATGGATTGAGATTTACAATAGTAGGTCCTAGAGAGTACAAAGATGATTTTAGGGAACTCATGTCTTTACCTACATAGCCATCACCACCAGTTCATAGCTTCATAGATATATGCCCTGACACTCACTCATAGTTACATGTAGATTTATATATATACTCAATAATTATGGTTATATTTATTAATATTGCTCAAATTATTTAGATTCAGGTAGGTAGTACATAGGATAAACCACAATAAAATTTACATATATTAATTAATACAGGATTGATGACACTACCCATAATTCAACATAGTTCTATTAGTAGATTGTCTTAACATGATGATATAAAATTTTGTCATTTTCATAGGATCACTAGACATGATATAGATACATGGTAAACAATACAATATAAATTGAACAAATTCAAGGATTGGGGCACTATCCAAATTGCATAGCCTTTGAATCCACCAATATAATCACCATAATAGACTCTTCACTGACATAGACATTTACAAAATGATCCATTGATTATTCTAGCCTTTATCAAGGACCTATACATCCCTCATTTTTATATAGATGAGTATTTTTATCCCAACACTTGTAAATTGGCATTCTTAGAACACATAGGACATTAGAAGGCTAAGCTACAAAATTATATACATTATTAGGACTCTAAAGGACATATCACACTACTAGTTTCATGTGGACCAAAGGTGGTAAACACAATACTCTTCATCATGAGTACACGAACTCATATATAGGTTACACTTGGTAGTAAATGGTTACAAGTAATGGATGCTATATTTAATCAAATAGACTAATTCTTGAATTTTAGTAATGAGGGACACATATTTCACATTATATATAATGGCATATATGTGAATCATATATTTCATATAGATACCTCACGTTCCAATGTGGTTTACCCTAGGAATACATAAGATACGTATTACACAATAGAGTATCATGCTATTTAGATCCATAGAATCTAGACTAATTCCAAGGATAAGGATATATTTATACCGATAACATGAAATGATGATCACTATAATGATGATTTATTTGCGTTTGGGTAGATTTAATATCAAATATTGGATGACCTCCCACCAAATCTACCATTTGACTATCTACATCCTATGAATGTGATCTTAGGTCTATAGATGCACTACATTTTATTTGTATTTAATCTCATTTACAACTCACAGTTTACTTGTACATAGTTTTTCTTACCTTGCTCCTTATATACAATTTTAGTTTCATGTTATTTTTACTTAAATTATACTCAAAAACACAAAAATAATATAAAACTATCAAAAATATTCAAATATTTTCTCAAAAAAACAAATTTTAGATTGTATGCATTTCTATGTTTACATTCCTTCTATTTATTATGTACTACACATGATATATATGTTAGTATAGTTGGTTTTATCATACATACATGCTTTATTTTTTATCTTCAAGTGTTTATAGATCATTTAGGACTTAGGTACTCTACACAAATCCATATTTGTTACTATCTACCCATTGGGGACACATACATAGATTAAGAATTGATGCATTCACCCATTAGGGGCGTCATACTACATAGCTTATAGTTTACTAGGTTATATATTTATATACTCCATATCATAGATTTAACATTGGTTATATCTTGATATTGATCATCTGAGACTACTCAAGTTTTTTTTTGACTAATCCTACTATATACTTATATTATGTACATCTATGATCTTATAGACATTTATACCAAAGGTTCATGGATAATTTTATAAATAGTTTTCTTAGTTTACATTTGATTGTGTCTCTTTAATTATATATCTATCTGAGAGGATTTAAATATGCCATTTTTTTATTTCTCTGAGCCAATTTATTTGATTATATGTATGCTTTAGACATGTGCCCATGTCCTTATGTGTGCCTTCTTGATTATGTATGTAGACATTTAAATAGGTCCTTCCATTTGACTCTAAGCTAACATTGATTTCTCTATGCATATGTGGACATTTGAATATGTACTTTTGTGTTTTCTCTTTCTTAGACTTAATAACATGTTCCCATGTCCCATATATTGTTTCCCCTTATCCTAATTTATTTTCCTAATATGTTTCTATATATGCTTTCATGTATGCATCATGGATATGACACTTGTCTCTTACTTATTTTCACATCTATTTGTGATAAAATAAGGGACCTTATGAATCTCCCTTTCCTCCTTGGGTGCCTTGATAGACATCATGCCCCATGCCCCTAGGTAGTTACTCATATTTTATCAAGATTTAGTATTCATATACATGCTTACATTTCGCTATCTATATTGAAAACCTTATGAAAGTTAGATCTAAAATACACTATACATTAACAACTTATGCTCAAATTATTTTATATTATAATGTCATGTGTAGACATTATATTAGTTTATCATGTAGAAATTATATGTTTTTAGTCTAACACACAAGATGCATAGCTTTTCCTTTGAAGATATTTATTGTAGAGGTTAAACAAATCTCATAAAAATAGGGGGAATTCATTGGGATTTATTTCATAGATCAGGCCATCCTAATGTACTCAAAACACAATTTTAGCATGCAAGCACATATTACAGAGCCTAGATTCAAGAAAACATAGTGAAAAATGATCACATACAAATCAATCTCATTTTTTCACAAAAATAACATAGTTGGTCAATAGCAAAACATATAGGACACTATCTTAGTGTACTATTGACCAGGGGATCATGTTACTATCCAAGAGCCTTATAAATATAAAATTTAATGATTTTTGTAAAATTATAGTAGGTACAATTTAAGTTTGCACATTTTTAGTTATAGATTATTATATATGCTTAGTTTATACTAAATTATTGCATAATTACATTGGTTTACTCATATTATGGGCATGATCATTCTTAATTTAGTTTTAGATACTTAGACACAAATTATTATGACTTAGTGCGGAATCCATATACATAGATATCATAGTTGTACATCATTCCTATATGTTTAGTTTGACTCTAGTAATCTCAGACAAAATGGTGTCTCCATGTCATTCTCTATGTTTTTAATCCAAACACCATTTATACTAGGTTTAACTCTAGATTTACGCATTATTCCATATATAGTAGTTGGCATTATTGAGTAGTCCCTGAGATACATTATTGAGTGCATGAGTGGCCCCTAACTCATTTTTCATTTTAGAGTTTTTGAGTGGCCCCATATCCATCCTATACAATTTAATTTACTTCACACAAATTTACTTACATTTCACAAATTTAGTTTCAGATGTATTTACTAAACATGGGTAGGTAATGATGGAGTCATAACTTACTTGAGTTATTAAGCCACCTACATAGGTGGGTTAGAAAAGCCATCAGTCCAATCAAAGTTATTCATAGATTATGATCCACCAAGCAAGGGTGGGAAATGATGGATTCAAGGATATATTAATCTAAGTTATTCACTATTTGATAACAAGATTCCCACATAGAGGATGCCACAATGTTTTAAGATTGGTTCACATACCCAACAAGGTATATTCATTCCTTTCTTCTCTCTATGTAGTCTCTTTACATAGTTTTTCCTTTACTCTGATGTTTCTTAAGTAAGTAATAATCCATTAATGTTTCATTTTTAAGACATGAAATGAATAAAGCTTCATAGACTCAGACCCATATTTATGGGTTGTACCTCTTAGGTAAGCCTAGGTACATTTAGTTTCCTTTATCCTAGTCATTTCAATTTGTTACATTTATAGAATAAAGGGGTGGTGGGTAAATTTAGTTTTCTTTATCCTTGTCCTTATCTTAGCCCTACACCTATCTTAAGGACTCTCTTGATCATTTTCATAGGATGATAAAACATGATAAAGATACATGATTAGCATTATAATAGAAATTGAATAAATTTAAGGCTTAGGGAATTATCTAAATTACATAACCTATAGCTCTACTAGTATAACCACCATGATATATTCTTCACCAAAACAAAAATTTGTAGAATGATCCCTTGACTAGTTAGACCTTCATCAAGGACCAATACATCCCTCATATTGATATAGATGAGGATTATGATCCCAAAAATTGTAAATTAGCATTCTTACAACATATGGGACATCAAGAGCCTGAGTTACAACACATTATACATTATTAATACTCCTTAGGGAATATCACACTACCAATTACATGTGGCCCAAAGGTGGTGAACACACTACTCTTCATCATGAGCACAAACACTCATATATAGATTACACTTGGTAGTACATGGTTAAAATCAATGGATACTATAGTTAATTAGATAGACTGATGCTTGATTTTTAGTTATAAAGGACACATAGTTCACATTCTAAATGATGGCATAGATGAGAATCATATATTTCATACAGATTCCCCATAGTCTAATGTTGTCTACCCTGGGACTACATGGGAGACTTATTACATAGTATATCATCATGATATTTGAATGCATAGATTCTAGATTAACACCAAGGATAAGTATATATTTTTACCAAAACATGGTATGATGATCATGATCATGATGATTTATTTAAATTTGGGAAAATTTAGTAATTGACATTGGATGAAATCCCACTACTCTTCCATTTGACTATCCATGTCTTACAAATGTGCTCTTAGGTATTTAGAGGCACTAGATTTCATTTTTATATAATCTTATTTACAACTCATAGTTTACTTTACATAGTTTTTCTTACTTTGATCCTTGTATATAGTTTAATTTTCATGTTGCTTGTACATAGATTATGTATACACATAATATCTAAAACATTATACATTATTGATGTTTTTTCTATTATGAGAACCCATCAAGTTTCAATCTCTTTTAGTGCATGCCTTAAAGGGTGCACCAGGAAAGGGGTGAGCAAACCATTGGTGCTTCATAGGATTGATGTACCCTATACCACCACTTACTACCTACACAACCTTCTCCTATGTACTTCCATAAGCCTTACCTCCTCTTTTGCACACTCCTCCAGGCATTTCACTACCTTTCTTAGCACTTTCCTAAGACTAAAACTATTTTTGATAGTTTACAATATAGTGTTGGCCTGGGCTAACCCTATATTCAAATTTTTAAAAGCATGTTATAGGTCTATGTCAAATTTGGCTAACCTATATCAAGACCTGACTTATTTTTATCAATTAATGATACAAAGATGATTGGGCCTGTTAGTTAAACTTTTAAAAAGGTTTAAGGTTAGATCCAACTATATATACAAATTCATTTCTATCATTTATGATAGAAAAGAAAAAGGATAATATTATATTATGCATCTATTTATCCATCATTATACTTGAGTAACATTTCTTAGGGTTTCAATACTTTCTTTGGAGATATGAATCTTGTCTTATGGAGAAGTGATTTGGATGCATAGAGAAGTTGTGTAGACTACAACTGACTTGTCCTTGCCATCCTTACATACCAATATAACCTCTTGAAAAACACCTTGGCCAAGGGAGATATTGAGGCTCAGTAGGTTTATCTTCAAAGGTAAGAATTCCTAACTTTGTTCCTCCTTTATAAGAGTATATATATTTGCATTTGTGCTTCTCTCCTGTGCATTAGGGGTCTACCTATACATATCTTAATTAGGATTCTCATATGCATGTTTAATTTTTATTTTTATTACCCCCACTTTGTGCCACAAGATTTGGTGAGCACTAGATTAGAATTTTCTTTCCTTTACATATACTTCATGAATATGAAAACATAAAACCTAGCTAGGGTTATTTCATAGTGTTGCTTGACTAGAGGCTTTGGAACCTTCTCTAGTTATGTTATTATGGTAATGTATCCCTTGATTAGGTATAACATGCCCATCTTGGTCATGACCCTAAATATTTAATGTATCAACAATCAAAAGTGTAAGTAGGATTTATCTTCTTTGAGTTAAGTTTGATTAATAGATCAGTTACATTTTCATTTATATACATTTTGGTGAACCTAAAATGAATTAAACCCATGTAGGTTTTATTTCATGCTTTCATTGTATCATTATATTATGTATTTCTAATATTTTAGTATTGTATGGAACCTATTGGTATAGTTATAATAGATTGTGATATGTTTAACACATGGTCACTCTAAAATGAATTTGTTCTATCTATGCAGGTCATCTCAAAATATAGGTGACTTGATCGATCATCTCGACACAATATTATTCTTTTATTATATATTTTCATGAATAGTTGAACTAGTTAACTCTATTCATAATTCTCCTCTTTCAACATACAGGTTTGCAACCATAGTTGAGCTGGTTGATTATGTTTGTAATTTATTTTTTAGCACATAGGTTTTACAAACTCCATTGAGATATTTGAATCTATTATAAAATGTTTTGAATCAACACTTAAACATCACAACATAAAATTTTACAATATAAACTTCTTCAAACCCACCAAGTTTCATTCTTACCTTATTGATAATTTCAAGTTTTCTTTTTTAGAATTATTTTTCACAATTTTGCAGTCTATAAAATTGTAACCCTACAACAACCTAGGTCAACTAGCTCAACACAGTTTTGAAGCCTATTTTATATCTATGAGACATATTTTACCTATTTAATTATTTTATTATAGATCTTGCTTACACATAACAATAGCAATCTAATTGATTCTATTATGCATTGTTTGCATACAATATTGCTTAAATTATTGTTTTACTCTTCAAAATCAAGGAATTAAATTATTTTTACTAGTAATTAACTCACATTTCCTTTTATTTTATTGAATTCTTAGAGTAACAAACATATATATATTAGGTGGTTTTTCAAAATACTGATCTAGTCACAATATTTTAATATTTTGCACAAACTTCCAAATCACTTTACACACAAAAAATCATTAAACATTTATCTTCCTAAGGTATACCTACTTGGATTTCATCACCAAGGGGGAAGCTAACTTGGTTTTATATAAAAGTATAAACATGTAGTTGATGGTATATATTGACAAATAAATTGACACCCTTATCACTATGATATTGTGAAGTGAGGGGGTAGGCCCTAGTACCAATCCAATACCATGGCTAATATATATCCCTTTCAGCATAAACTTCCTTAAACCATCTATAAATTGATTTATAGTTCCTTATTATAACCTAATTTCAATCACATTTCAAAACTTTGTTATAACTTAATAACACTTAAGAATGACAAATTAGTTATCATATACTTATAAGTTGTTTCTTTCTCTTTGATCATTATATTTTGTATTGTAATACTTACATTAGTTAGTGTTAGTGAAAGGTTTATGTTGCGTTTTCTAATTGGATCAATCACATTGATCCAATTAGTTGTGTGCTTAATTTCATTTTCTTAGATATTATTTTTCAAAACATTTCTCTATTTTCAAAACACTATCATTCTTATTGACATAGTATCTTACAGATTGTTCAAACTATTTACCTATAGTATACAATTGACCTATTTGACTATGTCTCTTTATCTTCCTATTTAGTCCCATGTCTAAATAATACACAATCAACCTATCTAGCTATGTCTTTTCATTTATTTCCATGTTTCCTATTCCATAATACACAGTTGACCTACATGACTTTGTTTCCTTTTAATTTGTTTTGTTCCCTATTTTATAGAACATAGTTGACCAATTAGGTTTTGTATCCTCTTTCTTGATTTTTATTTTCATAAAATATTTAGCCTCATTTTATCATCATGAATTTCATATTTACGGATAATATAGATTTAAATCCAACAAAAATTATGAATCTTACCAATCCTAATAGGTTTTCCAAGAAATAGCTTGTGGCTTCCACTTTAGATGATAGCAATATTAAAATTATAAATCACACTACCAATTATGGGACTCCTCCTCATTCATCCTCAGTTCATAATCCTTTGCTCTCTTTAGAAGATGAACATGAATTATAGTACACACCTAAAATTCTCTTTTTTATTAATAAATTTACGCAACATAGAGGAAAGGATCCTTCAACCATTTATAATATTATGTTAAGTTCTCAAGTAGAAGAATCTCTTTCACCCTCTCATACCTTCTATCATGGATTTGGGGGAGACACTTTCTTTGATTCTCAACCTTTCTGTTTTGTCTACCTCCCACACCATGACATATTTTTATATGACCTCTTCAACATCCATGCCAAGTATATCCACTAATATGATAGGTTCAACCTTTAGTGAGCCTTTTCTAAAGACCCTCCCCCTTAATCATGTGAATAGTGCATCCTTTCCTACCACTGCTAATCACACTACTATTTCTTATTTTTCTTCCAATACTAAGCATTCCACTAGTGTATCTTTTTAAAAAAATACTAATCATAATACTAGTGCCTCATTTTCTACCAATTCTTATCATGCCACTAGTGTGGCACATTTTACTACTCACAGTGCAACCCAAGCCACTAATACCACTACCAATGCTTCCCACGCTATGCACACTAGTCAAAATACTACTCACACTCCTAAAATTTTATTAAAAACTCTTAATCAAATGAATAATTTTCAAACCAATAGTGAAAATCAAATGTTTTAAATGCAAAACCATCTCATTATCCTTTGAAATCCACCCCAATAGGTTTCATGGGGAGTGTAAAATCCAAATTCCCCTACCCCACCTTAGGGATTCCCATTGTAGACTTATTCCTCAACCACCCCTCATTAATAAAATGATAAAACATATCCAAAATGAACCTACTATACCTTAAATTATTGATATCTATATAGAAGGTATCACACCTACCATTAGTTATAATAGGTTTACCGATCCAACATTACATTTAAAAACATTTGGTAACCTTTATAAAGATTGGGTCAAACTTAATATTTTTACTAATACAAATATATTAGCTAAAAGACTCTCAGGATATGCTTTAGATTGGTACAATCAACTAAAATCCCATTATATCACTAGCTTGGAAGATTTAGTTAACTCCCTAGTACAAGAGTTCCAAATTAGTGATCTACCTAAGAATAACTTAGCTCACTTCATAAATTGTAAGAAACTTAAAACTAAAATGACATAATATTTCATCAAATGATGGAAGAAATTGTCTAAAAAATGTGAGCATAACATGGTAAATTATAATTTCTTTCATCTATTCATTTATGCTCTCTACTCCAAGTTGTAATATCAGGTTAGGACTTTTTCTCTAATCACTTTGGAAGAATCCCTCAACCAAAATATGCAATTATATTTTCTCATGCACCAATTTGAACCATCTCAACCTCCTATGGGAGCTTGCATGATCATTAAAAAATTGATCATGCTATCAATAATAGTGTCACTAATACTTATGACACTATTCACAATGTTCAAGCGATCACTCCAAATAACACTATGGAGCATGCTCCCCTTCTAAACAATCCTAATCCAAATTATTCCCAAACAAATAATGTTAATGTCCATAAACCATTATCCTTATCCAAGATTCAAAATTTTATTCCAAGGCTTATACCATGAGATATTGACCCTACTCATCTAATGAAAACATGATATGATCCAATAATTTTTTTTTGGTTTCATGTAAGTTGGGGCCACTCTGACAATACATGTAGAAAATTATATAGTCTAGATATGGATTTCCTTATTGGCCCAAACTTTGATCATGAATTAATAATTCAAAAAAAACAATAATCATATTAATTAGCTTTTAAGGCCCAAAAAATGTAAAACAAAAATCAAGATTTAAATAGAGCTAATGTTCTTCTTGCTATATACAAAGATCCTATTCCTAAACATCAAGATATCAATGACAAACCTAGTCCTTCCATAAATAATGTTGAAAGTCTTATAGACCTCAATAATGAATAAAATGTGGTAAATATGACTTACATGTGAAGGGTAGTTAATTTTATTGATTCTAATTGAACACACATGTACCAAACCTCCCAAACGTTTCACATCATTCAATACTCTTTCCCATCTCATCTCATGAAATTGGGGAAAGAGGACCTTATAAATTTCCAAGAACTACCTTCAACATCTCAAATAGATAATACCTCTCACACTATCTCTACTATTCCCACAAAATATACACATATAGACAACATTCCCCAACCTTAAAATAGTATTTATTCAACCCAATCATAATAAATACCTAAATCAACTATCCCACCACCTAAAGACAATCAACCTATTTGTACTCAAACTAAACCAACTACAAATTACCAACATAAGTTTTATGTCACTTCCAATCCTCCTTAGGATCTCCTACAACATTATGTACCTCTATTTAGCAACCCCTCCATGGGTTATGATGAAGGGGAGCCCATTACATAAATTTCTCATCTCCCATCACAAATAAATTTAATAGAACTAATCGAAACTTCCCCCATCATCACAACCACTTGATGTAATTTTTATTTAAAATTAGCATCCCTCATCCTCCCTTAGTAGGATGTGAAGCTACCTTATCTGGGTTTGAAGATAGTATACTTCAACAATATAAATATTTGTCCATATATGTTGATGAAATAATGGATACTTATCTTTCCCTTAAGCTTCCTGTCACTTCCATGATTATATATGAGATTATTCTTCATATGGATGATCCTCCCCTATTTATTATCATCCAAATTAGTGATATCCAAGTTAAGTGTGATTTTATTAATGAGAGTTTAGGTACTTTCATTACCTCCATTTTCATTAAAACTCTTGGATATTTAGTGCAATCTCAAGTCCACATGTAACACATGTCAAGGTTACGATAAAAGGCAAATGCCTCCTTTAGGATGTATATGGCTTCTTATTACCATCCATGTGAAAGTTATGATATTCAACTTTCCCCTTTTATAACATCTTGCTTGATAGACTTTGGAATTATTGTATGAGGGTTTCCACCTCATCTGCATGCCAATGTGTCAAATTCCCCCATAATGGTGTTATTTACAAGATTCAAGGAGACATAAATCCTTATAATTTTAAACAATTCCAAGAACATGGTGTCTTTAAAATTCCTACCCTTAAACTATTGCCTAGTATCCCATTTAGGGAATCTTAACATTTCAATTATCTTGTCAATTATACCTAAGGCTATAATGGTCACCCTAAAATCATCTAGAATATACCACCTAACCTCCTTGATTCTAATGATGATGAGATAGATGGGATAAGCCTCAAGATTAAAACTTCTAAACTATCCCATCATATCATTTCCTAGCTTTTGTTATCTTTACAGCTTTGATCCTATCAACATCTTATCGATGATATATATGTGGTCTTAACCAAGACTAGACATTATATTCATCATGAAAATTTTAAGTATAATATCATAACTACATGTACCATAAAACTTCATATACCTAATTATGATGATGGTTATGCTTTAGATGATCCATTTATAGGAGGACTTGTCTAGGATAGAGATTCTAAGATTATTTAATATTTTACTTCTTTATTATAGTATTTTTTATTGTTTTATCACATTCCTTATTTCATAATGCCTAATTCTAGTATTCTTTCTATTTTTCTAGGGTAGAGATGGAGCAATCATATGGCACACCTATAGTTTTGGTAGATCCTCTTAGAATCATGCTCATATATCTTGCCATGACTGGTCCTTAATATTTTCCTATATATCAAGATCCTTCTAGGTTTTTTCCCCTAGAGATGATACTTATTGATATCAATCCTTCCATGCATATAGCCTCACCCTCAACTAAGCCTAGTCTAGTTCCTACTCCTGCTCTAGCTTTAGTTGAGCCTCATAATATTTTTAATCTTAATATAAGTTTAAATGAGCCTAGCCTAGTTTATGAACTATCCACACCTTACCTTGGTGATGGCCTTCTTCTTTTGTCATAACTTGATCCCATGCCCACCCACTAGGCTGATCAAACCTATGGTGATATCCATAAAGTTATCAACCATTGGACTAGAGACTACTAGTTACATCATCCTTCCTCAAATTATCCTTATACCTCTTCCATTATTAGACCTTTAAAGTTTACTAATAAGCATATTGATTACTTTCAGGGCACAAATAATAATTCTTCCTCCCATTGCCAAAATATTCTGTAATATATTGACAAATTATGTCTTACCTTTGATTAGCCTAAAGACAAGGCTATAACTCTTCCCAAGTTATTACTTGAGTATATCTTTAAATATGGTGAGTTATATTGTCTTTAACACCAGTGCAATAGTCATCATACTGATCATTATCACATTATCCAATAACACCTTCATGGTCACCTTCTAATTATTCCTACACCCATTATTCTTCCTTTCATAGGTCACCCACACAAGAAGGCTCCTCTTTATTTTCCTATGGCTTCTTCCCCACCTATGGTTCCTTACCCACTTATGGTTCTTTATCCACCAATGGTTCTATCTTCTTATCCCACAGACACCATTCCTATTCAGGAATCTATTCCTCTCTTTGAGTATTCTATGCATAAGATCCCTCATGAACATGATCCTTCAGATACACCTAAATTTTCTCTTGTGGAAATTTAGAGAGAAGTCTTTTCATATATTTCCATGAGGATAGATGATACTTTGTCTTCTACTAAAATCCAATTTCATAGATATAGTTTAGATGTCATGGATAATATTTATGGACAAATTTATCTGTATTTGTGAACATGGAATGGTGTTCCTTCACTTTGTTCTTTACTATGATTTTTTATTGGACTTGTGATCCAATTATATATATTATATCATTTGACTATGTGTTAAATTTGTTTTTACATATCTACTTCACATGGATCTTTATATTATGCATTATGTGTTATATATGGTTTCATTTACTTTCATATTTTATTGTGGTTTATTTTTGTTATTTCCATGATTTCATGCTTATATTCATGAGTTAATTTCTTTAATTAATTTATTTTTATTTTTATAATTATTGCTTGCTACCTTATCTCAACAAATTAGATAATTATTATTGTGACTTGGTTATACAAACCTTGATCCCCTTAGTAATCTTTCCTCACCATGTGATTAGTTAAAAAACAAGACATCTATATTCATGAGTTCATTTATTTAATTAATGTATTTTTATTTTTATAATGATTGCTTGCTACCTTATCTCAACAATTTAGATAATTATTATTGTGACTTGGTTATACAAACCTTGATCCCCTTAGTAATCTTTCCTCACCATGTGATTAGTTAAAAAACAAGACATCTCATTGTACTTTTATTTACTAATCTATTTTAGGTCTACCTTTATTCATTTATTTCCTTTATTATACTATACATACATAGGTTGAAACTTGATATTACATACTAGTTCATAGGTAAGCTTAAGTGTTTAGTTAGTCATATCTTTAGATATTTAACTTCCTTTAAACAAAGTCTAAGGCTCATTCATGTGTATCACTTTTATCACTCATGTTGACTATTCAAAATCCTATGAAAGAGGACACATAAAATCCATAAGATTTAAAATCCAAATCATTCAAAAAAAAATCAATGATATAAAAGGAAAAATACAAATTTTAAAAGTCAAATTGCACTAAAAGACATGATTCATATCACATCTCCTTTTTTAATCGAAGCTCAAACTCCACATTTGACCTCATAATAAAGTCAAGGTCCATTGGAGTGTAGTAAGCCGGTGGATCTATAAGAGGTCCTAAGGAATGGGGAACATGTGGTTTTAAGGTAGGTGCATTTTAATTTTATTATTCATATAACACGTATGAGTTAATATTAGTATCTCACCTATTTACCTATATATTTTTTTGCTTATTATGATCAAGTATCATTTATATTTTGATGATCATTAGACTCTTAGTGTCTCTCTTACGTACCTAATTTGCCTCATGTTTCCTAAGATATTATAATAGATATATATGTCATGATTTTTTACATTCCCTGTTTCATTTCTGATATTCCTAATATTTCCCCTTGAGAAATATTGTTTTCTTAATTGATCATTCCCCTTAGGGTTTCCCTTTATGTGTTTTAGTGTAAGACCATGGATAGGACCAAAACCTCCTCACAAATTACCGCATTAAAAAAATATCTTAAATAATTCCCACATTTATTTCCACCTAATTAGTGTTACCTTTTTGAGTTGTAGTGTAATAATATGGATAGTATAAGGCCATCCTAAAAAAATATTCCAATACCCAAGTAACGATGAAATTACATGTGTTAAATTTGAGATAAGCAGTGTTCGATTATGCATTACACATCATTCACATGTTTCCCATCTTGATTTAGTATGTGTTATGATTACTTCAATATTCTTTCACTTTTATCTTCTTATTTTTTGATTGCATGCATGCTTACAACCATTTTATTAATTTTTTCATTCTACCCAGCTTGAATTAGTGTGAATAATTTAATCCTCATTTAAATTTGTCTTTCTTTTTACACTTCCAAATGTGATTTAGTATGATTGATTGACTTAAATTTTTTTATACCATTGTTATTTCTAGTTCCTTCCATTTTATTACAAATTTTTCATATTTTGAAACATGATATAGTGTAATTTTTATTTTTTTTAATTTGGTCCAAATATTCTACATGGTTTAATTTTTTTTTCCTTTTTACCATTTTTGGTTTATTATATTTATCCACCTTTTGTTATTACACATTTCCCATCATTATATAGTGTGTATTACATTTGTTTTTATTAATTATACTTTCCAAAATCATTTTTACCTTTTTTTAACCAAGTATGTGTATCACATAATGCTAGAAAAGAAAACATGCATCACATATTTCCCATTGAATATACAATAAAATATAAATAAATGTGCTAGAAAGAAAATATATCCATACATCCAAATCCAAGTACAACTCATGAGATCAATACAATTGTCAACATCAATATGTATGTATTTATGTATGTATGTATATATGTATTTATATATGTATATGTATATATGTATATGTGTGTGTATCATGTGTTATATATAATATAAATTAAAAAAATTAATAGATATAGCTATAAGGTTGTGCTCTATCATGTGGCCTAGACATGTTTCCCATCGATGCTTATGACTATCCCCTATGAATAGTGCACTATAAATAGGTAGTCCAAGATCTGAATTTAACAGCCTATCCCTGTGGATTGTCTACCTAGGCCTATACCTATCCTAAATGTATGGTATTCACCATATGTACATCTCTATCATGTGATAGGGCCTACTAAGCATGTGTCTCTCCCACTCCAACCCCTACCTATGGTTGTAGCCTATCACTATCTACCTGTAACTACCTCAAAGCCTCTCCCACCAGCCTAAACTAGCCTACCTGGGATGAGGTAGATGGAACCTCAAGATCATCCATAATAATAGGGTTTTATGGTGCCAACACCCCATCTAAAATGTCATGGTGCATATACATAACCATGGTTCCCCATCTAACCTCATTTGTCATAAGATATAACAAACCAAGATCAGTAGACATTAGATTGCATATATATCAAATCATCTATATACCATAGTCAAAATATAAATAGTGTATTATATCAAAACTTAAATCAAATTTATAACATTTTTCACTAGTGATGGTGTCACCAATCATAGTCTCCCCATCTTCTCACCCACTGAGCACCTCCTCTGTCAGTTTCCTTCACACCAGTGGAAATCTAGGAGTTACCATTCATGCCTTCTATGATCTTCTCCTTAGAGGTGTCTATATGGACCAACTAAGTCCTAGAGTGGTTCATGGATCCCTCTATATAATATATAATTATTATGTCTCCTCATGTTGATGGTGTCTCTATTTTTTATGAACATGTAGTGGTTAGTATTGCCTTTGTTGTGGTGCCTATTATGTTCTTGCATCCAAATCCATCTCATCTCTTCTTGATATCTCTACTACCTCATACTTTTATTCTTAACTAGCCCATGGTTTATCATGTTGAGGCTTGATCACTAGTATCTGCATAGGTACCCCTCTGCTTCATCTCCCTCTTGACTCTCTAGTAATTTATGACCAATAAGCAAGCACTATTAGAGGAGCCATCAGATGAGGGAGTGCTAGTTGTCTTAGTAAGCGCACCAATGTATGTGAATCTACTCATAAAGTATAGTGGTACATGATTTGCACACATGCCAACCCTATCATAATGGTAAACCAACTAGTCCATATGGTAGCTATGTGAGTGTAGGGCTACTAGATGATCTACCTTCATGTGATAGTCTATAAGAGTGCCACATGGGGCATGTACCATACTACATGTTCCTATTTCCATTGTAAGACCTAAGGTAACCTATTATCAATCATAGGGGTAACCCAATTAGTTGATACATAGGGGACCTCTCATATATCCACACACTAAGTAAAATCATTGGTTCTATGGTCTTATTCCCTTTAGACACCATCCCATACATATAATGCATGAAATAGACTAATATGTCATATCAAAAATCATAAATTTCTCCATAATATAATATGGATAGGTAAAAGGCTATAACATACAGTGATACCTTGATGTCTGAATTGTGACATAACACTTGTGCTCTCACAAGTCTCATCACTACCTTTTGGATGTATAAAATAGCCGTAATGTAAACATCAAACAAACTCACCCTTAACCTAGGGTGGATCATATCTAAGTAGGTATCCCCCTAGGCTAATACTCATTTCTCATCCTCAAACTCTAGTGTATTAGTAATCACCAATGTCCCACCTATTAAAAGTCTAACTAATGCATGAAAATACTCTAGAGAAATCCTCACCTCAGTGGTGTCCCCATTCACCTCCCATCAGTAAGTGTCAGTTAACCATTCCCATGCTCTTAGGAACATGAAAACAAGATCAACACTTAGAGGGATATGTCTCATCTCCATGATGCCACTATAGCCCAAGGTGACCAATCAAGCTCTATCCACATCATTCAAACAATCTAATAGATCTGATAGCCGTGATGCATTTATGAGGTGCCAATATTTCTGCCGTCTCTATAAAATATCAAACAAAAACAAAGGTATCATATCTCTATATCATAAATAATTAAAATACATTCTCAAAAATTTAAAAATTAACTACTTCATTAACTCCTTTGATTTAGTTTCTTATGTTTTTCTTATTTTTCTACTCCATCAGCCCATTTGATACTAAATCGGCCCTTTTATTTCAGACTTTATTAACCTATATGATATAAAATTAGTCCTTTCCTAACTCTAGCATACTAAATTGGCCCTTTGGTACACAATCAGACCTCTTTAACAAATTATGTCAGCCACTTACTACCAAATGTATTAGATAGAAGGTATATAGTTGAACATATTCTCATTTCAAACTACATTGGCCTACTACTACATAGTCGACCACCTTCAGCAGTACTATGTCAGCCCATTGCTATGTAGTTAGTTCCTTATTTTCTTCTCACTTATGAATTGAGTTGACCAGGTTAAATTTGTTCTTTCCATAGTTTTTTGACCATTTACCATAAATTCATTAGGTATTTATTGGTCTAGAGTTTTCTTTCTCAATACCCCATTATGCCCCTAATCTACCTAAAAATTTCTTAGGGTTAGTTTCAATGCCTAGAATTTTCATACAAGTCAATTTTATGTATTTAGATCAAATTTTAAATAAAATTTCTAAAAAATAATTTTAAATTCATGTTTTCTTACCTATGTTGCACTCATTATGGCTATTAGGCATCCTCCCCATTGTAGTTGTTATCTCCCCACCATGGTCTCTCTCTCATTTCAAAATAGATCTCTTAGAGCTCTATTTTCTTAAAAAATAGTAAAAATAACAAATGAATTATTTTTTTCCTTATTTATATTTACTATTCCAAACTATTTAACACCAGATTCTATTTTTTGCCCATATCTTTGTTTCTACTAGCTCTTTTTTTGAACCATAAGATGTTTTGGAATCCTAATGTTGTAGAGAATTTTTTCACATATTACATGTATATTTTTCAAAAAAAATGATTTTTTTTTCTATTTTTTTGCTCATTTATATAGGCTTGCCTATTGTTCCCTACATTGAACACCTTCACATTTCTTTCAATTCATTCCTTATCTACAATACTAAGGTAAGTAAAATAACGTGTTTTTAAATTATGTCCTTTCATTTATCTTATTTGATTCATACTATATTTGATTCATATTTAGTGTTATGTGTTTCTATGTTATTTTCCCAAAGCACCACATCGTTGAGTCCTTATCAATGATACTCTATAAAAAATTGATGCTTTCTCTCTTGCAAGAACACAATATTTTAAAACTTTATAAAAAATTAATGATTTGTAGGAACCCATCAAATCTTAATCTCTCTGAGTGCATGCCTTTAAGGGTGTACTAAGAAAGGGGTGGGCAAAACATTGGTACTTTTCAATATTTTTGTCCACTATACCACCACTTGCTACCTACAAAAACTTATCCTATGTACTTCCATAAGCCTTGCCTCCTCTCTTGCATACTCTTCCAAGAATTTCATCATATTCCTTAGCACTTTCCTGAGCCTAAAACTCTTTTGGATAGTTTACATTACACTTTCTACTCAGGCTAACCTTATATGCAAATTTTTAAAATCATGTTACAGTTCTAGGTCATCTCTAGCTGACCTAGACTAGGACATAACTTGTTTTTATGAATTAATGATATAGATTCAATTGGGATGACCCTATTGTCTACAATTTTTAAAAGGTTTAGGGTTAGATATAACTATATATAGACATCCATTTTTGTCATTTATGAGAGAAGAGGAGAAGAATAATATAATATTGCATTTCTACTTATCCACCATTTTACTTGAGGAACATTTCTTAGTGTTTCAATACATTCTTTAGAGATACAAATCTTGTCTTATGGAGAAGTATTTTGGATGCATAGAGAAGTTGTGTATCCTAAAAATAACTTGTCCTTGTTGTCCTTACATAACACAAGCTCTTATGGAGCACCTTTTCCAAGGGAGATATTGAGGCTTGGTGGATTCATCTTCAAAGGTAAGTATTCCTAACTTTGTTCATCCTTTGTAAGAGTAGATAGATTTGCATTTGTACTTATCTCCCATGCATTAAGGTTTTACCTATACATAGCTTAATTAAGATTCACCTATGCATGTTTAATTTTTATGTTTATTACCCCCACATTGTGCCACAATTTTTGGTGAGAACTAGATTAGAATTTTCTTTCATTTGCATATATTTTGTGAATATGAAAACATAGGACCTAGCTAGGGTTATTGCATAGTTTTACTTGACTAGAGGCTTTGAAACCCTCTCTAATGATGTTATTTTGGTAAGAGATATTTTGGTTAGGACTAGTAGATCCATCTCAGTCATGACCCCAAATATTTAATGTATCAACAATCAGAAGTGTAAGTAGGATTTATCTTCTCCAAGTTATGATTGATTAATAAATCAGTTGTCCATTTGTATATAGATTATACTCAAAAAACACAAAAATATAACATTATCAAAAATACAAAAAAATAAAATATTTTCTCAAAAAACACAAATTTTAGACTATATACATTTCCATGTTTACATTCCTTCTATTTTACAGGTATTACATATGCTATCTATACTAGTATAATTAGTTTTATCATATATGCATGATTCACATATTATCTTCAAGTTTTTTTATATCATTACAGGTCTCATATCCTCTACATATATCTATATTTTCTAATATCTTCCCATTGGGGGCACATACATAGATTCAATATCGATACATTCACCCAATGGGGGCATCATTTAACACAACTTATAGTTTACCAAGTTATATCTTTCTATACACTATATCAAAGATTTAACATTGATTATATCTTGATATTGATCATCCTATACTACTCAATTTTTTTCTAACTAATCCTACTATAAACTTGGCTTATGCAAATATTTTCTCTTATATGGATTTGTACCACAAGTTTATGCATGCTTTCATTTATAGATTTCCTAATTCATATTTGATTTTGTCTCTTTACTTCTACATCTATTTAAGGGCATTTGAATATGTCATTTTTCTATGGAACTAATCAAATTCCTTTCATTATATGTATGCTTTGGACATGTACCCATGTCCTTGTGTTCCTTACTGCTTGTGTATGAAAAAATTTGAACATGTCCTTCCATATGGATCTAAGCCAACCTTGCTTGCTCTATGAATACATAGAAATTTAAACATGTCCTTGTATGTTTTTTCTTTCTCAAAATTAGTGACATGTGCCCATGCCCCTTGTATTGTGGCTCATTTTCCTACTTTGTGTTCCTCATGTGTTTGTATGTATGAATCATGACCATGGAACTTGTATCTTGATTTTTACTTGCACATTTAGTTATGATGCCATGAGGGACCTCATGTATCTCCCCTTTCTCCTTGGGTGCCTTTATGGATATCATTTTGCATCCCCCTAGGTAGTTACTTAGATTATATCTAGATTTGGTTTTCATAAACATGTTTATATTATTTTATCTATCTTAATAACCTTGTGAATGTTAGATCTAACATACATCATACATTACCATCTTATGCTCAAATTATCT
>JARHVA010009338.1:267500-325000 GCA_037957365.1 Torreya grandis | reverse complement strand
CCTAAAATACTCAATCCTATATTATACCCTCTTTCATAGTCAAATCAAAATTTGAGTGCACATATAATCAATGCATATAATTTTTAAATATTTCACTTGGTTTCAATATACACAACAATTCCCTATTAATGCAATATATTGATTTTATGTGTAATTTTACTCATACATGCACATTACCTACCTTTATAAGTGTAAATTTGATAAAATGAGGATGTAAAATTATTCCTCTGCATACTTATTCAATCTACTACATATTTTTCAAAGTTACAATTCATATATGTAATGGGGGCGATCTTTATGATACATGACCATGTCATCATTTTTAGTAGATAATTCACTTTGAAACATGTTTCAGATTATTTAGACCCCTTTTATTTATTCTAAATTCAAACCCATGGTTATCCATAATTATTATTATTATTTTTTTAAGTTACAAAAATTCAAAAAAGTACAAAAAAATTCAAATATGTCAAAAATGCAAAAACATTCTAAATATCCTAAAAATAAAAAATAAGTACTTGATCATGATTATAAAGTTAGTATACATCATTTTTATATGTTTTTTAATTAATAAGGGGAATAATTTTGAATCTATAGCTATAAACATGATAAATGAGGGTTTTGACAACTAGTCTCACAACCAAGAGAGGGTTTTAAACAATGGACCCATAACTAAGAAGGTTCAAAATATACCACAACCATACCAAATCACAACAAGAGGGTTTGATGGATCCCAAAACCATATAATAATAATAAGTTTTGATGGTTCCCATAACCATAACATATCACAATAACAAGAGGATTTGATGAATCCCACAACTATATCACCAGGAGGGTTTGAAGGATCCCACAACCTTAGCAAATCAAGGAATGAAACTCCTTAATAAAAAAAATAATGTAGATAATAGCTATCACACTTCAGGATAACTTCCCCAAAGTTTACAATGTAGAATAAAATCCATCCAATAACAAACAATATTTTGCTAATTTTATGTCTCCTTGAGACATCCACACAAACTCTTCTCAACTGAAACATAACAAGTGGCATAACACACCCATTAATCCAAAAAACAACTAAATCACCTAAAAAATAGAAACCAACAAGTAGTAAAATATATTTTCTATTAATATTTTTTCTTTGTGAATCATCCAAAAAACCTTTACACACCTGTAACACAACTAGTGGCATGCACACCTACTCAATGAAGTAGTCACTGGATCATGACAATGAGATAGGAGATGAATTGAAGCATGGATCCAACTAGACACCCAAAATAGAAAATGCCATCCAAAGCTAGTCTAAAATACTCAAGAGATTTACCAATGATCACTAGATCCCAATACCGGGTTCACCACAAGTTCAATGTGGATTCCTCAAACATCCACATAGGTGAGTTGATGTGGATTCCTCTATCATCCACATACGAAGTTATTTAATTTGGTTTCCTCTATCATCCATAATAAAAACATTATTTGGGTTGTTACCAATGACATGCACCATGAATAAATAGTAACAAATAATATAACCAAGCTTCATCCATTTCCTAATGGGAGAGGGAGAAAAATTGACAACCATCAAACTATGTAAAGCAAGCTCTTGTAGTATAAACCAATGTAAAACAAGAGCATAGAGGGTATAAAATAATAAGTAGCCCTTATAAACATGGATCTAATTTGTCTTACCCAAACATAATAAAAACCCTATGAATCTACCATTTCTATGTAGTAAAACTTTTGTAGTGGCTTTTTATACCATAACCCACCTAGAAATACAATGTTTTGCATAGGGTAAGCACACGGTTAGCTTAAGACTTTCCTACCCAAAAGGTTTCTTTAAATAAACATTTAATAATAATACCTCCATGCTTCCTCCTTTTCGCAAAAGTATAAGGAGATAACTTAATAGTCATCAGATTATGTGAAACAATTTCCCTTGTGATAAAAACAAGAAAAATCGAGAGCTTAAAGGGTAGACAATAACAACCAGACTTACACATAGAAAAGTCTCCCCATAGGGTGAAGCTAATTCTTGGGGGTGTATTCAACATTCTTCCATATTGGTATAATATGGGATATCCTTACAAATTCTAATAAAAAAATGCTACACTTTTTCCAGTCTATTTTCTCATCTAGTACGTTTTAAACCCTACAAATCTATCAATTTGAGATAGTAAAACTTATGCTCTTGTTTTTTTCCATAAAATACCATCTGAGACCTCCAAAACAAGACCGCCATTCTATTTTAGAGATTTTTATTTTTTGTAGTATCACTAAACACATCGCAAAACCCTTAGATCTTACACTTAGAGTTAGCACATCTTTCAATATAGGTTTTAATGTCAAAACCCACCCAAAACATCCATTACAAGGTCACCATTTTGTTTTAGGTATTCTTCTAGCCCATAATATAACCAAGTGTAATTTTAAACCCATAGTTCTATCACTTAGATTCTATAAATCCTTGTTTTGGTTTTTTATGACAAACCCTGCACATAATCTTTAGATTTATTACTTAGGGTATTCTACACTTCTACTCTGGTTCTTTCACATTTAATAAGACTTTCCTACCTCAAAAATCTAGCTAAATCTAGGTCTAGATCATCTCTTTCACCCTCCTCTTCTTCCATCTTATCTTTAAAATCCAAATTCCTTCCCTTTCTCCTTCTCTCAGTTAGCTCCATCCATCATTGTTATGTGTTATTTTCATCATGATTGGTAGATGACATACTCTTTATTTTATCACACATGCATTTGGTTAGTATTCATGAGTGTTATGAAAGACACATATATTTAACATAGACTAAGATGTCAAACTTTCCTTTACCCATAGGCAATGCCATGTTTGTATCATATTTTTCACATGCTATAATAGTTATAGGTGTTACCATTTTATGACTCTTACAATGTTGAGCTATATAGTATTTACAAATTTATTGCTAACACTCTATCTTACATTATTGACATGGATATGCTATTTTCTAGGATATCATCATATTACATATACAATGTGTGGAATTATTTCTACTTCTATGCTCCATTTATGATATTACTTGAACATATTAGATTAGAATTTTCTTGTTTATTGTGCTTAGCCCTTGGCCCTTGTGTGCAATTACTTCAACATCTCTACGAGATCATTAATGAAAAAATTTAAAAAATCTATTGTCTATTTCCATTTGTCCTTTGTTTTTTATTTCATTTAAACATGTCCCTAATGTGTAATATTATTAATATCCTTTACATGTGGTCCTTGGCCTTGTGTATGAAATCTTTACTTGATCAAAATTTGAACATGTTTCTTGTATGAAACCCTTATACTTATTGTATGACATTATGATTATTGGGTTGTGTGCTTGTTAATATTTTTATGTTTTATGAGTTATATGATACATATCACTCACTATTGGGTGTGATAATATTACAATTCAGTAATATGAGATTGATTGATATATGTCTATAGGCCTTGCCTCATATGTTACATACATGATTTAAATAGTAAATATCTTACTATGTTGATAAATTTTTCACATATGTTATAATATTTAATTATTAGATATTAATACACATTCTAAAATTTTAAAATTTATATTTAGATGAGTGAGTTTTAGGAGACACACTCTTTCACCTCAAAATGAGGGGCATTTCAGTGGGATTTTCATACATGAGATAAGCCTTCATGAGAAAAAGTAACTAATAAATATAGAATACAGTTACAAAAAATGTAAAAAGATTAAAATATTCAAACATTGGTATATATTTTGGGGGAAAATGCCATGTATAATAAATCACATTAAAAGATAAAATACATATAAAAAATTAGGTGCACGATATATATTCATGCATAAGCTTTAAAAGATCTTAAAAAAATTCATATACGTTCACTTATATATTTTACAATTATCACAATGGGGGCATGATATAGATTCTTTCATAATATAATATTTTAAAAATATAGGGGGCATGATATAGATTCATGCATAATATAATATTTTAAAAATGTATGGGGCATGATCTAGATTCATACAAAAGCTTTAAAAAGATCTTACAAATTTACATCTACATTCACTTATATATTTTACAATTATCAAAATGGGGGCATGATACCAATTCATGCATACTATAATATTTTAAAAATCTAGGGGGCATGATATATATTCATGCCATACTTTCAATAGTACTTTCAATCTATAGACATGGTAGGATAATAGATACTATCAATTCAATTTTGATCATGCATACAATAAATAAGTAATAAAATAATAATTTAAGCTACAATACATCTATATTGGTTTATTTAGTTAAAGTTCATAATGCATAATTTAGAGGATTAATATCCTCTATCATTATTGCCTACAAATCCATTATGGATTCCCACCCATTTTCATCATGGGGTTATAAATACCAATAGTTCAAATTGATGTTTATGCATCCCTTAATGGGTTTTATTTTCAATACAATCTCAGCTAATATTTAGGCTTGATCACCCTAAATTTACTATTTAATCAGCTAAGGACCAATTTATCTCCAAGTATTTCATTGGAAGTACCAATTCTCCAATGCTTTAAGGAAGCATCATATCTAAACAAAGTTACATGATAAACATTGGTTTCATGTATACAAGTATATTCATTCATTTTTATCTTAAATATTTTCAAGTTCAAGTTCTATTCCAATTTTCAATTTCACATATGGAAATTAACTACTTTTTCATCATTACAGGATTCACCATAGAACACCTTGCATGATTGGAGGTTTATCCTAAAGGAAAAGTGTGTTTTACACACTCAAGTATGTCTTTTCTTTTAATCTAGTAATTTCATTTCTAGACAAAAAGGGGGAGAAAATGTGGTCTTTTTAAAGAATAATTAATAATGTCATTTTGGACCCACTTTCACTTTAATTGACTTGACCACTTAATATGGGATTATTTGGCCACCTTATTCTATCCTAATCACCTGTGTAGACCTATAAATTTTTAAATGTATATATTACACCTAACAATTATTTTAAATTGTAAAAAAATTCTATTACCACATATTTATTTGTAGGATATGATCAACCAATAGGTTTCAATAGTTTCAGTTGGTTTTGACCCCTTTGGGTCATGATTGACCTACACCCTCTTCAAAATATACTTTTAAATTTTAAACACTCCCTTACAAGTTGGTATATATTTTTAGGATAGATAGAGTGATTTTTTAATTTGTTGGATTGATATAAAGACACATATATGTAACCTATTATATAACATATAAATTTCAATATCGAGGAACATTTACACTATTTCATGCTGAATAAAGCTTATCTAATCTTTAAAAATTTGACTATAATCATTTGAAGTAGTTTATGGACAAGTCAAGAGCCTATTTCATCCATGTCAAGAAAATAATTATCAAGTACTCAATTCATCTCTAGATGAATTCATGTAGCTAAGGGAACAAATCATATAAAAGACTATAGTGGGATATTTATGTGGGGTTGATTTACATCTTTAGCGTATAAGATACATAGGTAGCAATCAACAATCACATGGGTAATTAGGGTCAGCTTAGCCCATTACACATTGAATTTTCTATTTATAGGTTTTCATCTATTTTAAGCATTATTAGAGTTTAAAATTTGAATAATTCACACACATCTGAAGGCCAATTTTACATAAAAAATAATGTTTTAAGCAACCACATTTGATTGTGCTTTGATTTACCTATCTTATAGTAGAGGAAAAATCAACCCATAGAGGACAATAGTGCTAGTTGATCCTATTCACTTTTGGATAATCTTGATCCTCATTAGTTTCAACAAAAATTTATGTGGATCTTACAAATTTATTTTGATTTTTTTAATTCCAACCACTACTTAGTTTCACATAGTTAGATTTATATAGTAAATAAGTATGTCTTCTATATTTTTCATAGTTAGTCTTATTTAATTCGATTGTGTTTTCTCTATTTAAATAATTTTATTTAATTCTAATTATTAAAATTATTTCAAAACATTTTATTTCTTTCAAATAAATTTATCATAATTAGGGTTAACACACCTATTAATTATTAATTAAGATAAAACATATACAAGAACATCCCATAATCCTAGACAAAACTTCTCCATATCTAGAATCATTGATGTAACTTCTAATTAAATATTTTTAACACTTGCACAGTGTTAGTTACCTTAGGTGGCTTCTTGTATTAACAATGTCAATGTACACTCAAAAATTATTTTTCAAATTGGGAAGTCTCCATTAGGTTTGCCTAGACACATATCATTGATAGGTCATATTAGTAATTAACAAAGAGTCATATGTAAATACAGATCATTAATAAGGTTATAATCACATGCTTGGTCATTCTTTGGTAGTCACCTAAAAGCTTAAGGAATAAATTATAAATTTATTTTGACATTATAAAAAAAGCATACACATCTTAGAACCTTTAATGAACAACCCTAGAGTAGTCCATAGAGCCAATTCTTACTAAAAAATTAAAATTTCATGGTGTCATGTGTCAAAGATTAAAAAATGGTATTATATTCTTGATTATTTAAAATATTTTACATAAACACATTACTAGGAGAACTACATGTAGTTTGATCCATATTCTGGGTATTAAAATGTAGGAAATGTTCAACCATTTAGTGTGAAATGTTTAGGGTTATCCAACACAAATGACTTGTTCCTTTCTATATGGCATCTTATGGTTGAAAATATAATTAGTTTTTGGATGGAATGAAAATGAATAATAGATGTCATTCAAAAATATCAATGGTGTTTAACACATAGGTATGATATATGGGAACATGTATAGGGGTATCAAGAATTACAAACCTACACAATCCATAGGGATATTTTATACAGATAATATTTTTAAACTTCATCAATTATTGATGCTTTCTCTCTTACGAGAACTTATAAAATCTCAATCTACATAATTTCATGCCTTAAATGATGCACTGAGAAAGGTTTTTGTCGATCGTTGGTTATTCTCAAGATTGGTTATACCTTATACCATTACCTATAACTACTATAAGCTACTTTTATCCAATTTCCTAAGAAATAAAACCCCACTCATACACTCCCCTAAGAAATTCACTACCTAACTTAGCCCCTAAATAATAAAAAAGCCCCTTTTACCCACTTTTTTACTCCTTTGAACCAATAAGCCATGTTGGGAATTTAACACACATTAAACAACTCCATCAGCCTAAGTCAATGAACTTCAAGGCCTAACAACTCTATTTTCTACTAGACAAGGCTGATCTGCCTGACCTTTATGGATAAAATCCTAGGAGGCTTTAGGGTCAATCATTTGCCATAAAAACCCCCTTAACTTCATTTATAAATATAGGATCATTAAATTTTACATCATTACAACTCACAAACTTGTTTATACTACTAATAAGTGGTTTCATTGCTTACCATTTTTACTTGGATAAGTAATACTTGTATTATGAAGGTATTGAATGCATAGGATAAGTATTTTAGCTTAGAGATGAGGTATCCTTATGATATTTAAAATAAATAAAAAATATTCTTTCAAAGCACCATTGGCCAAGGGAGAGATTAAGGCATGAGGGGTTCACTTCAATAAAATAAGTATACTCATATCTCTATATATAATATGTAGATGTTGTAGAATTAATGGATTGAATTACATCTCTCCTTGATTAGATTATTTTTATATTATAGAATTGTATTTTATTATTTATTATCTTCCTTATTTGTGGCATCAGACTTAGTAAGCACTAGATTGGCTTGCATATTAATTTATTTGATTAACTTGAATGTTTATTTAGTATATTAGCTTGCTTACTTATATTACAATCATAAGACCTATTTAGGGTTATCACGTCATGAAATTTGACTAGAGAACTTAGAAACCTCTCCTTTGAAATTATATGATAAGAGATCCATTAGTTTATGTTTAGAGGATACATTATTGGTAATGATTGTGATAACAAAGTATTCCTATGTAGATTATTAGTTGATTACTTTCTTTGATCTTGTATATGACTGAGTATGATAAGTTATAGATCTATGTTATTTCACTTCCATACATTTTGGTGCACCTGACATGAATCCATCCCTTCCAAGTTTTTAATTTTTTTACAATCAACTAGATCAACCCTATCAACCTGGTTTAACATTTTATGCATAGGTTTTTAAACTTCATCAATCCTGTCAACCTAGTTTAATTTTTTATATGTAAGTTTTCTACTTCATCAAGCCTATTGACCTAATTCTAAAGTCTCTATGAAATTATTTGTAATTTTTCGATCCTATCAACCTAATTCTTCCTTCTATATGTATAATTATATTCTTAGCTAATCAAATCAAATCATTTAGCCCAATTTATTTTTTTACCTTCTACATTTAACTAAATCGACATGTTAGATTCTATTTATTTTCTTCATATTATTTACAACCATATAAATTGGTCCTAATTATTTTTATTTTATGTTATTTTAAAATTTTATTTATACTTGGTTAACTGAATTGACTCTATTTAATAATCTTATTTTCTATCTTTACAAGTTTAAACAATTTCGTAAATGACCTAGTTCAAAACATCAATTTAACATCCTCATGAAACTACTAAATCGACCTAGTCAACTTTTTTCTATCTACTAGATTCACTTTAACCATCCTAATAATTTTATTTTTCACTTTATTTGGCTTTCCTTAGAAACTATGTACTAATAATTTTAAAACTACTTATCTTCTATCATGAAGGTTTACAAAAAACTGTGTTTACAATATTTATCTCTCATTTATATATATCATGGCATGAAGGGATTTATTTAATACTCATAAGCCATAGTATAGAGTTAATCATGGTCTTTAGTTTCCATGTACATCATGATATTTTAGGAATGCATAGAACTTATATCTTTATTGAACCTTAGGAACCCAACCATTTGTTTGATTATGTAGTGTATTGGTTTGTAGTTAATACCAAAAATATATTTTTATCTTACCTTCAAAATTAGGTTTAGTGGGATATGGGAATGGTACTTCCTCCATAGTCACTACTCTGAAACATTAGGCTGACAGTTTCCAATTAATAATCAAGTATTTTTAGAATCCTACACCTTCAATCAAAAACTTTAGTACAATTTCCCAATATTATTGTCAAACAAGTAATTAGATAATAAATTACATTATTTATACTTGTTTTATATTCTATGTTGCATTTTAGAATTGTATTGGCTAGTATTGCTACCAGTTTTATGTTGTGTTTTAACTAGATCAAGTAGCTTGACCTAGTTGCTTGTGTGCTTAGCTTTCATTTTTATACTTACAAATAATCATCTAGATTTAGACCATTTAATTTTTTTATATAATTCAGAATTATGTCAACCTTTTTGACATAATCCAAGTTTAAATTGCTTTGTTTTCTTATTTTTACTACTTATTCAACCTGCTCAACATAGTCTAGGCATAAATTTATCTATTTACATCTTTTTCCTACTCAGTTGACCTAATCAACTTATCCTAAGCACAAATTATTCTATTCCTCTAATTTTGCTACTCAATTGACCTAATCAACTCAGTCCAATGCAAAATTTTATGTTTTATTATTTATCCAACCTAGTCAATAAACTCAACTTTGTTTGATTACATATTGTTATGTGTTATTGTTTATCTAATGTATTTAGACAATATGACTTTATTTTATTTAGATTGTTCTATTTTCTTGTTTATGCAACCTAGTCAACCAGATCAAATTTATTATATTGTATACTATTCTTTTTTCTTATTTATCTAATCTAGTCGACTAGCATGACTTTGTTTAATTCCATAATTTTGTTGTTTTCCTATTCATCTCATTAATTTGATCACCTTAAATTAGTATGCTTACAATTGTCTTTCCAAATTAACCAGTTTGATCTTATTCATTTTTAACTTCTAAGTTTACCATTTCCCTAGTAAGTGTTTAAATCAACCTTTTAATCATACAACATTTATTTGATGATGTTATAGAAAAAATAAAATAACATGATGAATTTCATTAATCCTAATAAAATCCTTAAAACACATTATGCGATAAATAATTCATGACTTAGTAATATCCATGTCACTACTATAACTACTAACTATGGGACACCTCCCTATTCCAATGCACTTAATCATTTGTTCTTCCAAACTATAGAGGATGAGAGTGACCTTGATTACATGAATGAAATAATCCTCTTCATTAATGAAAACCCTAAACATTAAGGTAAGGATCCCACAATAATTTATAAATTCATGATTGGACCTCATATTGGATAACCCCATTCTCCTTCACCTACCTTTTATATAGTATATAAGGCAAGTCATTTGATAACTTCTACCACATATTTTACCTCTCTCATTCCTCCCTCTAAGAGTATTAAATTGTCTTCCATACGTTATTCCAATTCCATGACAATTATTTATATTAATATGGAAGGTGTTACTTTTAGTGTATCTACATAAAATTCCCATGCCAACACCCAATTCCATCAAACTACTAATGCATCCTATAGCACTAGTGCATCTCACACTAATAGTTCATCCCAAACTCTTAATTCTTTTCATAATGCTAATGCATCTCATGTGGCTTCTACTTGTAAACACAACATTCACACTAATTAGTTATTACTATAAACTTTAAATCAAATGGGTGTTTTACAAACTAATAGTGCCAACCAAATGATGAAAATTGAAAACCAATTAATGAATTTCCAAAATCAATCTCAACCTACTCAATAGGGATCACAAAATACTAATTCCCCCCACACCCCTTAGATATGCACATCATAACCTTATAATACAACCTATGCTTATTAATAAATCTATAAAAAACTTACAAAATGAACCTCTTATTCCTCAAATTTCAAACATTAACATAGGAACCATAGTTCCCACCATCACTTATAATGTAGATATTGATCCATATTTGCATTTGAAGGATTTTATAAATTTATAAAAAGATTGGGTGAAACTTAACACCTTTGTTTCCACCAAAATATTAGATGAAATTTTTTAAAGTTACACTTTAGATTGGTATAATCAACCTAAGACTCATTTCATAGCTAGTTTGGAATAATTAGTCAATACATTAGTTCAATAATTCCAAACTAATTATCTTACTAAAAACTAATTAGCTCATTTTATCAATTGCAAACAATTAGAATCTGAAATGACACAAGTTTGTATCAAATGATGGAAATCATTATTTAACAAAGATGAGCATAATATGTCAGATGAGAATGTATTCCACTTATTTAATAATGCTCTTCATTCCAAATTAGGATATTGCATGAGGACTCTTTCTCCAAAATCCTTCGAAGAAGGCTTCAACCAAGATAAATGTCAATATTTCCCTATACAACAATTTGAGCCTTCACACCCTCCAATGGGGAGCCAAATGCTTATGAAATCAAAAATAAGTATGAAACTAATAATCATATTACATATACCTATGATTCCATACATACCATTCAATCTATTGATCTAATCAATCTAGTGGAGCCTAATTCTTCAACATCAATTCTAAACACTTCTCATCTTAGTTTCAAATTTTATCAAGTGCATAATGTAGATGTCCATAAAACACTTTCCTTAGTAGAGATTCAAAAGTGTATTACATAACCTTTCCCATGATATTTCTATCCTACACTCCCTAGAAAACATTGGTATGATCCCCAAAATTTTTGTTGATGTAAGTTGGGGAAATTCTCATGATAATGTTTTCAAACCAAGAAACTTTACTATCTATTATCTTTTAAGACCTAACTTTGATCATGAATCACTCATACACACACATCAAGATAACATTAGCCAATATCCTATTACCAACAAAGTTTAAAGTTTAATATATCCTAACATTAATGATGAGAATGTTGTCCAATAAAATTAACATAAGGAGATTAATTTCATATATTTATCATTATCTAACCTCTAACCATAACAATTTCCTCAAATTATAGATCATTCATGATTCTTACCATCCTATCTAACAAAATTAGGGCATGAAGATCCAATTTTAACAACCCTACAAGTGTAATCTCCAAAAATATATAATACATGACATGTTATTTATATGAGTTATACCACTCCTTCAACTCAAGCACCTAAATTTGAAATTATAAAGCCTTCCATTGCTAGTATTTATTTTTCTCAAATATAATAAAAAATTAATAATACAACTTTTCCATCCAATATAACATAATTACCTGCAACTAGTCTATCCACATTAACCAAACCTAAAAACATACCTTATCGACATCACTTTGAATTCAATCCACCCCACTATCAATAGATTACTACAACATTATGCATCTTTATATAATCACACTCTAACAAATTTTGATGAATGGGACCCTATAGCCTAAATCTCACATCTCCCATCTCAAATACCTTTCTAATAACTCATGATATATTCACCTCATCATTGTAATCATTTAATGATACTCTTATTAAAAATGAGCATCCCTCATCCCCCATCTATGGGGCAAGAAGCTACCTTGTAAAGATATGGAGATATCATCCTGTTGATGCTTCAAACTATACCATAGGTTCTCTTAGTGTTAAAAAACACTTCTCATTTTAATATTCTGACAATCCATGGCATGAGTTGTAGTTTTTGCCCATTTAGTGATTATCTATGGTGAAATAGAAGCAAAGTATGAAAACTATCCACAATATTTATTTAATTTTGTGGTTAGGAGCCACCAAGGTCTACACAATTTGAATAATTAGTAATTTTGAGGACTCAGAGTTAAACTAAATGATTATTAACAATGAGCTCTAAGATAAAGTGAATCTTGATTAAAAAAATAAGAAGGAAGGTAAAGGAAGGAAGAGATGTGATTGCAAGTTTTCAAATCAAACTTTATGACAAAATTCAAATTACATTAAGTACAAATTAAACCAATTTATGTTATAAAATAATATAAGCTAAAATTATGTCATAAATCAGGTAAGTTTTAGAGGAAAAGTATGAATCATAAGTAAAAACCAAGTTTACTATAAAATTTTTCCATTATGATCTGAATAACATAAGTACATCTAAATGTAGAGAAAATAAAATAAAATATACTTGAAATATTTATAGTTAATCTAGAATTTAGCACAAATTAACTACCATATGATAAATAATGTGACTCAAAATAATAAGAATCATTCAAATTCAACATGAATTTCCATAATTGAGAGATAACATAGAAATTTAGGAAAAATATCTAGACAATCTTTTCAAAATTCCTTAGTTGTATTAAATTCTCTTGGTATCAATTTCTCTAAAACTCTCTCTTACAAATGGTAACCATCTACTTATTTATAATAAACATAGGCAATTAACTAGTTAACTTTTAAAATATCAACATGCGAATAAGGATAACTATCCTTAATATAAAGATACAATGTGGAAGGTCACATGTCAACATGACAAAAAAGAGTATATGGTAACAAATTATCATATACTTTACAAAAAGAAAATTATTTTAAGAATTTCATTGGTGGGCCCTTTAATTAGCCCTATCTAAGGAAGTCTTTCACCTTGGTTTATTTTTCCTCGATCAGCTCAAAATCCACTATAGGCTTCATTATACAATCCTCTTCTTTATCTATTAACTTGTCAAACTCACTATCTATCCAAGATACAAATTTCTTGATACATTATGCTTCTATAATTTACTTCCCTACAAAAGTAATGGAATCAAGGTTCCTTTTGTTATCCTTAGTTGAATGACCTTTTCTATCTTTGATGCTTTAGATGTGAGTAAAACCCCTCTGCTTGAATTCTTCATCATTAATTAGGCCTATAGTAGTGGTTTAAGAAGGGTTATCTAATAGATTCCCTAGAAGTTTCTCAATCTAGTTTACCAAGTATATGTCTCTCTTGATGAAGTCCTTAACATCATTGATCTAGGTGATCAAATTCTCTTGTTTATATATAAAAAATTCTATGAAGATGTCCAAATGTTTAAGTTTGATAATCTTGAAGTCCAATGCCTGCCTTGTCTTATGCAACTTGATGAGCTCCTCCATCTGAACTTGATAATTCTACCATTGAGTGATTAAGGCTTGTGCCATGTCAACTTGATGCTTTTAATCACTCAATCTAAGCTTGATGTTTTTAAAATTCTTAAATTTATCCATCAAAGATTTATTCAATGCTTACAATACATCCTCAAGAATTGAAAGGAGGACCTAAGCTTCTAAATCTTGTTTTTTTCCTCCTAATTGAGAATCTTCTGCTTCATTCCTTGAACTCCAACCAAGGTCATTATTGACTAGGCTATTACCATACTAGCTACATCTTTAAAAATAGGATGCTCCCCTACTACCTACCCTATAATAGGAAGCTTGAAAATGGTTCTACGTTATGAAAGGTGAACTCCTCAATACCAATAGTAATTATATTGGTCTCTACTCTCTAAAGAGTTGATTTATCTAGATTAAATTGGACCTGAGGGTCAAATTCTTTCACCTGTGGTTGTTCAATAATCTATACATTTGAACTCCTAGAGGCTTTTTGGGTACCAACTTATTGGCTTTCCTCATTGTGAAGAATTTGAATGCTTCTCTCTACTTATTTGTTCAACATATCCTAGATCTAAGGCTTGACATTAACTTGAACACCTATGTCCACTTGAGTTAAAGCCATTGAAGGAAAAAGATATGGGATTTTCTGCAACTTCCCATAAATAATCCTATTAGAAATGGCTAGTCCATAAATGGGATTCTCATCACTGAAGAGGTTAATTTCACTAATAGGGTGAGTAAAAGTTAACCTAGTTTTATTTCTTAGAGCCAGAGGAACTAAAGCTAATTATGCTTGTATCTTTCCACTACCCAATGGAACGAATTCATAGCCTATTTCCTTAGATGACTCTTCTTCCTTATCCAAACCATAAGAGGCTATGATATTGATAAGGGCACTTTCTACTATTTCTCTAGTTTCCAAAGCAATCATATTGATAACTTATATTAAAGAATAAGGCCTTGGTGGGGATGCCTAAATTTGGAGACTTTCAATAGGTCTATGCTTAATTATGGACCCTTGAATTATAGATTTACCTTTTCTCTTTGCATCCCCAGGTTGACCAATCTAGGATGACTTTACCAATTCTCCCTATTGAGGCTCCAAATATTATCCCTCAATAGGTTGTTCTTGATGTGTAGTCCCAAATGGTCCTGGTAACAAGTGATACTATAAAGGATGTAATTGCCATATTTCTCTTGAGGGTTTACTATCCTTGACCAGCCTATGTTCTAATTTGATGTTGTAATTTTTAACCCTATATAATAATTCTTCAAATTTCCTTGCCTTTATGTAAATTCCATCTCCCACACCTGGTTGATGTTTATACTCAGTCTTTGAGACCTTCTTATCCTAAAAATGGTTAGCCACTCTATCATTGGGATCCCACATCTTAAGATCATCCAATTGGAAATCAAAAGAGTTCATATGCACCACCATGATCTCTAGCTATTTCCAATCCTTGATTACAATTTTGCCAATATCCAATGGAAAGGGATGACCCTGAGCTTTCTTATTCTTCTTGCAGTGCCAATCCATGCCTTGGATGATTTGATAAGAAATTTATTACTCTATAAGATTATTAGGAACACATATAGGCAATCTATATGGTTGGACCATAATTCCTTCTATCCTTATTATAGTGTAATCTGGATAGAACCACACATCCCCCATGATCTCCACTTGTATTTTGATTAGAGGATGAAACTTAGGCATATGGATACTAGTGATTGCCTCAAAAATGATTCGGAAGATACCATCACATATGAATTTCATGTGATTCTTATATTTAAATATATGTAATTTGGAATAATGATGGGAAATTGTAGATCTACCATCAGGGGACCAATTTTGAATGCTAGGGAAGTTGATAGAGGCTAGGAGTGATCTAAGAGGTAAGACACCATAAATAATTGCTTGGAAGTCTTTCTCTTGATGGCTATAAATTTTTTAACCAAGAATAATCTTATTAATTCTCCAACAGGAGGGGTTATGTTCCATTAAAACATGCAATGGAAATAATATACCCAAACCTTACTTAAATAACTAGTATAGGATGCACCGAAGGCTTTGTTCAATAAGGTCATAGTTACCCTAAAACCCTCCCTAAATTAGGCAATATGAATCTCACCATTTAAGGTCCTAAAAACATGGGAACCTTAAATTAACCAAGGTGAGAGGACTGAATGTAAGTTTTGGGAATTTGTTTATTCTCTTAAGGAAGGGAGATCGACATGAGGCAAAGGGATTTTATAATAAGTCTCAAAGGCCATGGGAGCTATGCATGTAACTTTGTTTATACTTCATTAATAATCCATTCTCCATCTATTCTATTGTCAATACAAATAGGAACAAGAAGATCAATACAATGCATTACCTCTACTTTAGTAGTCTCATGGTGAAGGACTACCATTTGAATTGATACTGAATCCTTGTATCCTTGGTACAATAAAGCATTCCTCTTTTATTCTTAGGAAATTAGTTGCAACTCCTTGATAAATAAGGATAATTTGGACCAATTATTGATTCCATGTACATTCAATGCTATTAAATCTATGTCTCTAAAGACCCTTCCTTCACCATCTGAAGTTAGATAAAGCTCTACTTCAAACTTCATCTGTTGCCTTCCCACTGCCATTGATAACACTAAACTATATTTGATGAAAACAAAGATCTCACTAAATCACTTGCTTTGAATTCAAGTTGCAATTATCTCAAGTTTCATATAATTAATTGAACCAAATCTAGCCTTCTTTATAGAGGGTTCACGTATTTTGGCTTTAATGACAAAAACATCAAACTTTGATCTCATACATGCCTTAGATATGATGGAGCCTTACTATCATATCTTCTATGTTTTCAATCATGATATATCTTTCATTTGGATCCTCCATACTTATTTGGAGCCTATGTGGCAAGGTTCCATGCCTTTCATGACAAATTTCATAAATGATAGCCATTAGCTTTCAAAAGTCCCCTTTATTTTTCTTTGAAAAATTGAATCCAGGTCCTTACATTTCATTGGTCTCTTGAATTTTAAACTCACAAATTAACTACCATGTGTCAAGATAATGATGTCTTTGAAAATTCCTCAACTTCATTATACCATTAGATCAAATCTAGTGAGCAATTGATCACCATTGGATTCTTAGCTAGGGCCATGTCATTAATCTCATCCTTTTTGTAAAAGGCTTTAGGCTCGACACACCATTGGATCAAATCCAACAAACAAGTGATCATTGTTGGATCTTGCAAGATGCTTACCTTTTAATCAATTGCATGATCATACAAATGTTAGGTTTAAAAATTTCATTTAGAATTTTATGTTTAAAAAACATAAAATGACTTAGGCTAAGATCTTTATATACTAAGCTTGTCTTCATAGAAAGCTAAGAATTTATTAAAAGGTTTTTTATAAATACCCCCTTTGATTAGGCTTTAAAAATTGTCTAAGTTAAATTTTATGGGTTTGGTCACATCAAATACATCCTCACAGACATCAAATGATGAGAGCGAACCTATCAAATATAAGACAATGGAGTTCCCAAGGCTTTAGGGATTGTATATGTTAAATTTGATAGGTTTGGTCATGCCAAATATGTCCTCATAGATTTCAAATGATAGGGGTGAACCTATCAAATTTAAGATAGTATAATATTTCTATCTCATGTTAAATTTGATGGGTTTAGTCACATTAAATATGTCCTTACAGATATCAAATGATATGAGAAAACCTATCAATTTTAAGACAATAAAATTTTATGGTCTAATGAATGAGAACCACACATAAAGACTTTAGGAGATCCTAAGGATTATAGGTCAATGTGCACCATTAAATCATAACCTTCAATGTAATGAGAACCATTGGATCAAGTCTTGAGTGGTTAACAGTTGTTAACATCCTTTTAGGTGTCAGATTTAATTCACACCATTAGATTGAAACCTATAATCAAATGATCACTGTTATATATTTACTAGGCCCAAATCATTAATTGTATGTCATTTTTAAAAGAATTTAGGCTTGTCACATAGTTGAATCAAATCTAATAGACAAGTGATCATTATTGGATTTGTAAAGAGCATAAGTTTTAAATTAATACCTGATCATGTATAAAGTTTAGCCTAAGGTTTTATATTAATATTCAATCATGTTTTAAAGATAAAAACTATTTTAATATTAATATAAAGTTAGACTTAGGATCATTTAATCAAAAGAAAATAAAAGTTTCCATCAGTATTTTCTATGAATATTCAAATTCAAACCCCATTTAGGGTTTGTTCCTTAGGAACCCTAGCTTCTTCCATGGAACCTACAACTAATCACCTTGAAGACAATTATTAGTAATTTTAAATCATTAAATGTAAACATGATCACATAGATTAAAGCACATGTTCCTCTTTTAAAATTAATTTTCCTTTAAAATCAAAGCTAAGACAACTCTTCACATTCAATCTAGAATATAAAATTTATAGAAATAAATACAGGGGTCCTTTAAAAAAATAAAGATAGGGGGTGTTGGTCTCAACACATCCTTAAATAGTGTGAAAAATTCCTATCAACATTGATGAAATGATAGACACCTCCCTCTCACAAAAATTGCCTATCTCTTCCATGATCTGTGATGAGATATTGATTCATATGGATGACCCTCCATTGTTCATTACCATCAAAATTTAAGATATCCATGTTAAACATGAATTAATTAAGTAAGGTTTAAGAATTTTGTGGCTTCATTTGATTTCATTAAAATACTTGGATATTCTTAATGAAATCTTAAATCCACTCAAAGTACATGTTAGGGATATTATATAAGACAAATTCTACCTTTAGGTTGTGTTTGGCATCCCATCACAGTTCCCCCATTATGATGCATGTCAAAATAATGATATTTAACTCTCTAATTTCTTACAACATATTACTTGGTCGACCATGGACACATAACATGAGGAAGTAGCCTCATCAACATGCTAATGTGTTAAATTTCCATATAGTGGTTCTATATATAAAATTCAAGGAAATACTAATCCTTGTAATTTTGAACAATTTCAAGAAAGAGGTATTTTTAAACTGCCTACCCTTGTAAATTTACCTAAAATTATATTTCATGAATCATGATGCTTTAGTTATCCTATAAATTTTAATATAAGATACAATGATCATCTTAAATATATAGTAAATGTACCACCTAATCTTCTAGACTTAGATAATGATGAACTAGTTGAGATCAGTTTAAAAGTCAAAGCCTCTAATATTTTTCCTACCATAATGGATTAATTAACTTCCTCTTTATGACCTTGATCTCATAAAAAACCATTAGATGAAATTTTAGTCACCCTAAAAAAATAAAAAATTTCACTCACCATAGCTCTTTGATTGATAGAGTCATCGATGAATGTATTATTGACCTTCACACTCCTACTTATGATGATGGATATTCTTTAGTGATTCATTTCTAGAAAGATTTTCCCAAGATAAATATGTAGAGATAATTAAATATCATACTTATTTACAACTTTCTCTTAGTTATTTTCATGTAGTTCTTCTCCTTCTATAGTTCTTGATATTAGTTCTTATGATGTTCACAGGTCTAAGTTTCCAAAACACACACACACACACACACACACACACACACACACACACACACACACACACACACACACACACACACACACACACACACACACCTCCTCTATTCACTATTGAGACTATTCAAAGTATGTTTATACACCATGTTATGATATGACCTTATATGTTTTCTAGATACCAATAACCTTCTATTTTACCTCCTTTATATATGTTATCTACACTTTACTAACCCACTATAAGTTCATATTATGATGCATCCTAGGATAGATAGGATCCTATTCAGAGTCTTCCTACTAGTGATGGAATACTACCTTTGACTAAGCTTGATCCTCTACCAACACAATAGAAGATGAGGCTTATTTTGAGATACATATAATTTATATTAATTGGAGCAAGGATTATCATAAACATTAGCAACAATAAACCTCAACTTTTACTTTTATTATAGATAACTAACCTTCAAATTATGTTACTAGATGTACTTGTTTCTTTCATGGTACATGTAATAATTCTTCTACTTGTTATTGAAATTTCTAAAAGTACATTGATACATTACATCTATATAAGGAATAGTCTATAAATAAAATCCTACTAGATACTAAGATACTTTTTAACATCAATTTACCACACACCATATAGATATATGTCAAATGTTTAATAGCACTTTTGTGATTTTACACAACCTATGCCTTCACTGTCTCAACTCATTATCCAGGACATTAATGAACAAAGGACATGCCTTCTCCATATCTTATATCTACTCATATATCTAAGGATATTAGTCAAATTTCAAAATCAGTTCCTTACATTAAGTATCCCATACAGGAGATGCCTCATGAGCATAATTATTCTTCTATCATACTTACCTTCTCTGTAGAGATGATTCATCAAGAAGTATTTTCATGACTTTATATGAAGATTGATGAGACTCTAATTAACATCAAAACTCATCTACATAAGGATGTATCAAATGTTATGGGTGATATTTTCCATGAGATTTATCATTATTTGTGAATACATCATGGTGTTTCATCACATTATTTATCACATTATTACATGATTTTGATTTTATTTATGAGCATATATGGATCTTATGTGTTACTTATCAATTAATTTTATGTTTAATGGATTAATTTCATATCATATGAATTATTTTATTTAATTACATGTATTATGGGTTAATTCCTCTTTCATGACTTAATCTCATGTTTCATGCAGGGTAAATTTTAGTGGCTATTCTTTGTTAATTTATGAATATTTTAGGTTTAGAAATTGACTTTTGGATATTTTAGTGGGTGGTTAATAACATGGATTCACCTAAATCATCTGGGTGTAAGTTATTTTTCTAGTCAACTCACCTACTATTTCAAATAAATTTCATACATATAAATATAGTTTTCCACTCTATCAAAAGCTAATATGAGCTTATTCACCATTATATGTAAATATAAATCCACCCATATATTCATAATGGAAATTTTTAGTGGAAGGAAAGGGATGAAGGACGTGTATGTAGGTTTTATATATAGTCACATACCCGTATGGATTCGACTCCCTATTATGATTAACTTGCCCATTCACCTTCTCACATAAACACCATCTTTTAACTTTCACCAAACTTTTGAAATACATACTTAGATATTCACCAAAAAAACCCAAGTTAATATCTATATGGGCCACTAAAATTTACCCTTTTCATGGCTTAATTTTACTTTCATTTATTTTCTCTTATTTTTTAATGCACTTCTTTTTTATTATTATTTTTTCATTTTGTTTTTAATGAGATAGTTATTATTATGTCATGATTCTAAACCCAAGAATACATTTAATTTCCTATATTTACCATATGATAAATTATCAAGCATATCCTTCATTTTATCACTACATACATTGATCTCTTTTGATCTCCATTATTCCCCATATTTTCCATTCATAATAAACACACATATGGTTACTCTTGAAATCACATATTGGTTTATAGGCAAGCCTAATTGTCTAGTAACATGTAAAAATCCATAGGTGCTTCTTTTCCTATAATCAAAGCCTAAAGCTCATTTATTTTTGTCATTTATATCACTCATGTTATTCCAAATCCTTATGGAGGAAGAATCAGAAAATCAATAAAAAGTTAAAAATCAAATCATTTTAAATCAAAAGTCAATGATAAAAGGCACAAATAAACATTCAAAATTCAAGATCACACCAAAATACATGATTCATATCTGAACACATATTCTACTCCTAATCAAATCTCAAACTCCTTAATTGGTCTTGTGATAGAGATGAGGTCCATTGGGGTGTAGTAGGCTAGTAAATTAGGATAAGAGATTTCAAAATTCTCTCTAGTGTTACATATTTTCTCACACAAGTACCCAATCTTCATAGTATAATGAATGATTTGTAAGAGGTCCTGAGGAATGGGGAACACATTGTGAGAATGTAGGTCCATTATCTATCAACCCCACTGAGTTTTTCTATGCTATAGTAATTTACTTAAAACATTCAATAACACATATTTAACTTAGGTATTTCACCACGAGAAATCTAATTAGTGATCTTTAACTAACTGCATTCATTTAATTAACTATAAGGTTTATATCTAATCCACTTAGCTAAGGATCACCATGAATAGAAATAAAAATCATGAACAATGTTGAATAAACAATCAATATTACATCTAAATCATTAATGAAATAGTACAAATTTAGCTACAACTGATAAAACATTATAGCCACTACAGTAGAAGTATTATGTATAAATATTACAATTTTCATCAATAAATAGTATCTAAAAAAATACGTGTTACAAAGCTCCAAGGAGCATGACTCTCCACAACTCAAAAGTGTGCATAACTCAATTATCAATTTGTAATCTCAAGTGTAGTCTCTAGTTTATTACTCTAGTTGGGAGGGAGAGCATTATCTGAGTGCTTTTTCACACCAACCACAGACCATAGATCTACCACACTATCTCCCAACAAGGAGATGGTCCTCCCTTCATGAATGGGTAGATAATGATTATGAAGGAGTTCAAATTGATAAAATGGAAATGATGTGTTGTAAATATCTAATACATAATGTGTATCATAAAGACATATATTTTAACATGATATCTCAAAAATATAAAAACTATATCAACATATGAAATCACAATGTTTAATTATAACATTACTTTGTCCAAATTTTTCAATAATTAATGATCTCTAGGATCGGTCAATTTCATACACACCACTCAATCAGATTACACCTCATCTTGAATTTATGGTGCCAATTAAGCCAATGGAGCCCATCATACTTCTTATTTAGTATCATAAATGTGATATTTGTTTCATTATGTAATAATATAAAAACTAATAGTTTAAAATAGAATAATCCCTATTAGTAGATAAAAATATGCTAAGTACATAAATATCATTGACATACATTTAGTCCATCAAATGAAATGTAATGAATCTAATATTCCCTAATTTATTACAGAATAATAAATACAATCATATACAGTCCTTAATAGAAAATTGCCATTTGGGTAAGAATCATATTTAGACTACAAGTTACTAAATATTGATATGTAACTTTAAATTTTATTTCCTCAATTTTACAAATATTAAATATAGCTTATTTCTTGTTCATATTTCACAAATATAACAAAAATCCAATATTTTAATATCAAAATATCTATATTTAGCATTTTAAATTCCTCAAAATTCCTCAAATTTAATGCTTCAACCAAACATCAAACACATAACAAACACCCATATTACCTTGTTATGTAAAATAGTGGTCATAAATATCGAATAAGGTATAAACATCTATATATGGAATATATTTTCAGATTTACTATTTAATCATAAAATCATATATATATATATATATATATATATATATTACATACCTTTATGTACACATAATAAACACACAGTTTATGATCAATAACCCATTTAATAAACATTCAAAGTGTGCATAAGGTGTACTATCCTCATTCTTTATATTTGAATTCATTCTAGTAGAATACATTATCTATATTTTTTCATCAAAAACCTCATAATCAAACAATTTTTACTTTAGTGATTCAATAAAAAGATGCAGAAAATTGTAAAATATAACTAGTTATGAATTTGAACACAATCAATAAGGATTACTGACTCTTTTTAATTTGAAATACATAGTCAATACTATATATATATTCATTTCATGCTAATTCTAGAGTTCTTACCAAGACTTAAGGGCACCTAAAATATAATTATATGTTAATCTTGTATACATAGTTGAATGTAATAAAATATATCATGATAAAAAAAATGACTCTATCAATTGATTAGGATGTATGCATTTAGAAGATATATCTCTAAATAATCAATATTTTTACTCACAAACATTTTTTTTCCCCAATCCATTTCATTTTCATATAAAATCCATTATCAATAAATCCCAATGCATTTCATTTAAATAGTCACTCTGTGTGTGTGTGTGTGTGTGTGTGTGTGTGTGTGTGTGTGTGTGTGTGTGTGTGTGTGTGTGTGTGTGTTATTAATTTGTTTAATATACTACATTTGATAATTCAATCATTCCTAAAACCTAGTTGACACCTATACTATGCATGACCTTAGTTAACTCATAGTCATCATGGACATCATTACAAGTCCCTATATATATGAATATTACATTCTATAAGTCAATCATTTTAAAGCCCAATTGACACCCATACTATACATGACCTTATTTAACTCAAATTCATCATGGGTGTCATTATAAGTCCCTTTATGTGTGTGTGTGTGTGTGTGTGTGTGTGTGTGTGTGTGTGTGTGTGTGTGTGTGTGTGTGTGTGTGTTTGTGCATGTGTGTGTGTGTGTGTGTGTGTGTGTGTGTGTGTGTGTGTGTGTGTGTGTGTGTGTGTGTGTGTGTGTGTGTGTGTGTGTGTGTGTGCGTGTGCGTGCATACATTGATGTGTATATACACCACAAGACATCAAGGTTTTATAGGGTGTATATACACACCCACTATGTGTGTGTGTGTGTGTGTGTGTGTGTGTGTGCGTGCGTGCATACATTGATGTGTATATACACCACAAGACATCAAGGTTTTATAGGGTGTATATACACACCCACTATGTGTGTGTGTGTGTGTGTGTGTGTACATTGATGTGGATATACACCACAAGCCATCAAGGTTTTGTAGGGTGTATATACACACCCACTATATATATATATATATATTTATAATAACCCATATTTCATTTTATATCATCAAACAACTTCAATACACAGTCAACCCCTATAGCTGGGATTTAAATTGACTATATTTACCTCCCACCTAATTTTAGGTTTATATAACTAAAGTCACATATCCTTAGAAAAGTAAAATAAAGAATATGTCAATAGAAAACTTGTATATGCTCTGTTAAATAAATATAAACCCTTTTTATTTGCTTAGGGTTTATACCACACCTATAACACACAATTCATTTATATATCTACTCATTTTTTAAAATTTAGACACAACAAAGAATGAAATCCATCTCTTACATGGTTTGTGTGAAAATTATAGTGTTCAAAGCAAAAGGGTTCTCTACTATGGTTATATTTACCAATTTTTTGGCTTATATGATGGGTTATGTGGATGGTCAAGCCATCCAAAGGGTCTATCATTTATTCCTCTTAATATTTTTTAATCCATATAACTAAAAACCATTCAATATTTTTTTACCAGAATCACCATAGAAAATAATAGAAATATTAAAACGAAAAACCTTGGTTATGCAATTTTCCTAAATAATGCCAATGATTCGAGTTATTGTCCCTCTATAAGCTCAAATTTTATCTTCAAATATTTTTTATATATCAATGACCTCCATGGTCTCTACTACATTATTTTACTCATCTACATGCTTATTGCATGCCACAAAACTCTCCAATTATTCTGACATGATTTATCAACTAGTAGTCAACTAGGTGTTTCCCATGCAAACCAAACATAGCCCTTTCTTAGATGGTATGTTTAACACATATTCCAATCAAATTTAACCCTAATAATATTTAATGTTCCCTCATTAATAAAAATAAACTAAATTTAGATTATCACCTTCAAACTATGCATGCCAACATTGACTTCAAAAAAACCCATCGATTATATGAATGTCTTAATCATTGCATAATTTGAAGGTATGCCAACTAGTGTTGAAAATAACTAACCACTTAAAATGTTATTAAATCCATTTAAACATAATTACCATGACCTAACATTTGACCTACTAACTAGTGGTTAGTTTAATAGGACTATAAAATAACTTATTGACTCACACTTATTAGTAATAAACACTTTACAAAACACAATGATTTCACCTAATCATTTAACAATATTATAATTGTTTAATATATATGAATATTAAAAACTTGGTCAACACTAAATCAAATATAATGAAATTTACAAATAATGATATTGATACCTTTTTGACATTAGGATAAATAATCATTATAATAATAATCTTCTAAATATTAATATCACCTTAATCCTATAGATCAAGTAACAACAATAGAATCCATATAAAAATTACTATAAAAATGAATACATAACATCACAATATCATAGTACATAACTATACCCAATAAACTAATGCATCAAGTAAAACATGTATGAATTTACTCATTCAACCCAATAATAACATCACACAAGATGAGATATGCATGATAACTAGATTAGTGAAATCACATGACCTAATCAACATGATCATCAATAATAATAAAGATGACACTAAAAATAATATAAATAATCACTTAAATTAAAAGTATCAAAAAAAATGATACATCTATCTATCTCAATAAATTATCACAAAACACGATAGACTACTATGGTGTGTGCATGGATTTTGATTTTTTGTCCATTATCCACCAACATCTCCATCTACACCACCCTCTCTGATGATGCTCTCCCTATGTCACACTCTAAGGGATGGATCTATCATGTATCCACTTCATAATGATGAAGTTAATTAGTTTAAAACACAAATATATCCATAAAATACCAATTTTTTATACTAATAAACATGATCATAATGTAGCAAATATAAAAGTACAACTAATTCATAATAAAATAACCACATAAATTAAATAAACATATAATTATCACATAATCAACATATGAAATAAAGATTAATAAAATATCAACCATAATAATCCATAGAATAAATAGGTTATTTATCTTAGAGATAAATCAAGATGTGACATCCTTCCCACTAAAGTTGGTCATCACTTTGATGACATTTATTCAAACACATGAAATATCAACAACATAATTTTTAAGATAAGACACATGGAAGACATTATGTAAAAGAGATAGAGATCATGGACATTCAAACCTACACACTATAGGATTAACCACTTCCAAAACCTTAAAGTTTTCCACATATCTCAGTGAAAGTTTTGCTAACTTCCCAAACTTAATCAAGTTTTTTTTAGGCTTAACCTATAGAAACACTTTTTTACCTATAGAAAACTCCCTAATTCTTCTCTTTTGATCAACATAAATTTTTTATCTATCATTGGCCTCATTTAACCTCTACCTAATTTTTCTAACTTACTCTATCATTTTTGAAATCATCTTAGGTTCAATAACTACCCTATCTTCTAACATGTCCTAACTGATTGGTGTTCTACACCTCCTTCCATACAATGCCTCAAATAAATCCATATTCAATGCTAATTGGTATGATTCGTTGTAAGAAAACTCAACTAATGAAAGGTACTCCTACCACTTGTATTGATGATCTATGCAATACATACAAATGAGATCTTCTAAAACCTTGTTAACTTGCTCTATCTATCCATCAATTTGTGGGTGATAAGTAGTGTAGAAATTCAACTACCTGCCTAGAACTAAAGTTAGAGTCAACATGAACCTAGAATTCATCCTTGGATCTTGATCCAAAATTATCTTCTCTAAAAACCATGAAATTGGTACTATTCTTTCATGAATCTCTTCATAAGCATATGTGCATCATCTATCAAGTTACCTAGTATGAAGTGGACTACATTGGTTAGTTTGTTAATTACAACCAAGATCATATCATGTTAGTTTCATGATAACAATGACCCTTGGATGAATTTCATGCTTATCACTTACCACTTCCACTCTAGTATATCATGTGGATAGAGTAATTCAATCGAATGCACATGTTCAACTTTCACACACGAACATTCCAAACAATGAGACATAAAATCCACTACATCTCTCTTGATTCCTTTCTAGAAATAGAGTGGTTTAAGCTCAGCCATGATCTTGGTTACACCTAGATTTCCTAAATATGGTTAATTATGCAATTATTTTAGCACTATTCTCATCATATTCTCTCTATCAATCACATACATCCTACCATTGTATTACAAAATACCATCACTCTCTAACTTGAATCCCGTATACCTAAGATTCTGAGTATTCTTAGACAATGCTTTCTTGACCTGATCATAGAATTCATCTTCTAGCAAGAATTTGATTACTTGATCTTACAAATTATTCCTAATAGTATCCATGATTTCTATGTACATCCTATGACTTAGATCATTAGCTACTCTATTCTCTTTGCCTTTTATATAATTAATATAAAAATCATAATCAAATAAGAACTTTAACCATAATTTTTGACAAGCATTCAGGCTCATTTGGGTGAAGGTGAACTTTAGTCCCAAGCTATTAGTCTTGAGCTCAAATGGTTTCCCCACCAAATATGCCTCCAAACATACAAAATATATATAATTATCATAAGTTCTAGGTCATGAGGGGCATAATTCACCTCATATAGATTAAATTTTTTAGACTCATAGGCTACCACTGAGCCATCCTACATAATAGCTCCTCCAAGTCCATCCATAAATGTATTGTCACTCACTAAGAACTAAACATTATGATCATAAACTCTTATCACTTTTACTTAATTAATCCTCCTTTTTAGTTATTGAAAGGCTATCTCACACTTGTCTACCCAAACAAAACTATGATTCTTCTATTGAAGAGTGGTAATTAGATTAGCTATCTTAGATAAATTCAAAATGAATTTCTTCTAATATCCTACTAATCTCATGAAACTCCTTACCTCATGCACATTATCTGGTGCTATCCACTCCGTTATGGCTCTTGTCTTTGCTAGATCCATTCAAATTCCATGTGAAGAGATAATATATCCTAAAACTATACTTTTTCTGAAAAAATGTACACTTAGAAAACTTGCCATAAAACCTATGCTTTTGAAAAAGTTAAAAAGCTAAATCTAATTATTGAATGTGATCTTACTCAACCTTGGAATAAATGAGGATGCCATCTAGAAATACCAACACAAAATGATCCAAAAAGTATTTGAACACGCTGTTCATAAGATTCAAAAATATTATTGGAGAATTTTTCAATCCAAATGGTGACATTATGAACTCATAGTGCCCATATCACATTCTAAATGTTGTTTTTGGAATATCCTTTTCATGGATTCTCAACTAATGATAACCCAATATTATATCAATATTAAAAAATATTATTGCCCCTCACATTTGATCAAAGAGATCATCAATACATGGTAATAGATATTGTTTATTGATAATTTCTTTATTCAACATCCTATAATCTATACACAGGCAAAGAGTGCCATCCTTACTCTTCATGAAGATAATTGTTGTACCTCATGGTGACACACTTGGTCAAATCAGCCCTTTTGATAATATCTCTTGAAGTTGTGCCTTTTATTCAAAAAATTCAGTGGTTTTTATTATATAAAATGCTTTATACTATGGTTCTTATCTAGGTATTATATCAATTAAGAAATCAAACAAATGTTTGGGTGGTAATCCTAATAATTCTTCTAGAAACATGCCATGAAAGTTTCTTAGAAAAGGATAATCTTTAATGGATGGTTCTTTAGATTTTTCCATCTCATTTATCTTAACTATAATTGTCTGGAATCCCTTCCTTTGAGCTATTTTGAGTTGAATTACATCAATCTACCTTAGTTTCAACTCCCTTTTGTCACTCTGAAGTTGTATTTGATTTCTAAAATCATATTGAAACTTTACCTTATTTAGATAACATCAAACCTGGATTTATGTTTCACAAGATAATTGACTCCTAGGATCACATCATATGAACCCAATGGTGAAGTAAAATTATATAATACTATAGTGAATTTAGGTAATCTAATCTCTACTTTGACTAGACATTTGTCAACTTTGACCTTAGACTCATTCCCATACTATACCAACCATGCATTTTTCATAACTCTAGCTTTTATAAAAAATTTACTAGGCATTATAGAAACAATAAAACATTCTTTATATCCCATGTAAATAAAAATAGAAACTAAAATATTAAACAAAATACTTGATAGTTCTATGGGTGAAGCTTGATACTCATATTGATAATTGTCAACAGTTGCATGAATCCATTACTAGAATGTACCCTAATAAGAAGTAGAACCATTATTTTTGACTTTTCTTGAGGATATTATCAAGCATAATAGTCACCTCCACATATGAAACAACCTCCAACTAGTCATTTCTTGTTAGACCATTGGTTTCCTTTGAAACCACCCTTGAAACCATTTTCAGACTTCATGTTCCCTAAACCACTATTGAAATTGAAATTATGATTCTTGAACTAAATCTTAGAGTCTCCACTCCTCTGCTTCCAGTTAATTTTTTAAAATTTGTTTTAGAACTTCCAAACTTTGTTTTGAACTTATCTCAGACTTGGGTGAGATATTTTAGTTTCTACTCCTGCTTGATTACCTTCTCAAACACTCGGTCCATGGTAGATGAAACATGCACATCTACTTCATAACCAATTTGGGGTTTTAATCCCATGATGAATTTCCTAATTATAAACCTATCATCCACCTGATACTAAGGTACATAATTAAGGAGCTTGGTGAATTTCTCCTAGTATTCATTCACTGATAAGTCTGCTTGCTTAAGAATTTGAAAATACGTAATATTTTTTATTGAAATATAGTTATGGAAGCCATCATCATTCCTCTAATATTGAGGATGTTCTTGCTTAGAAACATATTTTTTAGGTTCATCCTAAGAATTCTCCTCTTTATTTCCATGCACTTTCTATTATAGGGCCACAATTTGGTCCCTAGTCTCTTGCTTGGTCATGAGGATTTGGTCTAACTTCACAACTTGCTTAGAAGTGAACTGATTTGGATCAATAGGGGGTTTGGTATTCAAAGTACCCTCACCTCCTAGTCTAGTGTGCACCATTATTATTCCTAGTCAATAGGATATTATGTTTGCATTATCAGACACATTAAGTCCTATATTTTGAACCTCAACTCTAATACCACAATGTAACAACCCCATCAAGTTTTACCTAAATATAGTAAGTTTTTTTCAAATTAATTACACATATTCATCTTACAAATTTCACCATGATAAATCTAATTAGTGATATTTAATTAACTTCATTCATTTAGTTAACCATAAGGTTTATAGATAATCTAATTAACTAAAGATCACCATGAAAAAATATGACAATCATGAATAATTTTGAATAAACAATAAATAATGCATCTAAATCATTAATGAAGTAGTACAAATTCAACCACGACTAATACAATATTATAGGCACTCTTGTAGAATTATTATGTATAAATATTATATTTTTCAATAATAAATAGTATCTACAATAATAATACATAATACAAAGCTCCATAAATCATGAGTCTTAATGACTCAAGAGTCTCTATGACTCAAGTATCAATCTGCAATCTCAAGTGTAGTATCTAGTGTAATACTCTAGATGGGAGGGAAAACATCGTCTGAGTGTTTTTACACACTAACCAATGACCATGTACCCCCTCACTATTTCCTTACAAGGATATGGCCCTCCCTTCATTTATGGATATATAATGATGGTGTGGTAATCTAAAGTGACAAACCAGAAACTATGTGTTGTAGATATATAATACAAAATATGTATCATAAAAAAATTGGTTTTAACATGATATTGCAAAAATATGGAAACTTTATCAACATATGAAATTATAATGTTTAATGATAACATTACTTTAGCTAAAGGTTTCAATAATTAATGATTTCTAAGATTAGTCAATTTCATACGCACCACTCAATCAGATTACACCTCATCTTTCATTGGTGGCTATAATTAATCTAGTGGAACCCATCACACTACTTATTTGGTATCATAAATGCAAGATTTGGCTAATTATATGATAATATAAAAACCAATAGATTTAGAGAAAATATTCCCTATTAGTAGATAAAAAATATGCTAAGTACAAAAATATTTTTTACATATATTTAGTAAGTCTTATAAAATGTTATGAATCTAAGATTATGTAATTTATTGTAAAATAATAAATATAATTATATACAGTCCTTAATAGAAACTTGCCATACAGGTAAGAATCATATCTAGACTACAATTTACTAAATATCAATATGTAACTTTAAAAGTTATTTCCTCAACTTTTCAAATATTTAACACATCTTATTTCTTGTTCATATCTCACAAATATAAAAAATATAATATTTTAATAACTTCAAAAGTTATATATTTATAATTTTCAATTCCTCAAATTTAAAACTTCAACAAAATGTCAAACATATAACCAACACCCATATTACCTTGTTATGTAAAATATTGGTCTCAAATGTTGAACATCGCATAAATATCTCTATATGGAATATATTTTTAGATTTACTATTTAATCATCAAATCATATAAACACATAATTTATTATCAATAACCCATTTAATAAACATTCAAAGTGTGCATAAGGTGTATTGTCCTCATTATTTAGATTTTCATTCATTATAACATAACACATTCATCTATATTATTTCATCTAAAACATCATAATCAAATAATTTCGACTTAGTGATTCACCTAAAATAAGCACATAATTATAAAACACAACTAGTTATCAATTCAAACATAACCAACAAGGCTTACTAATTATTTTTAATTTACAATACATAATCAATACTTTATATCTATTTGTTACATTCTATGTCTATAGTTTTAACCAAGACTTAAGTGAACCTAAATATATTTATATATTAATCTTTCATCCACAACTAAATACAATAAAATATATCATGTATACCTTTATGTATACATAATAAACACATAATTTATGATGAATAACCCATTTAATAAACATTCAAAGTGTGTTTAAGTTATATTGTCCTCATTCTTTAGATTTTCATTCATTATAATAGAACACATTCATCTAAAACCTCATAATCAAATAATTCCTACTTAATGTTTCGACTAAAATAAACACATAATTATAAAACATAACTAGTTATCAATTCAAACACAACCAACAAGGCTTACTAATTATTTTTAATTGAAAATACACAATCAATACTTTATATCTATTTGTTGCATGATAAGTCTATAGTTCTAACAAAGACTTAAGGGAACCCATATATATTTATATATTAGTCTTTTAATCATAGCCAAATACAATAAAATATCTCATGGTTAGACAAAAATTAGACTCTGTTGACTGATAATGATGTATGTATTTAGAACATATATCATCAAATAACCAATCATTGTCCTCACAAAATTTAATTTCCCCCAATCTAATTCATTGTCATATACAATCCATTATCTATAAATCCCAATGAATTTTGTTTAAATAGTCATTGTTGACCCCTATATCTAGGATTTAAATTGATTGTATTTACCTCCTCCTTGATTTTAAGTTTATATAACTGCAGTCCCTTATCCTTAAAATAATAAACTAAATAATATCTCAACCATAAACTTGTATATGCTATGTTAAATAAATATAAACACAATTTATTTACCTAGGGTTTCTAACACACCCATAAAACACATAGTTCATTTATACATCTACCCAAGTTTTAAAATTTGGACACAACATAGAATAAAATCCATCATAGGGTTTGTGAGAAAATCCTAGTGTGCAAATCAAGAGGGTTCTTTATTATGGTTATATTTACCAAGTTTTTTGGTTATATGATAGATTCTATGGATGGCTGAGCCATCCACAAGGACCATTATTTATCCCTATAAATAGTTTATAATTGATATAAATAACAAGACTTCAATATTTTATTACCATAATCACCATAAAATAATAATAAAAATATTAAAATAAACCAACCTAGTTACACAATTTCCCAAGATAATGCCATTCAGTTATTTTCCCTCTATAAGATCAAATTTTATCTTCAAATCTTAAGTATAGATTTTTTGCCTCCATGGTATCTCCCACATAATTTTATTCATTTGCATGATTTTTTCATACCACATAACTCTATAATTATTCTTCCTTGACTAACCAACTAGCAACCAACTAGGTATTTCCCATGAAAACCAAACAAAGCTATTTCTTAACTAGTATGTTTGACACATAGTCCAAGCCAAGTTAACCCTACTAATATTAAATGTTCCCACATTAATCAAAATAAAGTAAATTTATATTATCACTTTCAAACTATGCATGTCAATATTGACTATACAAAAAACCATTGATTATATGAAAGTCTTAATCATTTTATAATTCAAAGGTATGTCGACTAGTATTGAAAATAACTAGGCCATAGACAATATTATTAAATCCAATTAAACATACTTACCATGACCAAATAATTTGACCTACTAGTTAGTGGTTATCTTAATAAATAAATAAAAATAACTTATTGACTCTCAGTAGTAATAAACACTTTGTAAAACACAATGATTTCACCTAATCATTTAATAATATTATCATTATTTAATATATATAAATATTAAACCCTTAGTCAAAAATGAATCAAATATAATGAAATTTACAAATAATTCTATTGATATATTTTTGACACTAGGATAAACAATTATTATAATAATAATCTTATAAATATTATTATCACCTTAATCCTATAGATCAAGTAATAGGAATAAAATTTGTTTACAACTTACTATAACAATGCATACATAACATCACATCATCATGCTACATAGTTATACCTAATAAAATAGTGAGACAAGTAAAACATGTATGTATTCACTCATTAAACCTAGAAATAACATCATACAAGATAAACTACGTATGATAACTAGATTAGTGAAATCACACAACCCAATCAATATGATCATCAATAACAATCAAGATCACACTAGAAAGCATATAAATAATCACTTAAATGAAAAGTAACACAAAACATGATATAGCCTATCTATCTCACATAGTTTATCACAAAACATGATATACTATTATGGTGTGTGTATGGGTTTCTATTTTCTCTCTTTGTCATCCCCCAATATCTTCATCTACACCACACTCTCTGATGATGCTCTTCCTCCATCACACTATAAAGGATGGATCTATCCTATATCCACATCACAAGAATAAAGGTAGTCATCTCAAAATTTCAAATATATCCATAAAATACCACCGAATAAACTAATAAACATGATCATAATGTTTAGAATATAAAAGTACAGCTAACTCATAACAAACCAATCATGTAAATTAAGCAACATATAACTATCCCATAATCAACATATTACATAAATATTAATCAAATAATATTTAATTAACTATCAACCATAATAATCCATGGATCAAACATGTTATTTAGCTTGGAGAGAAATTAGGATGTGACATTTTACTTTTCTTGTATGTATAACCTTGAGGATTTGATCTTAGTACTTTACTTAGTTACCCAGAAAGTATTATGCTTATTGTGAACAAATATCTTTTAAAACTGACATCCAATAAATTCTTAGAGTTCACCTATTTAATTAGTAAACCTCATGCCTACTAAGGTTTATTATAAACACACATGTGATGAATTTTCAATTAAATAATTCATTACAACATTTTCAGTATTCCTCCTTGATGACTATGTTTTATTAACTAATCATACCCTTGCATTTCCTTTTTGTGACTTGCAATATAAGACCTTCTATAGGACCAGGACTTTGTCATAAACATTTCCTTATTATTCATAATTATTTTGAATTTTCCTCATTGGTTTCTCCTTTATGAGTTAGAGAGTAAGACCTTGGATAGGAACATGATTTCCTCATAAAATATCCATAAAAACCTTCATACCAAATGTTAGTCACAAAAATAATTATCAATTTTGATATAATATTTTTTACCATTTTTTTTCATGTTTTTTCTTAGCTTGATTTAGTGTGTCTTATATTTTTATTTACATACTTCCAAACCTAATTTAGTATGTTTTATAATCACATTTTCTCATTTCAATCCTTTTTACATTTTATATTATTCTCAAATTTTGATTTAGTATGTTTTACATTTCACTTTATTTCTTATATCACTTATAGTTTACATGATTTACTACATGATTTATTGTGTTTTAAAAAATTTCTTTATTTTATGTTTCACATGCTTCCCAACATATTTTAGTTTGGTTTTACATAATATTTACTATATTTTACATTACACATTTTATATCATTTTTTTACCATGTATTATTCACATGTACTAGAAAAGAATCCAAAATACATTATATACTTTATCATAAGCATATAAAAAAAATCAAACACATGTGATAGAAAGAGAATACATACATCCAAAATATTCCAAATATCTATAAGTCATAAATAAGAGTTTTATGTCTTGATAGTTCAAATGTTCTATACAATATGACAACATGAAACTAAGTATAATATAATAAATAAAACTATGGTTGTGGCTCACCCTATCAATTTGGTGGATGGGCCACACTACCCATAGAAACTTAGGATTTTACACTATAAATAATATTGTAGTGACTCTACCTAGGAATTAAGGCCCTCTAACTATCCCTATACATTGGCCACCTAGGTTTGCACTCACCCCAAATCTTGATCTATCACCATATGGGTAGTTCGCTCCTTAACCACTCTCTTCTAGGATTGAATCTCCCCATACCTACCCAAAAATGGTATTTATACAACATCTCCTAGTCTTTGTAGCTCTTGAGTTATCTCAAAAATAAATCAAAGCCAAACAACATATGTTGGGCATGAGGGAACAACCTGATCAATCATAGGGGTAGTATCATGATGTAGTAATACATCATCTAAAATATCATGATACACTCTATACATTACCATACCCCATTTTAACTCCTCCTTGATAGTATCTAAAAAATAATATAATCAAATGTACATTGGATCCCATTTATATATCTCTAAAATATTTATAAAAATAAATACACATCTAAAAACATCAAATATAAACTACATAACATAAAATAAAACACCTACTAATAATAGTCTCACCATCAACATGCCAACTAAGTACACCTAATGGAGTACGCCCTTGAGCTACTATAAAACCAAGATGGAGAATATGGGAATTCCATGTTCCTCTAAAAATATTTTTATTGAGGTATGTTCCTATTGTTGGTGTTGAGGCATTTATGTTGTCATTGATGTCAAAATCAAAGTGGATTTGATTATTTTCAAGGTCAAGAGTTGAAGCCTTACATGATAGAGTGTTATGAGACAAAGAAGTCCTATGAAAATAGAAAATTTGAAGGCAAAATATTATTTTTTTGTTGAGAGAGAATTTTAAGGAAATATGGTAATTATTCTAAGGTTGATGGCATGTCAAGGTTAAGATCATGATGCAAGGTAATCTACTATTGAAGTACTAGGTGTCTTGAGAAGGCTAGTCTAGTCCTATGAGGTGTATGCATAAATTATAGTAAATTTTGGTGAATTATGTCAGCATAGGCATGAGAGAGTGTATAAATTTGTTTAAACATGTGAAAGAGGAAAATAATCCTTTATATGTGTTCCAAGGTCAGTTCCGAAGCTTAGTCTTTGCATTAAGAGACCTAGTAAGAAGGCATAAGCCTATTAACATGATGAGATGAGAAAAATGAGACTTGTGTGAATAATTTTAGTAGTATGTGAGCATGTTATAAGGTTATATGACATGATTATGAGGTTTTTATAATAATACAAGAAGTTTTAGGTGTGATCAAAGTTTAAGTATGACTGGTAGTTCAAGGCCTAGTGTGTAAAGAAATATAATGTAACCTAATGAGGGGCCAAGTTTAGTTCCCATAGGTGCCAAATATCACAAGATAATTATCAAAGGTGTGAGATTTTATATCAGGTTAGTTTACCAAGTTTGAGGTCAAATATTGAAGGATAAATCATGAAATTTGGTGTTGAGGTTTTTTGTGTGAACAAAATGAGGTGTTGTAAAACTGAGAAGGATTTGATTATGCTCATTGGAACATGAAACCATTACATAATTATCTAATAAATTCATGGTAGCTAGGGAAGGTCCCTAACTTAAAACTCCTATCATTAGTTTTGGAGTTAGTGGGCAATCCTTTATAAATGATTGATAAGAAGGGAAAGTAGTTAAAACCCTCATAATGAGCTAATAGGAAATATATTGTTGAAAATGGTTGAGAATGGATTGGATGACCTATTTTGATGATTGGATAATGTAGAGGACTCTCCTAGGTTTCTCCATGTGGCATTGGTTAGTCAAAATAGTGAGTGAAATCTATAGGAAACCCCTTATTTCTCAGATTTTTTATGTAACAACTAGGGTGAAAATGGTTGGAGATGATGTGTGAGACTTATATTTTTTTCCAATGTAATTTTATAATTGTTTTTTAGAATTTAAATATCCTAAAATATTCATATAAATTGACCCATCATTAAATAGACCTAATGAAGAAGATTGTGAGAAAATTAGGTAGAAGTGAGAATGAGATTAGGGATTGGTTGAAGTGGATTAGGGATGGATCCAAATGCATGGGATAGTATTTAAACACATTTATAACCTTTCACCTTTTAATATAATTTATTTTTATGCACATAAACAAGTAAAACATTATTCTTAAAGTGACCTCTCTGACATAGTGAGGTTTATGTAGGATGAAGATATGAGATTGGTTTATAAGACTAATTTTGATATTGAAACACATAATATATCTATATAAATATTTTATAAATATTATTAAGGATCATATAAACCCAATTTAAGTTCATAAAAGTGTTCTCATAGGTTTTCTATGACTTGTTTTTCATGACTATGTTTTTGGAACTACAAGTAGTTTTTTGTGTATGAATGAGAATGATGTTCCTGAGTATTTTTGCATAGAGTTTAAAAATAAAATGAACATAAAGTTTTTTTAAATGTCTCATAGGTTAATTTAAAAAAAAAATATTCATGATAAATTCATATGAAGGAATGAAAATTCAAAGGTTCTTGACTAGGTTCTTAAGGCCTATGTGCAGTTCTAAGTGAGCATATGAAGATGATCAGTTTGAGATATTTTACCTTATATGATGAAATATAATGGATTTTTTGTTAATAAATAGGTCATGAAGGTCATATAAATATGATTTATTGATATGGTTATATGTAAAATTTAAGTGTATGCTTGAGATATTCAAGACAAACTTTTTGGTAGTGAAAAGGCCTAATTATGAATAGACCTAATTATGTGGTTCAAGGAGTGAAATGAGATAAATGGAATTTGGTACATAAGGTGAGATTATTATGGGTGTAAATTAGTTATGTATAAAGTATTTAATCCATTTTTTTAGGCTCAATGTGTTCCAATGAGGTCAAGGTGAAACATGTGCTTTGAGAAGGCATAATTGCATTAGGTTTCTATTAGGCCTATGGTGGTTTTGGACCCTAAGGGTAATGACCAAGCTATGTAGTGGTTTTTTTAACTTGTGAATCATGTTTTTTAATATATTAAAATGGTGATACAAGTATTTAAATGTTCTTATCTGACCAATATGGGTAAGAAAAAGAGTCAAGTATAAAAAGAAAGTTTAATTGGCCTAATCAAGTAGTTAGAATATTAAGGTCATGAGAGAGTGATATAGATTTTTAGAAACTAGGTAAAGGGAATAAATAACATAAAATATGTGTGATAAATATTTAATTAATATATAAATATGTTTATTTAGGTCATGATCAATTTCATATGACCTAATTCTACCAAGGTAAGGGCTAGTTGAGTGAGAAGGTCAAGTAGGCTATTTGAGAGAGATAGAAGAGTGAGAATAGAAAAATAAGGTGGGAATATTCATTTTGGTAATAAATATGTGTCTAAAGGTGATCATAGGTTTAATTTATCTAAGCTGGTGATGAGTTAATTAGGGGGTTGGTGCCTCTTTGCAAGTTGGTGCTTGTTAAAGGACTAGTTGAGTTGGTGCTTGACTAGTGAGGGGTTGGTGCTCCTTGTGGGGTCAATGCCTCACTAAATTTTGATTAATTGATTATAATAATATATTAAAATCTATGATTTAGTGGGTTTTATTCCCAAATAGGTTTTCTCACATATATATATATATATTGTGTTTTTCTATTATTTTCTTTCATAGATTCTTGTTTATACATTAGTTAATATATGTATGTGAATAAATGATTTATGGATGATAAGTTAAATTGAAGGATTTTTTAAAGGAAAATACTTAAACCCATATAAATATATATAATTAAAATATTTGGTATTGGATCAGTTCCTTTTAAGGAGCTCTAATATCCTAAATAATATCTTAAGCAAGTGAAGATGGCTAGTCAAACACAAGGTGATTTTTTACAAGTAAGGCTTCATTGTTTAATGGATCCAATTATGATTTTTAGAGTGTCAAGATGAGGAAATATTTGATGTATAAATTTAATTATGTTTGTTAATCAATATTGTATGGATATAATTCACCCCCTATTCCTTTTATATATTCAACATACAAAAAGACTGGTGATAATAATTCAAAAGCAATGAATGGTATTATGTGTGTCTTATTAGAGGAAAAAATTTTGAAGGTCATGCATTATATGTATGACAAATAAAAGTGGGTCAAGTTGAATAATATCCATGAAGGAAAATCTAAGCTCAATTTGGCTAAATTTCAAACCCATAGAAGATAGTTTGAAAGACTAAAGATGAATGAAGATGAGACCATTATAGCCTACTTGTTGAGGGTTGATGAAGTGGTCAACATAATAAGAGGCCTAGGTGAATAATGGAAAGAGTATACTATTTTTCAAAAGGTTTTAAGATACCTAATTCCCAAATTTGATTCTAAAGTGTTTGTTGTTGAAGATATTCAATATCTATAAAATATAGAGATGGATGGACTTCATAGCTCCCTAATAGCCTATGAGATGAGCATAAGTGATGGAAGACCTATACAAAAGGAAGTTGATTTCAAGGTAGAAAATAGGTCAAAAGAGAATAAGACACAAGGTAATAAAGTCAAAAATAATTATTAATTTGATATTGATGATGATTATTTGATAGTTATGTTTTTAATAAAGTTGAAAACTGGTCCAGGTAAATATAAAGGCTAAGTTTCCCTTTAAATGTTTTAATTACAGAGAGATTGGAAACTTTACTAATAGGTGCCCTCATAATCATAATTTAAAAGATGATGAAGATCATGATGATGATAAAAATTATTATAAATTTGATAAAAGTAAGAAAATATTTAAAAGGTATGATGACAAAAATAAAAATTTCAAAAACAAAAGAATATTTTACACTAAGGAAGATTGCAGCTCATCTTACGAGAGTAAGGGAAGTGATTCAAAGAGTGACCATGAAGGTGATGATCTTGATGTCAATGAATTAATATTCATGGTTAAGTAATCAAGTTATTCAAATTTAGAAGATTTTATATGGATTAGAGGTGGTGTTGGTGATTTATATGAAGAATAAGATGAGGTAGACTTTTAGGCTACGTTGATGAATACTCTAAAAGAATTGAAGATGGTGAAGAAGAAGAATAGGGTGATGAGGTCTCTTATTAAATACTATGAGGATAAAATCAGTTTGTTTGAAGGTATATTAATGAACAACTCTAAAGAACAAGAGGAAATAGTCAAATAGGTGGAGACTCAACTTGAGATTGTGACTGCAAGACTAAATTCCAAAGAAGAATGTGAAAGGTATGTAACTAAATTAGATTCCTTGAGATATGAGTTGGATTAGGCATCATGTAAGGTTAAGTCCTTTTTTAAGTTTTAAAAGAGTACCAATGATCTAGATAACATACTAAGTAGTCAAAAGACTTCTAATGAAAAAATAGGTCTTGGTTTCAATGGAGACCAAAAGAAGAACACTAATGAGATCAAGAAGGTCAATGACAAATCAAAGAATGATGGTGTTGGTAGAATAAAGGGTAATTATATCAAGCAGCCTAATGATATAAGGTATGATAAACCTTTTAATGGATACTATTATTCATGTTACCAATGTAGTCATATAGAAAGGCATTTTAAAAGGCCCTCTATGAATGAATATGCATAGAACTATGAGGATAGTCATTAGTGAAGAGGTATGGGTCATGGTGTTTTTCCATCAAGAGGAATAGTTTGTTTCAATTTTCAAAAGGTTGGTCATATTCCAAAGTTTTATAAGCATGGATTGTCAAGTTGAAACAAGAAATTTGAGGCCCCTAGAGTATAAGAAAGAAGATAAGACAATGAATCAAAACCCAAAGTAGCTAAGGTTGATGACTAGTTTTTAAGTCAAATAGAACTATTTGCCTGGTGGAGCATAGTCCAAATTCAAAGGAGTGCCAAGAATTCTCTCTATTAGCTCAGATTATGGATAAGAGTCAAGACTAATAGAGAAAGTTATAATGATGTTTAAACAAAGATTAAATGGGTCTAATGAAAAGGGCTATTCATGCCTAAGATGATCATGAAGTAGGTTCATTCTAGTAAAGACATGTAGATCTAGGAATATCCTAAGTTTACATTGTTTTAGTACTCTAAGATAAGAGGTGACTCCATTAGTCTTCATGAAAACACTCAATAATTGAGCAAAATCATGAAGCATGATTGGTCTTAGGTGGAGCTTTGTGTTCTTTGTTGACATTCAGATCCAAGGTTCAGTCAAGAGTCTACTAGAACTATGATCACACGAGATGGGTCATAAAGAATTTGTATGATGACTTGGTGAAACCAAGTCATATTCATGCTAAGTGTCTAAATATCTCATGGAGACAAAGGGATCCAATCATGATCTAAGAGTAGGTATTTGAGCCTGATTTATGCTGAGTTTTTATCAAAGAGATATAATGAGTTTGTTTGGAAATAAAAGGTATGTTGTTCTAGGTCCAAGGATCAGATATTTGTTAAGAAGATGATCCTTTGTCATTAATGTCAAAGGGGGAGAAAGTTCTAGCTTGGGGATATTTGAGTGATCAATTTTTTTTAAGTGTTTTCCATCAATGATAGGGGATATTGTTGAGGTGTGCTCCTATTATTGGTGTTGAGGCATTGATGTTGTCATTGATGTCAAAGTCAAGGTGGATGTCATTATTTTCAAGGTGAAGAGTTAAGGCCATGCATGGTAGAATGGTATGAGGTAAATAAGTGTTATGATAAGATAAATTTTAAAGGTGACCTATTTTTTATGTATACATATAATATTTTGAAAATTTTATTATTTATTGACATTTTGTATCTTGTAAGAACCTAGCGAGTCTCAATCTCTCTGAGTGCATGACTTAAGGGGTACACTGGGAAAGGGGTGGGTAGACCATTGATGCTTCATAAAATTATTTTTACTTTTTCTACTTTCCATCCACACACTAGCCTCTTGAAACCATTGAACCCAGACTTATTCTTTTTAGTCTTACATATTCTTATCATTTTCTATGTTTTATCCTTTATTTATTGCCTTAGCACCCTTTTGAAATGTCAGTTGTGCTAGGTCAACCAGGTTGACCTAGCATAGTTTAGGGATTTTTTCTCTCTTTTGGTTTGTTGGCCTCTCGGTCGACCTAGCATAGACCTAGAGAGTTAGCCCTGAAAACATGCTAGGTCGATTGGGTTAACCTAGCATAGCTAAAATTCTTAAATGATTTTAAGGTAAGTTTTTACTATATATACAAGGTCATTTAACACCATTTTTAAGAGAAAATAATTAAGTGAATAAATGTGAGTAAACATCTACCTATTAAACATTCTACTTGGGGAATAAATTTTTTAGGTTCAATACTTTATCTGGAGCTCTGATCTCATCTTGTGGATAAGTATTTTGGATGCTTGGATAGGTTGTGTAGCATAGAGATAATTAATCTTAGTTATCCTTACATACCATGAAAATATATTTTGAAGCACCTTGGCCAAGGGGGAGATTGAGGCTTGGTGGGTTCATCTTCAAAGGTAAGTATTCCTAACTTTATTCCTCCTTTGTAAGAATATATAGATAGCACATTTGTATTCTTATCTTCGATGTATTAGGATTTTGTATACATTGACATGAGTATATGTCTTATATAAATGTTTATTTTAGTTGTTTATTTATTTTATTTCTAAACCCCACTTTGTGCCACAAGATTTTATGTGCACTAGATTAGATTTACTTTTCTTGTTATTATATTAGTGAAATATTAAATCATTGGACTCTTTTAGGGTTGTATTATTATGTTAGACTGTAGGCTTTGTAACCCTACCTCACATGAGGTGTTGTGACAAGTGATCCCCTAATCAATTCTAGTGGATCCTCACCTTGGTCATGCTCTTACATAACAATTCTATTCCCCTAATTAGAAGTGTAGGTGTGTTTTATCCCATTCAATCTAGGATTGATTTATGGACATGATGAATTTGTGATTCCATACATTATAGTGAACCCAATGTGAAACTAACCCTTGTAGGATTTATTTTACTTATTTAATTTTTATTAATAATTATTTATATCATATATTTACTATTCTTGATCAACCCTATCAACCCAGTTATTTATCTCTATATGTAGGTTTGTAGGAACAAGCAACTAGATCGACCAACTTAACCCAATACATTTTTTTAAGACTTGAAAACTTGTGTTTAGACAAATAGATAAATTAGCTTGACCAAATACAAGTTTTATAGGTTTCTAGACTTCATGTTCAAATTATTAGGTTGACCAAGTCAACCTAGTCTATTTTTAGCACTTTTTTAATAGGTTGATATATAGATTGATTGACCAGCTCGACCTAGTTTGTAGGTTTTTGCTAGTTTTCTCCAAGGTTCTTGATCATCAATCTTATTATTTTCATCTCTAAACCATTCAAGTGATTTTATATTTTTATTTATCTTTATTTTTATGTACTTTCCTTTTAATTTTGTAGTCTTCAAAATTATCTCTGTATATTCAACTAGGTCAACCCTATGGACTTAGTTTTGTGTTCTATATTTTTATAAATAATTAAGTCAACCTAATTAACCTGGTTCACTTTTAGAATTTGCTTCTACAATATGGGTTTGACCTTATTCTATATTAATGTCCATATAGTTTCTCAAAAATACCTTGTTTCAAAGTTATAATGAACCATATATGTTAATCACATCTTTCTTTTAAGTTGTTTATATGATTATAATAGTTCACATAGCCTAATTAGGGGATTTTAAATTAATTGATTAGTTACAATATTTTTATTCTTTTGCACACATAGAAAAATTACAAAAACATCAACAAGTATTTAAATATTTGACTACCTAGGTCTACCTACTTGGATTTCATCACCAAAGGGGAAGTTGAATTGATGCTCTAGTCAAGTATAAAGTATGGTTAATGGTATATTTGGTTAAGCACCCATTATGATTATTGTTATAGTGTGTGAAGTGAGGGGTATTCCCAAATACCAAACCTATATCATTTCCAATATAATCCCTTTCATCCTAAACTTACCTAAGATTGTATATAGATTGCTATCTAGTACCTTGATTATATCTAATCCCCCTTTACACTTAAAATAATTATTAATAATCTAATAAACATTCTAGGTTGACCAAGTAGCTAGATTTACTTTCAAGTTGTTTTTCTTTCTCTTTGATCAATTGTGTGTGCAAAAGCTTGCATTAGCTAGCATTAGTATAATATTTTGATTTGTGTACATTAGTTGGATTGGACAACATTAATTCAATTGATTGTTTATTTCCCTTTTAGTACCTATTTCTCTCTTACATTAGTTACAATTATCTTGCTTTAATTCATATCTTGTTATCAACTTTCTTTTCTTCCCTGTCTATTATACTAGTTTGACCCTATCGACCCTATAGATTTTTGAGCCCCTATATACTATGTAAGATTAAATTGGTCAACCTAGTACTATTTACAAGATCATTACCTCTTTTTACTAGTCATCGTTCACTGAACTGGGTTGACATTGTAGACCCTGTATAGTTTTGCAATCCTTATTCTGCACTAGATCGACTAGGTCAACCTAGTGTTGTTTTAATCACTTTATGATTCTTTGATTTCTCATCTTTCTTCTCTTTATTTCATCATGGACTTTATATTTGGTTATAACACTAAATTTTAGTCAATATACATGATGTAATTCACCAATCCTAATGGTGTCTCCTATAGACAAAGTAGGGCTCTATTCATGAATGCTAGTAATGTTCATATTGCATCCCACACGATAAACTATGGGACCCCTCCTCATACCCCTTTCTAGTAAAACCATCCTATTATCATAGAGGATTAGTTTTAGTTAGAGTATACTATTGAAATTCACTTTTTTATCATGGAATTCCTTCAACCTAGAGGGAAAGATCCTTCTACCATCTATAACCTCATGATTACTCATCAAGTTGAAGAACCTCATTCTCCTACTCCCACTTTCTCAACTAGATTTATGTGTACTAATTTATTTTCTTCTCATTATATTCCTTCAATCTTGATTCCTTCTTATGCCATGACATCTTATTTAACTTATTCTACCTCCATGCCTAATATCTCAACTAACATGGCAAGTTTTACATCTAGTGGGCCTATCATAAGATCCACTATCCTTAATCATTCCACTAGTGATTCATTTAATACCTAAGGCACTAATGATTCTAGTGATTCTTCCTCTCAACCATTTACTAGTCCATCTTTTTCTTCATAAACAAAATTTTCCACTAGTGACTCAAATTATCATATCTCTCCCCAAGCTCATATCAAGACTTATAGTGCTACTGAAGACACAAACACCAACACAAAAACCAATAATAATTATAATAACACTAGTAAAACTCATCAAATATTTTTTAAAACTCTCAATCAAATGAACACATTCCAAGCTCATAACATGAATCAAATGATGAGAATGCAAAACCACCTTATTAATCCTGAATCCAATCCTCAACCAATGACTTGGGGCACACATAACCAAAGTTATCCTCCTTCTCCTCTTTGATATTGTCAAGGTAATCTCATTCCTCAACCTCTATTGGTTAACAAACTCATCAAGCATTTACAAAATGAACCTCTTACCACCCAAATTTCTAGCATTGACATTAGAGGTATAACACCTACAATTTCTTAGAATGGATCAACCAATCCTACTCTTCACCTCAAGACATCTATAAGTATTTACAAGGATTGGGTCAAGTTAAATATCTTTTCCATTACCAAAATATTATCTAAAACCCTCATGAGTGATGCCTTGGATTGGTATAATCAACTTAGAACACAATCTATCACTAGTTTGGAGGACTTAGTAAATCCTTTAGTGAAAGAATTTCAAACTAGTGATCTTATAGAGAACACTTTAGCCAATTTCATCAATTTAAAACAAAATGAAAATGAAATTACCTAATACTTTGTCAAGATATGGAATACTTTGTCAAATAAATGTGAATATAACATGGTGGATGATAATATCTTTCATCTCTTTACAAATGTTTTATTTCCTAAATTATAATATTGAGTCTATACCCTTTCTCCACATACCTTAGAGGAAGCTATCAATCAATATAAAAGACAAGATTTACTCATGCATTAATTTGAGCCTAACCAACCTTTTATGGACCCTCACCTATTAGTAAAGAACAAAAATTGAAATATTACCAATGGTGGTGTTACCGATTCATTTGATGCCATTCATAATGTTCAAGATATCATTACTACCCTTTATTTAGAACGAACTCCTTCTCAACAATACACTAATCCTCATTTCTCAACAAATAACATTAATATCCATAAACCTTTATCATCGACTAAATTGCTTAAATGTCTACCTAGGTTTATTCCATGAAAGATTGACCCTACTCAACATATGAAATCATTGTATGATCTTAATAAGCTAGGGTCACTCTCACGAGACTTGTAGAGAAATCCACAATTTAGCTATAGACTTTATTCTTTGCCCAAATTTTGATCATGATTCCACTATCCATAATCATTAAAAAGCCTATGAGATTTATTTCAAAGACTATAAATCACATGATAAAACTTAAGCCTTAAATCAATTAAATGATCATCTAGCTATCTATAAAGACCCCTTGCCTGATCATCTGCCAATCCAATAAAGTCAAGATAAGTTGAATTCTTCCGACAATAACATAGAAAGTCTTTTTGAACCAAATTCTAAAGAGAATGTGGTTAATATGACTAGTATGTGAAGAGTGGTGGCTTTCATTGATTCACAACCTATTTACATTCCTTTCCATAAGACATATCATGTTATCTAGGATTCTTCTCCAACTCATTTAAATGAGTTAGAGAAAGAAGATCACATCTCTTTTGATGATCCAATTTATAATTATCCCTTAGATGACACATCCCATGTTATCTCTACTTCTCTCCCATTATCTTCTAATATTAATAACAATCTAATTTCTACTAACATTTCTTTTTCTAAATTTCAAGATCATTATAAACCAACTACTTATTCATCACCAAATGATTTATAACCTTTTTTTGAATATTCTAATTCTCATCAACATAAATTTCAATGCTCTTTGGATCCACATTTCAAATATATTTTCAATCATTACACACCTATATCTAACAATATCCTTTTGGGTTATGATGAGTGGGCTCTTATTGTAGAACTCACTAATTTTCCATCTTAGATACCTTTTCTTGAACTCATGAGGACATCTCCATATCATAGGAACCTACTCATACAACTCTTATTCGATATGAATATCCCTTACCCTCCTTTAGCAAGATGGGAGGCTAATTTATCTAGATATGAGGATAGTATCTTACAATAATGTAAAGAGATGTCTATTAACATTGATGAAACTATAGACACTTCTTTTTATTCATGATTTCCCATCACATCTATGATTCAAGAAGAGATTCTGCTTCATGTAGATGATCCTCCATTGTTTATTAGCATCCAAATTAGTGATATTTAAGCTGTAGACACCTAAAACTAGCCATCGATAACCTCCAATCAAGATTTTCACCACTTTCCACCCAAAATGCATAATTTAGCCTAAAAACACTAAAGCATGCTAAAATATGTGAAACTAAAATATTCAATTTCCAATTTTGGCCAAGGTATCATTCAATGGGGTAATGAAATTTATGGGCTAGCTAACTTTGATCAGATCATTCTAAGTCAAAATGCCAATTTTGCACCTAGGTGCTCTAGATTGATATTTCCTATCAAATGTCTTGTATAAGACATTTGCACTCATTATTAATTATTGGTAACATCTTAAATGGGATAAAAGATATAATGCATTTGACATCACCTTCCAATTCCTGTACAGTCAAATTTTAGAGCAATAATAAGCCATTTTGATCAATTTGAGTAATTTCTGCACAAAGTGCTTAATCATGATTAAGAGCTAATTAATCAAAATCAAGGCCTAATTAATAAATCCATGGAAACTTGTTGAATACTTATTTTTGGAAATTAATATTGAATATCTACATCATCAGGTGACCTCATTTCTTGGGAAGACATCCCTAGGCCATAAATGCTATTAATATCAGGATTCATGCCTCTCATGCCTCATCAAATCCCTCCATTCCTTTTAATTTCTCCTCTATCCAAAATATTGATGATCTTATTCATTAATTTTATTTGAAAAATTGGATTAATCCTTAGCCACACATCTCAATCTTGAGATGGATGGTTCAGGTTGATTTTGATCAATCTCAAAAATCTATAAACAAAGAGGCCATTAACATCATTTTTAAGCTATTTTGGTGAAAATTTATTATGCTCAAATATATTCAAATGCATGATAATGAAAATTTATAATGTATAATTGATTAAAAAACATCAATAAATTAGAGTTACCATGCCAAATTGATGCCAAGCCAAGCCAAGTGAGAACCATAAGGTGCCAAGGATAGATGGAGGTAGCCAAGCTTCATTTGATGAAGACTTCATAAGCACAATCCAAGAAAAGCACTACAACAAGAATTTTGGAGAATCAAAGGAAGGTAAAAGAAGTTTTATTTTGCATTTTAGTTGTGTGTTTATTCATGTTTATTAACTAATCTCTCCCTAGTGTCTAGGACTAGAGATGTTATGCTAGTTAGTGTGTTTCTTTCATTTTATTTTCATTTTGGAATTAACACTATACTAACCATCCTCTCTTGAGTCAAATTATTAACTCACACAAGTTAAGCGAGACTTGATCAATGAGGGTTTATGAACTTGTGTTTCTTCCCTTGATTTCATGAAGACTCTTAGGTATTATGAATTTAATCTCAAGTCTACATGCAACACATGCCAAGGATACAATAGAAAGCAAATGCCTCCTTAGGGTGTGTGTGTCTACTCATTACCATCCCACCTATCACCATTCATTTTAATGTGATGATATTCAAATCTATATTAGCTTATAACATCTTGATTGGTAGGCCATGAACTCATCATATGTGATCTATCGCATCTTCTGCTTGCCAATGCATAAAATTTCCTCATAATGGATCCATTTACACGATTCAAGGATACACTAACCCTTAGAAATTTAAATAATTCCAAGATCATGGTGTCTTTAAAATTAATACTCTTTAACCTTTTCCCAGTGTTCCATTACATGAGTCAAAACATCAAAACTTTCCTATCAACTCAACTAGAGGTTACAATGAGAATCTTGAGCTCATTGGTAACATTCCTCCCACAGTTTTAGAATTTGATGATGATGAGCCTAATGAGATTAATTTAATGATAAAAAACTCCAATCTCTTACCTCATCTTATCTCACAACTTCTTACTTCCTTTTATCCTCATTCTTGTAAGCCTCCTTATGATGACATTCTCATAGTCTTAACCAAGACTAGGCACTCTATTCACCAAGCTTCTTCTAATGATAAGGTCATCCTAACCTATGTCATCAATCTTCATACTCTAGATTATGATGATGACTATTATTTAGATGATCCTCTTTTATGATGCCAAGATTTTTCATCACTGCTCTTCTTTACTTGAGTCTTTTTATGTATCTCATCATTCTCTTTCATTTATAGTTCCTGATTCTTGCATATTTCCTCTTTATCATAGGGTAGAAATGGCACTGATACCCCTAGTTTCTAAGGAGACACTTAGGACCATGCTCTTAGATCATTCTATGATTAGACCTTATAATTATTCCACACCTAAGGTAGTCCTCCTTATACCTTATATAAATCCTACCCCTCCTTTAGTAGGGCCAGATATAGTTAAGCTTGTTCCTTTTTCCACTATATTTGAACCTATTTCCTCTCCTAATATTTATGAGCCTATACTTGAATTTCATCCTAGTGATCCTCCTATTGAGACTAGTTTCACTCCTTCCCCATCATCACCCTCCATTTATGATGGTTTACTTTCATTTCCTAAGATGGCTCCTTTGCCCACCAAATGGGCTGATGATTCCTCTTTAGATTCTTCCACTCCTATTTCACCTCCTTCTATGAGTGATCTTAAAACCACTCATAAGCATATTTGTTGCTTCCACAAGATAGATAATCACTCTTCCACCCAATATTGTATGTTGTGACAATAGCTTGATACCTTGTATCCTTCTTCGATAATATCTTGATACCTTGTATCCTTCTTCCCCATCATCAGATAAAGCCATACCTTCCCTGAATATACTTCTTGAATATTTACCTAAGTATGGTGATGTATATTATTTATGCTACCTATGTGGCATACATCACACTGATCGTTATCACACTATTCAACATCTTAAGGATCACCTTGTATCCATCCCTATACCTTCTACCATTTCTCCCATAAATCATTCTCATAATAGGGATCCTCCTTATTCTCCCATGTCTCCACCTCTAGTGGTTCCATCACCTCTTATGGTCTCTTCACCACCTTTTGTGCCTCCCCCTATGATTATGTCACCTGTGGACCTTCCCTCACCTATGGATCCTTCTGCACCTGTGATTCCTTCACCCATGTATCCTTCTCCACCTATGATTCCTTCTTCTCCCATAGATCCTATTTCCATGTATTCTCTGGACTAGCCTTTGACTAACTTTCCTCATTATCATGATCCTTTGATCATTCCTAATTTTTCACTTGAGGATATTAGAAAAGAAGTATTTTCCTAGTATTCATTGAGTATTTTTGAAACCTTAGCTATAGTATGCATTCAGTGTCATAGAGACTTGTCTGATGTATTGGATAATGTGTGTGGATATAATTATAATTATTTATAATCACATGCATGGTGATTTCACATTTATATCTGGAGTGGACATGTCTTCCACTCATATTTTTTTATCTATTTGATTATATCATTTGACACTATGTGAAATTCTTTCTTATCTTATATCATGTTTTTCCTTATTTTTGTACCATAATTATCTTATGTTATAATTTTTTTCATTTAGCATATGATTTTCTTTCTCTTAATTGATTTTATTTCTTTTTCTTTAGATTTTTTTCTCAAAACTATTCCCTTGTATCTTCATGATTTTTTGCTTTTTTACCTTTATTTTTCATAGATAATTGTCATGGTGACTTGGTTATATTTACCCTCTTCCATTTGATTACTATCCATTATTACCATGTGATTAGTTTTCAATCAATATTTATCATTACTATTTCTTTTCAATGGTCCTCATTTGGATCTCATTTTTCCCTTCTTCCTTTTTTTTCAAACTAAGCATATACATGGTTGAGATTTGAGATCACATGCTCAGTTCATTATCAAGCCTAAGTTTTCTATTCAATATTTTGTCTTAGGTTACTTAGCCTCCTTTAAGCCTTATCCTACAACTCATTTGTGTATATCAATATCTCTCTCATGATTGGTCATTCAAAATCTATATGGAGGAGGAATCTTAAAAAGCCTTCAAAATAAAGTTAAAATCTAGATCATTTAAATAAAAGACAATGATATTAAAAGTAAAAATTTATTAAATATTATTAAAAGTCAAATCACACTAAAATATGTTATTCAAAGCACATCTCCTTCTTCTAGTCAAATCTCAAACTCCAAAGTTAGACTCATGGTAAAGCTGAGGTCCTTTGGGGTGTGGTAGGCCAGTAGATTAAAAGAGGAGAATAAAAAAATATTTTAGTGTTACCTACTTTCTCACGCAAGTACCTAATCTTAGTAGTAGACCAACAACTCTGTAAGGGACCCTAAGGAGTAGGGAACACATTATGGGAATGTAGGTCCATTTTAATTTTCCTTGTACCAATCTACCATCATGAGTTGATCTTAGTAGCACACCTATTTGCCTACACATATTTGTGTCTATATAAAGAAGGTTTCCTTTTAACTGAGATGACCACTAGTCACTAAGCATCTTTTCATATCTTTAGTATGCCTCTTATCTCTTAAGGTATTCTCATAAGACACCTAAGTCTTGATTCTTAAAATCCCTTTTTCATTCCTTTTCCTTCATATTTCCTCATTGGAAATATTTTTTTGCTTCTTGATCACTCCCCATGGAATATCATTTGTCAGTTGATTTATAAGACTGTGGATAGGACCCAACATCCATCATAAATTACCATCTTTTCCATTTTATTATCCACATCCTTGATTTACCATTCTTTATCCTTTTACTTACCAATCTTGATTTGGTACCCATTGGGTTTTTCTTTTGTGAGTTATAGTGTAAGATCGTGAATAGGGCTCGACCCTCCTCATAAAATTTTCCAATAATCAAGTTACCATCTAAAATAACATGTGTCAAATATGAGATAAGATTAAATTGATTATGAGGCTATATGTAATTGGCATGCTTCCCATCTTGAATTAGTATGTTTTTTGCTTACTTCATTTTTCTTTTTCCTTTTATTTTTTTATTTTTTGAGTGCATGTAAGATTACAACCATCTCTTGAATTTCTCATACTTCCTAGCTTGAAATAGTATGATAAATTTAAGACCAATTTTTTTGCAAATTTTGTTTTTATTTTATACTTCCATCATGATATAGTATAATTGATTGACTTAATTTTGATTTTTTTTATTACCATTTGTGCCCTTTTACATACCTTCCTTTTTATTACATTTTTTGTCATACTTCTCAACGTGATATTTGGTAAAAAAATCTCTTACATTGGTTTAAAAACAAATCCCCTTTTACCATCTTGTTTGCCATTTTCTTGGATCTTTATACTTAGTCCTTTTTTTTATTAAACATTTCCCAACTTGAACTAGTGTGTAGTACATTTTTGATTGATTATATTTTTCCAAGTCTTTTTTTGCCTATTTCTTTTTTACCATGCATGTGTACTCCATAATTCTAAAAAAAAACCACACCACATATAATTTTATAGCATATACAACAGAGTTAAATACATGTGATAGAATAAAATATATCCAAATGTATTCACAAACACAACCATCATAAAAACAACATACACAACCAACACTAATAAGACAAATGATACATAATACACACACAACACACACCCTAAGTTTGATACAATATAAACAACCATATACAAAGACTTAACATTAAGATTGGGCTCTATCTTGTCTATCTCATGGCCTAGCCATGCTGCCTACTTAGGCCTTGGTCTATCTCCTCCAAATGGTATGCTATAATGAGGTAGTCTAAGATCTCAATCCCTCTAGTTGTCCATGTGGGAATGCTCTCTACACTTATGCCTGCTCCAACTTAGCTTGGGTCATTATATGTGCCTATGTTAGCTAAATTTGCATTAGTGTACATACCTACATCATCTATGTCACTATCTCTAGATGTGAAGCTCTCTTGTCTACCAAGGCCTACTAAGCCTATCTCTCAGCTTTTCTAAAATCTCATCTAGGATGTCATGGAGTGTTCCCTTCACTAGGGACCCCCATCTCTCCTCCTCATCCTCAAGTACACCTACAAAATCACATTAGATGGATATTAGATTATTGTCATATCTCATAATATCTATATATATTTTTATACTATCAAATAAAAACTTAAAAAATAATACAACCATATAGATACCTATATGTGTCTTATATCCTATCATATCATCATTTACACAATCACCAAGCAAAGTCTCTCCATTTTTATGGCTTCCTAGTACCTCCTCAAATCAAACCTAGCTATCATGGATCATGTCTATCTCAGCCTCTATTTGAGTGGTCTCTCTATCAACTCCTCTAGCTCATTTATGGGATCATCCTAGATGTCTATAGTCTACACTTTCTCCTATCTCCATCATTACCATGTCCTTAATGGTTGCTACTCATCTGATTAAAGGATTAGTAGTGATACATATAGTATCTCTACCTCTTCCACCTCCTCTTATGCCACTCATCATGCTCGACCAATCTATGGTCTCTACTAACATAGCCTCAGTATCATTCTCACTATCATTGATCTGAGTTATCTTTTCCCTCATAGCTCCCTCACATGTCAATCCCACTAGTTAGGCATTAATATCAATGTCACCGAATGAGTTAGGCACATCAGTCTTGACACCAATACCATTGAATGTGGCTCTCCCCACCTTGTATAGTGTCCAACCACATGTCTCCTCTCTAGTGCTAGTGCAACTATACTCTAGCTTGCCCATGTAGCTATTATATACCCATATAGTTGCCACACAATGTTTGTATATCTCAATGACTATAGAGCTAGCATGTGGGGTATGACCTATGGTACCTAGTCCTCTCTCCATCTCCACACTTGAAGTGAGCCATCATTGACCACATGGGGTAACCCATCTATTTGATACATGAGAAATCTCTCATATATCCATGATGTCAATAGTAGGATTAGTCACATAGTATTCTACCCTCTGACCAACATCTCAAATAGATTATGTAAAAGGTAGACCTAGATGATAGAGCCTAGATCGTATAGTACTCCATTCTCCACCATAAACCTACTCAAGGCTACCACAAATAGTGGTACCTTTTTGTCTAACTTATGATAGAGCACTTGATGTGTCGCAAGGCCTATCACCACCTTTTGGAGGTCCATATTCTATGATATATACATGTCATCCATACTTAATCTCTATCCTATCAATATCATCTCTGAGCCTATAACCCACATGGCTAAGGCTCTCCTCTCTTATAAGTTATCTGGTATCCCTATGGTCACTAGTGATCCTATTATAGGTAACCCAAGGATGTCATGGAATTTTTCTAGTGTGATACCCACCTCAATCACATCTCCATCCACCTCCCATCTAAAGGTGTTAATCAATCAATCCTAACATCCCAAGAACATGACTAATAGGTTAGCATTAAGGGGGATCTTTCACATATTAGATATACCTCTTAGACCCATGGATACTAGTCTAGATCAATATCCATTTGATAATCTATCTAACAAATCCATCAACCAAGACATGCCCACCAACCTTTATAATCTCATCTATCTCTGCAACCAATAAACAATAAAGGATGTATTAGTTCCTCCATGTCATCTATAATCACAATACATTCTTTATACATCATTTTTATAATTTTAATTCAAAATAGTCTAAATTGTTATTAATTCATTCATTTTATCCTATTTCTATCTTAATTAGTCCCTCTTGCCCTCCTTTGGCCATTTTTAGCCATTCTAGCCCTTTTTTTAGCTTTCTACACACTTTTTTGTGCTTATTCTAGTTCCCTGGTCAGCCTTGTTTGACCAAAATTTCCCTATTTCTATCATAGTTGACTTCAAATTCTAAGTAAACCATCTTATCTTTCCCTCCCTAGTACTAAGATTTCATTCTAGCCATTATAGACTAATGAATCACTCTGTTCTATCTTTTCAGCCTATAAAATATACTAGATTGACTGCTACCTACTATGTTGACCATATGGATTCTACCCTATTTCATCCTACTAGGTCAACCTAGTCAACCTAGTGCATTCTATGTGCTGACCTATTACATTTTTCACAAAATGTGCATTTCACTCACTTTCTTCCTAAACCCTTCAAACCTATTCCCCATCTTATTTTCTACCCTTAAAATCTAGGTTTGGTTAATTTTTACATATGTAAATGATTAAAATTAAATATTATCAAAAATTCACTTAAATCAATATAAAATTCAAAAACTAGTTTGAGATCCATAGTTAAATCCCTGTAGTGCACCTGTTTCTACCTCTTGTTGTCCTCCTCATCAAGTATGTCATTCCCTCACCATCCTAGCCTTGTTTGGTCTTAGAGCTCTTTTTTCTCTATTTCATAATTCAAAATGCAAAATGAATTCTCTTTTTCTAGTTTTAAAAACACTTTTTAGGAACTCAATTCTTTCATTTATTTTTTGATAGATTCCTTATTTTGTCTTTATCTTTGTGTATGCTTATTCATTTTAAAAACTGTAAAATTTATTAGAATCATGTTGACGTAGAGATTATTTTCCACTATCATATGTCTATCTTCCAAAAATTTCAATTTTTTAGCTATTTTTTGCACTAACTTCTAAAGGTTTGCTTAGTGTACTATACATTGGAAACCTTCACATTTCTTATAGTCTACTTATTTACCTATGGCACTAAAGTAAGTTAAAGGTATGTGTTTTTCAATACAATTATTTAATTTATCTTATTTTTTGCTTAATACACCTTAATTAGCATTAATGTTGTGTGTTTTCATGTTTTTTTTCCAAATCACCATCCTGTGTTGCAATTATGTGACATGTGATGAGCTTCAGTTGGGGTATATATATACACAATATTTTCAAAATTTTATTGTTTAATGACACTTCACATCTTGAAAGAACCTATTGAGTCTCAATCTCTCTAAGTTAATGCATTAAGGAGTGCACTTGGAAAGGGGTGGGCAGACCATCAG
>JARHVA010009338.1:0-260000 GCA_037957365.1 Torreya grandis | reverse complement strand
CATCTACTAAAAAACTTCATTAGCCTCTTGTTTCATAGTCATCCACCTTCTTTAACCTAGCTAATTTCAACTATGTTATCTTGGTCAACCTTGTTTAATTTGAGAAATAATTTTTGAACTATTTGTCATTAATACCTTAGGAATTAATGACCCTTTTCATCCCCATACCCAATAACCATCCTAATTCCTACTCTAAACCTAAAAATTTATGGGGTAAATTCTACTACATAGAGTTGCTCTATCACCTATTTTTTCAAATCTACCTTATTTTTCAATTAAAATAGGCAAAAATTCAAAATTAAGAACATTACTTACTTGGATCATACTAGCTATTTCTAGTGTCTGTCATCTCTTACCCCTCAGATTCATGACATACTCTCTCACATCACTTTCATATGTCTCAAAAAGCTGTCTTTATCAAAATATTAAATTTACAAATTAATAATTTAAAATCCTATTTATATTTTACATTTACAAATTCTTTAACTGCGAATTATTTACAAATAATTTTTTTATTTTTCTCATAACTATGTTTCTATAAGCTCTTTTTAAAAACCATAAAATTTTATGGAATCTTGACAATGTAGATAATTTTTATATACCTAAATTTATTATATTTTCAAGTCTGCTTAATGTTGTATACATTGGATAGCTTTTTATTTTTCTTACACAACTTCTATTCTACAAAAAAAGGTAAGTGAATGTACGTATTTTTAAATTCTTTACTTTAATTTATTTTTATGCTTTATACTATAATTTATTTAGCTTAGCATTATGTGTTATTATATTTCTTTCTTGAAGCACAATCCCATATTACAACTACATGACACATGATGAGCTTTGAGTGGGGAATATATATAGAAACAAAAAATTTAAAATTTATCAATTATTAATACTTTCTATCTTGTAGGAACCTATAAAATTTAAATCTCTCTAAGTGCATGCCTTAAAGGGTACATTTAGGAAATAGGTTGGTAGGCCTTTGATGTGTTGTAGGATTGTTAGCCCCTATACCATTACCTAAAACTACTACAAACTACTCTTATCTAATTCCCTAAGAAATAAAAACATGTTTATATACTACCTTAAGTAATTCACTACCTAAAAAAACACTTACACAATAAAGACCCGAATTTACCCACTTTTTATAATATGTCAACCTAGTCAACCTTGTTAGGAATCTAATGACATTATGGAACTTCGTTGGCCCAAGTTGACATAGTTTGAGGCCTCATGGATCTATATCCCACAAAAAAAGGGTTATCCATTTGACCTTATGGGATCAAATCTTGGGAAGGTTTAAGGTTAATCCTTGGCTATAAATACCCCTTTAACCTCATTGATAAAGAGACCAATTTTACATCATTATAGCTTAAAAATATGATTATACTATCAATATGAGGTTTTTACCTTGGATAAGTAGCCTTTATATTGTCTATGTATTGAATGCATATGATAAGTCTTATAGACTAGATCTGATTTATCTTTATGATCCTTATAAGACATAACCTCTTGATAAAAACCACTAGTTAAGGGAGATATTGAGGCACAATCGGTTCACTTTAATAGGGTAAGTATAGTCTTAACACTTCATATTTCAATAACTAGATGTTGTAAAATTAATGGATTGAATTGTATTTCTATTTGTTTAGATTATTTATATAATATATAATTATCTTTGCTTGTTTATTATCATCCCTATTTGTGTCATGAGATTTTTTAAACACTATATTAGCTTGCATATTCATTTAATAGATTATCTTACATGCTTATTTAGTATATTAGCTTTTTTACTTGAATTACAATCATAATACCTAGTTATGGTTATCACATTATGGCATTTGACTAGAGGCCTTGGAACCTCCTATTTCCATTATGTGATAAAAGATCCATTTTTTATATTTAGTGATCCATTATTGGTCATGACTATATATAACAAAGTATTTCTAAGTGGATTGTTATTTGATTACCTATAGATATTGTTGGTAACCTATAGATATTGAATCTATTAAAAGATAAAAAATTTGTTGGTAGGTTCTAGATATGACTTCAACCTTTGTTTTAGGTTTGATTAGTTAATGAGAAAGAAAATAATCATATTTAGGTACAAAGACACCTTATATGAGTGATGTATGATTAAAATCAACTAAGTACATTAATCCCCTCTTTATTTTTCAATTATAAATTATAAGAGTGAAATATATATCTATCCATTTCAATTTAAATTAATATATTCATTTTAATATATTACATAGTTTTAAATTATTTTCTATTAATTAGTTCCAAAACAAAGTAAATTATTTTGGTGAACTAGATAATTTTTTTAAAATCCTATTTTTTATTTAAAGATTTATATAAATTAAGGTTTAGGAGGAATAAGCTATTCAATAATGAGATAAAATATTACATAAAGTAAGACTATTGAATAATTCATTTTATGACATTCGGTTTTAGTGTTGAGTTACAAAAATACTAAATATAGAAAATACAATGCCAAACAATATATTTATTTCAAAATCATAAAGAATAAATAATACTTATATTATGTAATTATGCACAAATAATATGATATACATGTTTGGGAATAGGCTATCTAATGTTCAGGAAATAGTCATTACATTCTAGAAATATTATTTCTAGCTACCTAGAAACCTACATCACTTTGTGGACACTTACATCCATGTTATTGTTTGAATATAGATGAAACTGTCCTCTGTGAAATGTTTGTTATATCAAAATGTGACTGTTGGGGTATTTATAGGTTTTTTATCACCATACATTTGATGTATCTAGATCTCATGCATAGGTTGTCAATGATTGTTGTATCTCAAACCCTATCTCTCCACCTTAAGTTAGATTACCTATCTAATAAATGGTTTAGTGGGATTATGGTTTCAAGCTAACTTCAAATAACCCTCTATCAATGACCACTACCTAAATATCCAATACTCCAAGGAGGACCTCAAGCTTATATATTTTTCCTTAGGTGTGGGGATGTGTGTACACAAGGGTGCAATATACTATATGAGGATGTATATAGTTATATAGAATTAAAATTGACAAATATGGGTAATGGGATATATTATGAATGCTTCAAACCTATAGTATGACTAATCCTATGCTTGATATGCAAATAGGGATGAATATAGTAGAATATCTTGGTTGTGTAATTGATTGATTTAGCTTAAATAATTGATTTATTAATAATTTATATATGTCCAAATGAACTGGATTTGGCTTGTATTTATACTATATCTTTTGAAATAATCCTCATAGAAGGGTTAATGACATTCTTAGGTTAATCCCTACACATCAAAAGATTTATAAATGTGAGTGTTTAGAGGGTAATGACACTTGTGTTGGAGTAGGAATATTAACATTGACACTACCATCTTGCCTTGAATATAATTGTCTAAGATGGAGAAAAAATGTTGAGGTTCCATAACTGATAGTGAAGGATATATATCAAATTTTAGGAATTCTCTAGTTATAAGTGTTATGTCCCAACACACCCATTTTCAAATTTCAAATAGGGACCCATTATTATAAAAAAATTTATTTTAATGGTCTAGATGAACCTTCGAATTATGAATATTAAACTAATATATGAAATAAAAGGTTATATTTAGTTCAATTTTACATTTCAATATAAATTTCAAATATAATACATCATATGAGACTATTATATTTATCATCTTTGATTTTATTCCAAATGCTTATCTCAAGTTAAATTCTTTCAATTTATTTGACCAACAGAGTAATGAGACTCTATTCTAGTGCATCTCAAATTTTGTGTGTGTGTAATATTTATTTTGGGCTTTGACTTACTTCACATTTAGTCTTTGGAAAATCATGTAGCTATGTGTTCATTTCTCATTTATTCTAATTTTCTTGAAGTTGTAGCCTATTGAGAACCTATAGAGACTAGAAAGCCATCCACTTATCAACATCACAACTACTGAGAGCATGTAGTTTAATATTCAGGCCTATTACATTCACCTTTCCTCCATTTAATTTAGATTACTATAAGTGGAACGATTGTGTCAACTTGAAAAACTAGAAACTAGTTGGGAAAATTAAATTTTCAAGGTTACAAAAGTCCCCAAAATTTTAAAAACCATCCACATGGTATGATCCTATTAACTCATAATATAAAAAACAATAATACCTAGAATCATCTTCAAATTTATCTAGATAAATGCAATCCATCCACATGTCACTATCCTTTTCACTTGAAACTTGCTATAAAAATGGTACATTGTTAAGGTTCTAATACTCTCCAAATTAACACAAGCCATCCACATGTCATGATCCTAGATGTTTACCACTTCATAAGAATAAGTATAACATAAAAAATTTCAAATGTCCAAAATTAACAAGAGTCATTCATGTGGGATGATATCATTTAATCAGGTCCTCTTAATTGAAGTTACACTATTAATATGATATTTGTCCTAGGACTATGAGAGCCATCCATGTGCCCTCATAATAAAAGTCTAGAACATGTCAGAATAAAGTATAAGAGTCAAATAAAAAGGAACCTTTTGATCCCTAAATGTTATCCTCATTTCATCATCACAAAAAAATGGATCCCACAAGAAAAAGTACATAGTCAATTTCCATAGAATCTATGGAACCTCAAGATTACAAAACATGGCAGAATCACATTCACACAATGTTTTCCAAGAGAAACTACACAATTACCAATTAAGTAAACTCCATAACCCTAAGATTTTTCCAACTTGAATAATATCATTAACTCATAGATTAAAAGGACTACAAATAAAGGATATAAAATAAAAGATCCTTGTTAAGTGATATTATGACAAGTGTCACAATTGTAAAGATTCATATCTATAATGCAAATACAAATTTTAGTAACTAGATGAAAATAAAAATGCACAGGAAGTGAACCACTATTTTAATATAATGACTAAGAACTTGGGACAAATGAAAGGCTAAAATTTGGTAAAATGTACCCACCAAAATTGATTGGAAAATTCAAATTGAAATAAGAAGTAAAATTGAAATCTTTTGCTACATTAAATTTGCAAAAATTGAGTATTCAATTCAAGATTTTGGAGATACATGAAAATTCCCAAATGACATCAAGTCATCATTTCCATTAATTTAATTTGAGAAAATTATGAACTAAGTTAACCTATTATGAAAATACATAACTTTTCTCTTAGAAAATTTAAATATTTTTAGTCACCCTAAGAGAGATTTTCAATGCTTTATAATATAAGAATGGCATATTCATCATAAGTAGGTCATATTCCTTCGACATACACCATCACAAATGGACCTGAGTATCTATATATGATATTTGATAAGGAATCACTTTAATTTCAATTCTTTCACTATTCAACCATCTTAGAAGCAGTGAAAAATATAGAGTTATATTCATCACATGATTAGTTGTCTACATATAAGTGAAGGTATATTTATGAGTTGTGTTTCTCTTAATTTATTCTCATTTATTAATTTTTGAAGAAGATAAGAAACTACTAATAAGGGTATGGTAGAAATACCTAGTTATTGATGTGCATGTAATATAGATGAGTATGGAGAGATCCTCTTTATCTTAGAAGGAATAACCTATAGATAAGAAATAACTAACAAAAGGGTTTATTAGAAATATAGTTAGGGTGACTTCCTAGCGTGAGCTAGATGAAGGAAGCATGAGCTTTCTAGGAGGCTGTCAATCCACTCTTTCATAATAATTAAGTTGAAAGAGATCAAAATAAGATACTTATATTGAATAATAGAAAGTAACCAAATGAAATAAAATAGGAAAGTGAATTCTTGATAGATAAAATGACTAAATATAGAAAAATTAGGTCAATAATAGTGCTAAAATATATTAGGTTAGGTTCATAAAATCAAGCAAGGGTCTATGAATAGGTAGAGACATAGAAAGTCAAATTTGGTTGGGGGTAAGGGGTTAAAAATAACTTGTTATTACTTCTTACCATAATGACCATCGATGATTAGGATGACCATCAGTGGTTAAGTTGGCCATCGATGGTTGGGTAAACATCGATGGTTGGGGGTGACTATCAATAGTTTCATTGACCATTGGTGGTGACCTATGGAATTTTGAAGGTATTCAAAAAAGAGTTTTAGAATGGGTTATTGTTCAAGTAAGGATTTGTTTAAGGGTTTGGACAAAAACAAGAGGTTGAAAGAAAGGTGTATAAAGGTCTGATGGGGGAGAGAGGTTAGAAACTAGAATAACAAAACAAAAGTAAAAATATACATGTTGCTTCCTATATGGATGATGGTGGATGGCTAGAGAAATTTTGGTAAAGCAACAATACTTTGCCTTGAGATCAATTTCAGTAGAGGTTTAGATATTTTTTGTTATTATTGAATTGTTGGAAGAAGACTACCTAAATATCTTGAATACCTATGTGAAAGAATGCTAGTGATGATGGATCCCTTTCACCTCCTACTCCCCTCCTTTTACAGAAAAAGAGAGATGAAGGATAAAAGGTTCCCTAGTAGGTTAGATTATTCATTTCAATACTTGGGAGTTCATTAGTAATGGACAAAGTGGATATATTTAATCATGTTATGTTATCTTGCATATTTAGTATTTTATAATAATGAGGAGGACCTAACCATCGATGGTTAGCCTATCAATGGTCAGCCTAACTATAGATAGTAAAGCTAACTATCGATGGTTGAGTGTCTAAGGTAAAAGGGGTCAAGTTGAGTTAAAAGGGTTTGGGTTAAAGGTTAGTTAATAATTTGGTGAGTTTAGTTAACTAAAAAGCTAACTAGACTCAAGGTCTGATGGGTTGGTTAGTGGGTAAAGAAGGGTTAGGTGGTTCTTAAGGTATCTTGAGGAAATTTGACATCTAGTATAGTTTATAATGTCTACATTTTTCCCATTTTTATTATGCAACTTTGAACTAACAAGATGTAAAATAAAAATGGATTTTTTGGTTGAAGGTCTGGTTGCCCTGAGTATGGGAGTAGGTGTTCCCCCTCAAATTGAGAGTTAATTAGGTGAAACTAAAATCAATTTAGGGTTTAATAAGTGATTTATGGTGAGTCACAAGTTTGATGACAAAAAGTGATGGTTGGGCATTTGAAATGTAAACATGCACAAAAAATGTGACCAAGTGCAATAGCAAAGAACACACATAGACTAAGGTTGTCAATGTTGCTAAAATTAAGGTTGGTTTTGGAAGGATTGGTGATGGGGTAACTGGGCTATAGCATTAGGAATATCTGATTGGGTTATTCCTATCAAGTCTTCTAGAAAAGGTTAGTGTTTTTATAGGTATTTAAGGTAAGAAGTGGTGTCTCCAAAATTTCACACTTCAAATTTTGGTGTACCCCTATTAATTTTTTTGTATCCTTGTCTTATGTGAGTTAGTTGTACTTGTTGAACTAATCCTTTAAATAAAACCCTTAGTCTTAAGTATTTTTTGTGTCTAATTGCCTACTTTCCCCAATTTCTCTTAGTTGCTTAGAGGGTTGAAAAATAGTTGCTTAAAATCCATCATTAAAAACATATTTACTCATCTACTTCAATAGATATAAGAAGCTAAAATGTTGTCTCATTCATAATGTATATCAGGTTCTCCAAAATACTTTACTTAGTTGAAAGAAAGTGAAGTTATCATGTAAAACCAAATTACTCTACCTAGTTCAAACCAAAGTCACCAAACAACTTTACTTCAATGCTAAATCAAAGCGAAGTAGTCCTACAAACCCACAAAGCATTTCCCTTAGTAACCTAGGTTTTCAGCATTACTTTACTTATATAAAATCAAAATTAAAAGTACTTCATGTCTCTAAATTTGAGCTACTCATTGACCTTGACCTACCTAGGTTTGTGAAGGTCCCTTACTTAAAAAACCAAAATCAAGCAAAGTAATTTAAAAATCTTAATTAAAAGGGCTAAGGGATTTCATGGCCTTCCCATGCTTGTGATTAATATATTGGAATTTATATATATATATATATATATATATATATATATATATATATATATATATATATATATATATATATATATATATATATATATATATATATATATTTGGGAAATTTCACCTCATTTCCACCTTGTATTTAATTTATCCAAACAAGTAACCACATCTACAAACCCTGAGCCATGTGATTTGAGCCTTTAGAGCATCTTTGAACATTTTAATTTTCAACCCATTTGCACTTGAGGTAGGTGGATCTTACCCATGTGATTTTTATCCCTTTTTTTTATATTTTTCTTGTTATTTATCTCTATAATTTCCTTGTGCCACCATGGATTTATTCAGTTATGTTTATTTTATTCATTTTGCCTTTGCTTTTTAAAGCATGTTTGGGTGTTGATTAATCCATAATTGTGTTATCATGTTAAAAGACTTCCCAAAACCCAATTTGAAATAAATTTTTCATAAAAACCCTAAAAACTAGATCTTTGCGACAAATCTATCTTTTATAGACCTTGCTTACTCATGTTTCCCAAGTTTCCTTACTAAACAACACCGAGTAACTAATCTTGAGAAACCTGATTCTTGAAATCCTTACCCACTCAAGTTCTTGACCTCGACATACATGGATCTCGAATCCCAAGTAGTTTACCAAGGAAAACATGATCTATTAATGAATATCTTACTTGATTTTCCCTTCCCCTATTACTTACTTTGGGATTAATGAATATAATTGCTTACCAATGAGAACCTAAAGTCCTAAACCATGAGAAACCCATGGAACATTACCTGAGACTTACATGAACTTCTTCCTTATGCTTACTTACTTCAGGTTTTTGAGTCCAAGTAATTTAGTATAGAAAATTTGAAGTCACCAACCAATGAAAACCTAAAGTTATTTGTATATTCCTAATGACCTAACCAAGTTTCAAAATTCTTAAAACTTGTGCTCTTTTCAAACCAACCTAGGGTTGTAAAACCCCACTACTTAGAAGTAAGGTTCTCAGGTTTTCAAGACTTTTAGATACTCAAAACCTAAAGATTACTTAGAAATACTATAATAATAATAATTTAAATCTCTTTTTTCAACCTTTATAAATCAATTGGAGAAATCAACAAGTGTTTAATATCACTTGTCAAGCTCTTTAGAGTTATCAAGAGCCAATTTCTAGATTAGAGGTATTAGGAAGATCAGAGGAAGAAGTAGTTGAGTTGGAGGTACAAGAAAAAATAATTTAGAAGGTTCTATAATTAGAACTGGAGGAGATCCCTAAGTAGAGTAGCAAGAGTAAATCAAAAGTTAAGAGAGCCAAGTCACAAGAACCCAAAATTAAGTATGAGTATAAAGGCTACCTTATTGATTCATGCATCATTTCTATGTTGATAGAGATAAGTGATATAGATATGGGACATGTGTCTATAACTAAACTACTAGAGAGACAAAAAACCATTGTGAAGACCCCACTCATTCATGCCATGACTAGTAGTGTAATTCTACAAGCTATAGTTTTTCTTAGCTCAGCTCAACTTCTTTAGTTTATCTTAGCCTGTGGAAAATACTATGATTCTCTAATTAATATTTTAAGAGATGTTGCTAGAAATATAGTCATCAAATTAGATGTTCAATACTTCAATTACTATCTAAAGATCCCAATATGACTTAAATTAATTGACATGTGAATGGAAAAATTCAATAAGCAATGGGAAACAAAGATAATTGAGAGGATCAAGATAATGAATACTTATTAATTGAAGAAGTTAAAATAGGCATCAAGGTTTTGAAAGAAAATTGTGAGGATTAACATGGTCCAAGAAGCAGATGATATCACTCAATCAATATGCATGATCAATAGAGATAATAATGTCAAATTTTTATCTTCATGGATGCATGCTTATCTCAAAACTATTGATGTCACTAGGAGTTCAACTAAGATTGAATGGGCAAGAATGATAAGTGATAATCTAGATAAGGAGTTGAAGGAAGTGACACAAAATTTTTATTTCAAGATGAATTCATACCTTTTGTATGCAATACCATAAAGTAGAGCCTTTTCAAGGATAAAGATAAAAGGAACACTAGCAGGTGAGCCAATATATCAATATTATCCTTAACTAGTTCTTGAAGAATACTATAAGCACTATAAATTAGTGCATGATAGTTTCTTTTATGAGCTTATTTGTAAATTTAGTATGGTTTTAAATCATAGGATAGTGTTAGATGAAGCTTGGGAAGTAGTCTCATAATATGTATGTATTTTTATTTAATTTCTTAATTTTACATACATTAGAGTCAAGGATTTTTTGGGTGCACCTATTCGACTACCTAGATTCCCAAGTGATAAATGGATCCTAATGGAATTTTAAAAGAAACTTTTGGAATTACATAATTTATAGTCAAAATCTCACCACCCAATTAGAATATTTTCTATTATCATTGGTCATCACCATTGTACTAACATATACAAAACTAGAAACATACAGAAGGAGATGTATCATCATTACAATCAAACACATTTTGAGGCTAGGGACAACTTTAATTGTAGAGAGGTAGCTTAAATCATATTGACCCTAGAATATATGCACATCTCAGTACTATAAGATTTTTTACTGGTTGTCTAGATGAGTTTGATATAAGAAGGGATATTAGTAGATTATATATTTAGTAAATCCTTACTTTTGACTTAGATAAACTTATTGAGGACATGAAAGATGATATAATAATGACAAGTGATGATTTTCATATAGCAGGAAGAGATAGTGCTCCAATTCCAGTGATTGTTTTTGGAAAACATCATGATAATACTATTTAAGATAGGACTTAAAATGGTTTAATACTAACTTTAGCTTGGATCCTAAATAAGGGATATTGTATGAAATAATTGATGAAGGATCCTTATCATACTAGTTAAAAAAGGAAGGAGATAATATAGGGAGTGATCATCCAAGGGATTATAAAAAATTTGAAGATAAAAAGGAATGTGGATGATAAATATTCTACTGTGAAATAATAGGAACTTGAGTATCCCATAGTCTCCACACCTCCATTGGTCTCTTTATTGGTATGGTTATTCATACTATTTACACCACTCCTTATATTCCAACTTCCATTGCACCCACCATAGATCCATCCGTGCTAATGCCTCCTAGGTTTTATAGCACCAAAGTTACTAAGAAGCCCATTCAAAAAGAAACTAGTGCTACTCCTCCTCCTTGATCATCTCCATCTATTTCAGCATGACCTCCTCTAGGAAAACAACCTGTCATTGATAAGGAACCTAAAAAAGTAACCACTGAAGAAGAGACTCCATCTCAGGGAGTGCAACAAGAAAAATTAAAAGAAGTAGTTGAGCTTGAGAAAGAAGTTGTAGGAGAAGTAATTACTAATAAATAAAATGAAATTGCACATGAAAAGGAAAAAGTAGTTAAAATAATGAACGAATGAGAAGCTAAGAAAGAAGTAGAGCTTATATTAGTAATAGAGAAAGTTGCCAAGAAACCTAAGGAGTAGGATGTAGTAATTGAAAAAATAGTAGAGAATGAAAAGGAAGATGACAAATAAAAAGAAACAAAAATTAAGAAACAAGTTGAAGAACAAGTAGATAAGGAGATTAATAAATAAACTAAGGTGTAGGAATTTTCTTCTCAAGAACTAGTGATTAGAGATAATCAATAGTAGATGGTGATTCATATCGATATTTCCACTTCTACAGAATTTTCATCTTGGTTGGTTATGTCGACTTATCCAGAAGCTAAATAAGTGATAAATTTTGAGGAGATGGGCTTATAACTATTGAGGAGTCTAGATAAGAAAGGTAAAAATCCCAAATTAGCCAAAGTAACTTCAAAATTGTTGATTGAATCTTCAGGACAAAAGTTTGTAGAAGTGTTAATTCCTCCACAAGGTATGAGTAAAAGTGAAGCTATAGAAGAGGATTTAATATTTATTAAGGTATCTTTTGGAGAAGTTACTACTGAGGGTTTGAAGTAAGACACTCAAACTCTAATAAATAATCTTTTCTAAAAGCTTGATGAAGAAAAGACTATTAAGGCCAAATTGAAAGAAAAAAATATACAACTATGTGAAATAATTGCCAAAGTGGTAAAGTCCATTCCTTAGTAACCACTACTTTTAGAATTTATAGTTACACAATAAGTAATTACAGAAGTAGAAGACATTGGAGACAAGATAAAAGTAATTGACCAGTGGATAGAGAAAATGCATAGAACTGCTCAGAAGCTCTTCGTGAGTACTCTAGATGCTCATGCTGATATTTTGAATAAATTGGTAGAAGTAAAGATAGTGATGAAAGAGATTGATCTTGAAAATGGAATTTTTGAGTTATTACAATAAATCCTATATACTAAGGTAATTTGAGTGACAAGATTTTGATTGAATAAACTATTGGTCCTAATGGATATGTGAATAAGATAAAGCAAGTGTATTACATCCTATCTTTTCATATAAATTTACACAAGTAATGAGTGAGGAAATGAAGACTTTGGAAGAAGAGTTATGTAATGTAAAGATAAATATAGAAGATTACCTATATGGTCTTACTGGTATCTAGTCTGGCAATGTTCTAAAGACATTCAAGTAGCTATATGAACAATTCAAGCAATAAATGGACAAAGTTACAACTCCTTTCATAAACACATGTATCAAGGAGTTAATTAAATATAAACAAGAGATAAAAACAATTGAGTTAAGGATTTAAAATGTAAAGGCTCATTATAGGAGATTAGAGAAGGAAATGCTAAGAATTGAAACATAGAGACAAGCTAACCCTGATGACGTAGCTATATAGCTGATGACATCTCAGCACATCAAATGTAGGGAAAGATGCATATATTAAGTTCATGAATTAGATTAGATATTTGTCCCAAGTTAAAAACACATACTTATTCCTTTCTTCTTCCTCATTATTCTTCTTTTATCTTCAAATGTATTTTGAGTAATCATGTTTCAAGTAATTAATTTATAAAAAGATGTCATTAAACAATTTATTTGTAAAGTAAAATCACTTTCTAAAGCTAAAATACTTAAGTAATTTAGCCAAAATTCCATTACTTAAAGTTATTTCATAAAAATAGATTACTAGAGCTACTTCTATGTAGCATGCAAAGAGTTAGTTTTTGACCCAAACAAGAAGTCTAGGTATCACCACTTGTCATCTACTATCACATGCCAGAGGAGAAATTCAAGGAAGAGTCCACTCAAAAGCCTTTATATTTGTGTGAAATACATAGGAATTGGAGAATTCAACTCTTATTTGTCTTTGACATTAGTTTTTGTATAAATACAAGTGTAGGCCTGCATGCCTGGGGATGAGAAATTTTGGAAAAAAGAAATTATAACCATTATATAAGGAGTTTAAGAATATAAAACTTTATGTTTAAGATAATCATACTATTTTATATAAAGTTTAATAAAAGTGAATAAGAAAGATGATTATTTTCTAGAGAATTTTATGTCCATGGGAATCATTCTATGTGTTTCATGAAGATAAAATGGTAAACTTTGCATTATTTATTTATCTAAATTGCAGCATTGCTTTCTTGATCATTTGTTAAAAAATTTACCACACTTATATGTTTATTTATTTACACATATACAATAAACTCCATAAAACTATTTATTATGAAGTGTATTTCTCTTATTTCTTTCCTTACTCAAGCATTGTAGTCTTTTCTTTATTCTCCAACCTATTTAAAATTATATTCACATTCCCAGAACTAGTTGTTTACTTAATACAAAGTCCCTTTTTTATGGTTTAATAATGAAGTTATTAAAGTAATACACCCAATAAGAATAAATTGCACATAATTCACATACTCTATGAATAACTATAAGTTGTAATTAATTAGAGATAGATAGACATATTTACATGGGAGCTTCACCATTAAATGAAGGGGATTTAATCCCATGACTGTCTAGGTATATTTTGACTATATAAAAAATATCTAGCCAATAGTTTATGATGAATATGCTATGGAACTATGACTTTAACTCCAAAAATAAATTTAAGATTGTGCAAACTAATTGAGATAGGCATAATTTTACACTAAGTTCTCACAAATTTCATAAATTTCAAACTTCTCCAACTGTTGATTTAAAGTGTTACATGCTAAAAACAATGTATTGGTCTATTTTTAGCACTTTGCTAAGTCTAACTTCTCTTTATTTATGTAGGTGTGTCTTCTTCAGTTAGCTTTCTATATGTTTATTAATCACCAATTCTACACCTAGTTTACTCCCCAATTTTCTTTTCAAGTTTGATGCATGTTGAGAAAATCACCACCAAAGTTTTGTCTATAAATTATTTTTTTTGAAAGTAAAGACTTCTTTCTTTCCAATATAGAAAACCAACCTTATACCATAGCAAGGAGAGCACATGATCAATTAGATTATTTATTTGAGCTACAAAATCATTTCAATTCAATTTCCTTGTTCAAGTTAGAACCAAAAGAACAAGTCATTCATCTATTAGGAAAAAATAATCTCCTACTCACCAGCTTCAACATAATTATTTTAAGATAATTCAACTAGTTAATAAATAGTTACTTGATCTCAGAAGAATGGAATTACCACTTCTTATCCCTTGGGGGACAACTATAGGTCCTTTGAATATAAATCCTCCTCTGCATGACCTACCTAAAGGATAAAGGAAGAATTTTCCTAAATTTACTAGCAATGGTAAACAAAATCTAGACGAGAACTTAGATACCGTCTTTGTATCATGTGTAATAATTGGTGTTGAGCATGAAGATGTCTCTATTAGACTTTTCTTTGAGACTCTACATGACTTAGCTATAGAATGGTTCTACCATTTATCTCCCAACATAGTAATCAAATGGGATACTATGTGTGATTAGTTTGAGAAAAGGTTCAAAGTTTTCAAAGATTAACATATACTGCTCACATAATTAAGTCAAATTAAGAATAAACCATATGAAAATGTGCATGATTTTATTTCTATGTTCAATATACTATTCCAAAAAATTATTCAAGCTATACTACTTACTGGAGATAATCAAAATTGCTTCTTCATTAATGCCTAGCTTTCAAAAGTTAGTTAACAGCTTAAAAGAGCATGACCATTTGACTTAGCAAAAACTCATAACCTCATTATGGAGGTGGAAGATGATTTGATTATGGCTAGTAAGATCAAGAAAACCATTTCTAAAGGATATTCTACTTCTTTAACCACATCACATAGTATATATCCCTTACTACAAAAATTGTCTAATGACTTGATTCAAGTAAAAAGACAAATTTCTCAAGGTACTAATGGTGGTACTTCCCCTACAAGGAATGCGTGCACATGAAATTTTTACAATAAAAATAGGAAACATATTTTTGGTCCTCCTTAGATATTGGAAATTAAAGACACTCCCAAAAATCATGTTGGGATGAGTGAAGAAGATCAATTTACTGATGATATTCATTCAAGTCTTAGTGATGAAGATGACTTTGTGGATTATTATTGATGACTTCAACATTAGTTACCTAGAATATCAATATGAAAGTGACTATAAAGAATCATTTGAATAAAATCATAGTCATTCATTTGAAATTTTTACAAGGTCACAAGATCAACATGTTGGTGAGAAACCTACTAAAGAACAAGATAAAGAGAAGGGATATTTTAGAGAAGAGGTAAGTATTCTTAATAGAGGTAGTCCTCTACCTTCCTTTTTGGCTCCTAAAGATAAGTATACAGCTTCTTCCTCTTAGACCCATAAACCAATAACTCATACCACTGAGGTTAGTCCTATCCTATCCACTTTTATTCCCTCTTTTGACATAATTGACCATATAAAGAAAATCAAAATTTAGATGTCAAAATTTGAGTACTTGAGATCTTACCTAGATTAGTTGAATAGATTAGTAAAATGTGTTCAAAGCAAAGGGTCAAATAATTTATTCAATACACCTAAAAGTATCTTTCATACACCCAAATAATTTCCTTCCCAAAATAATGCTACTACTACTTCATTCACACCCACTTCTACATCCAAAAGGATAGAGCCATTTTATGTCTCCCTCCTAATTAATGGATTTAAGTTAAGCAATTGAATTTTGGAGCTTCAAATAATGTAATGCTAGCTAAGGTAGCTAATTCTCTTGGTCTTACCTTGACTAATACAATAGGCATGTGTTACTCAAAGGAGAGGAAATTTTGACTCATCAGATAGATCAAAGATGCCTAATCAGTCTTGTCAACCTTTCTAGATAAGAGATTAAAAATGATAATTCTATTAGTAGACATCCTTATTTCCTATGGAATGTTTCTAAGAAAAAAAATCTATAGGGATATGTGTGGATAAGTAAAAATTTATTGGTCATGTGCCCACATTCCAATTAAAGGAGTGAATCAAAAGTTAGAACCTGAAAAGAAATCCAAATATATAATCTCCAAATCTAATGACCCAAGGTCACACATTCTTTTAGAGGAATTTGATCATGGAGTCTGCTATCTTAAAATGGGTAAAGAGATTAAAAAACAAGAATAAAAGGACAAGATATGGATGTTATATTTTGATGGTAGTTGTAGCTTTCTTGGTTTAGGTGCATGGGTAGTATTGATAATCCCTGATGGTGAAATATTTCTCTATTGTTATAAAATCATGCTTGAAAACATTAATAATATAGATAAGTATGAGATACTCTTTCTATGACTTGAACAAGAAAAATAAAAATGAGTTAGGCTCCTTTAAGCAAAAGGTGATGTTGAATTGATAGTGAGATAAATCAAATGTTAGTATTAGGTGAAGAAAGACAAGATAAAACACTACTGTGACTAAGTTTTGAGTGTCATGTTTGACTTCTCTACTTTATCAATTAACTCAGTTCCTTGAGATCAAAATTTTAGAGCTAATTTTATTGTTGTTACTACATCTTTGCTTAGGCCAGAATAGTAGCCAACACTCTTCATAGAAGGTAACTACAAATTGGAAATGGTCTACTATCCAAAGGTCCTAGATAATGTCGAATAGTGGAACATTTTTAATGATGAAAAGCAAATAGATGTGTTTATTGAGTAATAATATAATTTTTAAGGATTTTCCTTTGAAGGAAGCAACTCACATCCATGTGAGACAACAATAGGTATTACTGATGCTGAACTTACTCAAAGTTAGGATATAATTCAGCTGAAGAGAAATAAAATTCTTAAGGGCTTAGTATCTTTAGAATAAATATTTGAGAAACATGATAAGTTTATAAAGAAAAATAAATAGTACAATGATACTTCCTCTTTGAAAGTAGAGAAGATTAAATTGAGAAGTGAAGAAGAGCCTAGGATGATCAACCTTGGCAAGAGCTGCTCTCAAGAAGAAAAGGAAGCATTCATCAAGTTTCTCATAAAGTACATTGATGTATTTTTTTTGTCCTACAAAGACCTCAAATCCTTCTAGTTAGATGAGGTGCAACACTATATTCCATTCTAGCTAGAGGTGAAACCTTTCAAGCATAAGCTAAATCACCTTAACCCAACTATTTTAGGTATCATTTATGATAAGATATAAAATCTCCTTGATGCAAAGATCATTTATTCAATCCATCACTCATAATGGTTAGACAATATTATTTTAGTGAGAAAGAAAAATGGGGAGATATGCTTATGTGTTGATTTATGCAATCTAAATTATGCATCTCTATAAGATAATTATCCCCTACCTATTATGGATAACACCTTGCAAGTAGTTATAGGTTCAGAGATGTTATCCATGTTGGATGGATTTTATAGATATAATCAGATAAAAGTAGCTAAGGAAGATCAATAAAAAAATGATTTTAAAACACCATGGGGAAATTTTGATTATCAAAAGATGAATTTTGGGCTAATTAATGCTAGAGCAACCTTTCAGTGAGCTATGGACCTAGATTTTTCTCATTTGAAGAATTAAATTATTATGGTATACCTAGACAACATGACAACCTTTTCTAAGCAAAGAGGTGATCACATGGCTGATCTTGAAGAAGTTATTATCTAATGTAGCACATATGGGATTTCCTTAAATATAAAGAAATTGATATTTCTTGTAATTGAAGGAATAGTCCTTTCTCACATAGTTTCAAAATAAGGGACTAAAATTGATCCAGAGTGAGTCAAAGCTATTTAGAGTTTGCCCATGCCTATGTCAAAGAAATGAGTGCACTCATTATTTGGTAAGGTTAATTTCCTTATAAGATTTATACCTAATTTTGTTAAGTTTACTTGCCACATCTCTAATATGATGAAAAAGAAACAAGATTTTAAATGGAATATTGAAGGCAAGTTTGCATTTGAAAGAATTAAGGTAGCAATCATTGAAGCACCAATGTTGGTTTCCTCAAAATTTAGTAAATAATTCATGCTTTACTATTATTCCTTTATGCATACCATGTCAACTATACTTTTTTAGAAGAATGATGAGGGAATTAAATCCTTAATAAATATCATGAGTCCACCACTGAAGAGCTCTAAATTAAAGTACTCACAGATGGAGAAACATGATTTAATTGGAGTCAAGGAATTAAAAGTTTTTAGGTACTAAATTTCATCCTCACATACTAAAGTTTATGCAATTTATACCATAGTCAAATCAATTCTAATATATAAAGAGTTAGGATTACTAAGAGGCACTTGGGTATCAAAGGTATAAAATTTTGTTGTTGACATCAAATCTACAAAGATAGTAAGAGGAAGAGGCTTATGCTAGTTAATGATAGAGATAAATATTGAAGATGCTGATACTATGACATTTACACATCAAGATAAAATATATGAAGAGTTACCCATGGTACTTTTTATTGATCTAGTTGATGAATGGTATAGTAATATTTCCTAGTTTCTAACTTATAGATTGTGACCAACTGATTTGACATGTAAGGAAAAATGTAACATCAAGATAAAATCAAAGGAGTATGTTCTTTGGGATAATGGATTGCATAAAAGAGGAATTTATGGTGTTTTCCTTTCCTATGTGGACAAAGAGCAACAAATAAGATTGCTAGAGTAGTTTCATGACAAGGCATGTGGAGGTCACTTCTCAGCAAGAGTCACAACACACAAGATCTTATGACCAAGGTAATTATGGCCTACTCTATTTCAAGATACTTCAAATTGGGTTACTAAATGTTAGTCATGTTATCATTTTGTAGGACAACTCAAGTTACTAACCTTACCTCTAAAACCAATTGTTATTGATGAACCTTTTTGTCAATGGTGCATGGACTTTACTGGTATGTTTAATCCATCCTCAAGTTCTAAACACTATTATGTCTTAAATACTAATAACTAATTTATAAAGTGGGTTGAAGCTATTACTATTAAGCATGCCACTTCTAAAGTTATATGTGGCTTCATCAAAGAGAATATTATTGTAAGGTTTGCCATCCCTTATAAAATTATTGTAGACAATGCAACCAACTTTTCTTACATAGAATTAACTCAATTTTGTTACTCATATGGGATAGAATTGGTTCATGATTCAAATCACTATCCTCAAAAAAATGGTCAAGCTAAATTGACTAACAAAAATTTGATGACCATCATTCATAAGCTAGTGGATAATAACCAAAGAACCTAGCACAAGAAGTTATTTGATGCACTATGGGCTGATAGAATTACCCTAAAGAAAGTTATAGGTATGTCTCCTTTTTATTTTATTTATGTAATAGAGGATGAGATATCAATAACCATTGAGCTACCTACATTGCAATTGTCTAAAGCCATTGAAGACAATACATACCAAGATTTACTAGATAAAAGAATCATGTTTCTCATTGAACTGTAAGACGTACATTTTTAGGTTGCTAACTAGTTAGTTGATCATTAAATAAAAGTAAAGAATATATTTTATAAAAATTCTTGAGATAAGTAGCTTAAATTTGGTGATTTAGTTCTCCTTTGGGATAAGAAAAATGAACAAGAAGGGAAACATGGCAAGTTTTATTCTCTAGGGAAAGGGCCTTTCATTATAAAGATCATTGTTAGGAAAGATAGTTTTATCCTAGCTTATTAGGATGGGATTGCACTACCGCTATCATTCAATGGACAACACTTGAATCTCTACAAAAATTAAGCAACAAGGTAACATTGTATGTATATAAATAAAGTTTTTCTATTTTTATTTTGGTTTTACTTTTATTTGCTTGTCTTGTAGTTTTTGTGACTAAGTTTCTGCAAATACCCCATACCCAAAAAATAAGATGCAAAACCAAAGATGTTGAGATCTCACCCTTTTTTCCTTATTTATGATAGAAGAAAGATGTCCCCAATCAGAGCCAACTGGTGTCCCCAAAATTTCACACTCCAAATTTTGGGGTACCCCTATTGAAAAGTTTGTATCCTTATCTTATGTGAGTCAGTTGTACTTGTTGTACCATTCATTCGAATAAAACCCTTAGTCTTTATTAGTTGTTGTGTCTAATTGCTTACTTTTCCTAGTTGCTCCTAGTTGCTCTAGAGGGTTGAAAAATAATTTATTAAAATCCATCACTAAAAACCCATATACTCATCTACTTTAGTAGATCTAAGAAGCTAAAGTGCTTTAGCTCATTTATTATGCATATCAGTTTCTATAAACTACTTAACTATTTAAAAGAAATTGAAGTTGTCCTATAAACCTAAATTACTCTGCCTAGTTCAAACTAGAGTTACCAAGTAGATTTAATTCATTTCCAAAGTAAAGCAAAGTAGTCTTACAAACCTATCAAGCATTTCCCTTAGTAACTTGGGTTTTATGCTTTACTTTACTTATATAAAATCATAAGTAAAAACAATTTGGTTCTCTAGATCTGAGCTACTCATCAGCCTTGAACTACCTGGGTTGGTGAAGGTACCTTACTTAAAAAACTAAAATCAAGAAAAGCAACTTGAAAAGCTTGATTAAGAACGTTGAGGGCTTATGTGGTCTTCCCATGCTTGTCATTAATGCATTATAATTTATATATATATATTTGAAAAATTCCACCTCATTTCCACCTAATAGCTAACTTATCAAACCAAGTAACCACATCTAAAAACCCTAAGTGATGTGATTTGAGCCTTTAGAGCATGTTCAAGTGTTTCCCTTTTTGACCTGTTTGAGCTTGAGGTAGGTGGATCTCACCCATGTGCTTTTTATAGATTTTTGTTTATCTTTTTCTTTTTATTTATCTCTACAATTTCCTTATCCCACTAGGGATTTTATTCAGTTATGTTTTGTTTTTTTCATTTCTACCTTTGCTTTTTAAAACATGTTTGGGTGTTGATTAATCCATAGTTATTTTTTCATGTTAAAAGACTTGCCTAAAATCCCCTTTGAAATCAATTTTTTGAAAAAACCCTAGCAGCTATATCTTTGTGACAAATCTAGGTTTTATAAACCTTCTTGCTTACTCAAGTTTCCCATTTTCCTTACTCAGTTCTCTACATCGAGTAACTGATCTCAAGAAAATTAAATCTTGAATTCCTTACCCACTCAGGTTCTTGACCTCACTTACTTAGGTTTCCAATCCTATGTAGCTTACCAAATAAAACCTAATCTATTAATGACTTGCTTACTTGGGTTTCCCTTCCCCTATTACTTACTTTAGGATTCATGAATATAGTTGCTTTCAAACAAGAACTCGAAGTCTTAAACCATGAGAAACCCATGGAACATTACCTGAGACTTACATGAGCTTCTTCCCTATACTTACTTTGGGTTTTTGAGTCCATGTAACTTAGTAAGGAAAACCCAAAGTCACCAACCAATGAAAACCTAAAGTTGTCTGTATAATCCTAACGACCTACCTAGGTTTCTAAATGATTAAGACTTGTGCTATTTTTAGACCAACCCATGGTTGTGAAACCCTACTAGTTAAAAGCAATGTACTTAGTTTCAAGACTTTCATATATTCAAAACCTAAAGCTTTCTTAGAGATACTATAATATTAATAACTTAACTCTCCATTCTCAACCTTTCTAAACTAGTTGGAGTAATCAGTAAGTGTTAAAAATCACTTATCAAGGTCTTTAGAGTTAGCAAGAGCCAATGTTTGGATTAGAGGGATTAAGAAGATTAGAGAAAAAGGTAGTTGAGTCAAAGCTATAGGAAACAAAAATTGATTAAGTTCTATATTTAACACTTAAGGATATCCCTATGCAGAACAACAAGGGTAAAGCAAAATTTAAGAGAGCCAGGTCACAAGAAATTAAAATAAAGTATGAGTATAAAGGCTACCCTATTGAGTCATGCATCATTTCTAAGCTAATAGAGATAAATGATATAGACATTATATATGTGTCCATAATTGAATTAATATATATATCCAAAATGATTTTTAAGAACCCCCTCATGGACACCATGACTAGTAGTGGAATTTTATAATCTATAGCTTTCCTAAGCTCAATTTAACATCTTGAGTTTATCTTATCTTGTGTTAAATACTCTGATTATCTAACTAGGATTATAAGAGATGTTGTTGGAAATGTAGTCATTATATTAGATTCTTAATAATTCAATTATTATTTAAAAATCCTAGTATCACCTAAATTAATTGACATGTCAATAGAAAAAACCAATAAGTAGTGGGAAACAAAGATAGTTGAGTACATCAAGTTAATGAATATTTATTACTTGAAGAAGGTAAAACATGCATCAAGGTTTATAAAATATATTGTGAGGATATACTTGGTTCAAGAAGCAAATGATATCACTCAATTACTATGCAAGATCAATGGAGAGAAAAATGTTGAATGTTTCTCATCATGGATATATGCTTATCTCAGAACTATTGATGTCACTAGGAGCTCAACTAATTTTGAATGGGTGAGAATGATAAGTGATAATCTAGATTAGTATTGAAAGAAGTGATGCAAAATTTTGATGAAGTCATACCTTATGTATGCAACAACATCAAGTGGATATTTTTCAAGGCTAAAGACAAAAGGAACACTAGCAAGTGAGCCAATATATCACTATTATCCTTAATTAGTTCTTGAAGAATACTATAAGCACTATAAATTGGTGAATGATGGTTTTTTTATGATATTATTTGCAAATTGAATATGGATTTAAATCATAGGAGAGTGTCAGATGAATATTGGGAAGCAGTCTCACAATATGGATGTATTTTTATTCAATTTCTTAATTTTACATACATCAGAGTTGAGGGTTTTTCAAGTGTACCTATTTTACTACCTATATACCCAAGTGACAAATGGATCCTAATGTAATTTTATAGGAAATATGTGGAATTGCATGATTTATAGTCAAAATCTCACCATCTAAATATCAACTTTCCTATTATCATTTTTCACTACCATTATACTAGCATATAAAAAGCTAAAAACATATAGAAAGAGATGTATCATCATTACAATCAAACACATAAGTGCAACTTTGATTATATAAGGGTAGCACAAAACATAGTTTCTCTAGAATATATGCACATCCTAGTACTAGAATATTTTTGGACTGATTGTCGAGATGAGTTTAATATAGGAAGGAGTGACAACAATAGACTATCTATTGATTAAAACCATGCTTTTAACTTAGCTACAATTCCTTAGGATATGGAATATGATGGAATTGTGATAAGTGATGATTTTCATGTAGTAGGGGGATATAGTGCTCCACTTCTAGTGATTATTTTTGGCAAACAACATGATAATACTATCTCAGATAGGAATTCAAATATTTTAGCACTAACTTCAGCTTGGCTCCTCAATAAGGTCTATTATATGAAAGAATTGAAGAAGGATCCTTCTCATACTAGCTAGAAAAGGAAGGAGATAATGTAGGGAGAGAGAATACAAGTCCTTAAAAATAAGTTGAAGATAAAAAGGAATGTGGATGATACATATTCTATTATGAAAGATAAGGACCCTGAGTAGCTCATAGTTTCCACACCTTCATTGGTCTCTTTTATTGGTACAGTTGTTCCTACTATTTCCATCACTCCTATTCCAACTTCCACTACACCCACCATAGATCCATATATGTTAATGCCTCCTCCTAATTTTTATATCACAAAAGTTCCTAAGAATCCCATTCAAAAAGACACTAGTGCCATCATCCTCCTCCATCATCTCCATCTGTTTCACCACCACTTCCTCCAAAAAAAATACCCTGCCATTGATAAGGAACCTAAAAAGGTAACCATTAAAGAAGAGACTCTATCTCAAGGAGAGAGATAATAAAAATTAAAATAAGAAGTTGAGCTCAAGAAAGAAGTTGGAGGATAAGTAGTTATTGAGAAGTTAAAGGAAACTAAACATGAAATGGAGAAAGTGGTTGAAAGAACGAAAGAAGGAGAAGCTGAGAAAGAAGTAGAGCTTGGAGTAGTAACATAGAAAGTTGTCATGAAACACAAGGAGTAGGAGGTAGTAACTTAAAAAGTAGTAGAGAAAAAAAGGAAGATGACAAATAAAATAAATAAAAATTAAGAAACAAGTTAAAGAAAAAGAAGAGAAGGAGATTGAGAAAGAAATTAAGGCACATGAAGTTTCTTCTTAGGAACTAGTGATTAGAGACAATCAGTAGTAGATGGTGATTCATATAGATATTTCCATTTATATAGACTTCTCATCTTGGTTGGCTATCTAGGCTACTCCAAAAGTTTAATAAGTCATAAATCTTGAGGATATGGAATTGTAACTACTGAGCAATCTAGATAAGAAAGGTAAAAGGCCCAAACGAGCCAAAGTAACTTCAAAATTATTGATTGAATCTTCAAGATAAAATTTTTTAGAGGCGTTAAATCTTCCAAAAGGTATGAGTAAAAGTGAAGTTACAAAAAAGGATTTTATAGTTATTAAGATGTCTTTGGGAGAAGTTACTACTGAGGGTTTAAATTAAGACACTCAAACTATAATAAATACTCTTCTCAAAAAGCTTGATGAAGAAAATGTTGCTAAGGCCAAATTGAAAGAATAAAATGCATAGCTATGTGAAATAATTACCAAAGTGGAAAATTAATTTCTTCAACAACCACTATTTTTAGAAGTTGTGTTTACATAAGTAATTATAGAAGTATAAAAAACTAGAGACAAAGCAAAAGTAGTTGACCAGTGGATAGAGAAAATGCATAGAACTACTCAGAAGCTTTTCCCTAGTACTGCAGATGCTCATACTGATATTTTGAAGAAATTAGTAGAAGTAAAGGTAGTGATGAAAGAGATTGAGCTTGAAAATGGTATTTTTGAGTTGTTAAAATAATCTACAGACTATAAGTAATTGGATTGAGAAGATTCTGATTAAAAAAATATTTCTCCTGATGGATCTGTGAAGAATATAAAACAAGTGGAGTACATCCTATCTTTTTTTATAGATATTATACAATAAATGAGTGAGGAAATGAATAATTTGGAAGAAGAGGCATGCATTTCAAAGATAAATCTAGAAGATTACCTAATGGTCTTACTAGTATCTAGTTTGATAATGTTCTGAGGACATTCGAGTAGCTATATGAATAATTCAAGCAATGGATGGATAAAGCTACAACTCTTTTCACATCCAAATATATCAAGGATTTGATTAAATATCAATAATAGATAAAAATACTTGAGACAAGGATTGAAAAGGTAAATGCTCATTGTATGAAATTTGAGAAGGAAATGCTAAGATTTGAAATAGTGAGACAAGCACTTGTTAAGCTTGATGATGTATCCATACAACTAATTATGTCTCATCACATCAAATATAGGGAAATATGTAGATAAAAAGTTCATGAATTGGATTAGATATTTGTCTCAATTTTAAAATGGAGACTTCTTTTTTCTTCCTCATTATACTTCTCTTATTTTTGAATGTACTTTGAGTAATCTTGTTTCAAGTAATTAATCTATAAAGAGATGTCATTGAAAAATTTATTTATAAAGTAAAATTATGTTTTAAAGCTAAAAGACTTAAGTAATTTGGCCAAAATTCCATTACTTAAATTTATTTTGTAAAAATATATTACTAGAGATACTTCTATGTAACATGCAAAGAGTTAGTGTTTGACCCAAACAAGAAGTCTAGGTATCACCACCTGTCATCAACTATCACATGCCACAAGAGATAAATTAAATGAAGATGATACTCAATAGCCTTTAGCATTTTGTGTAGCACATGGGAATTGGAGAAGTTAACTCATATTTGTCTTTGACATTGGTTTTTGTATAAATATAAGTGTAAGCCTATGTGCTTGGGGATGATAAATTTTGGAAGCAAGTAATTGTAACCATTGTAAAAGGAATTTAAGAAATCTAAAACTTTATGTTTAAGATAATAAGATTAATTTGTATGAAGCTTACTAAAATTGAATAAGAAAGATGATTGTTTTTTAGAGAAATTTGTGTCTATGGGAATCATTCTATGCATTTCATGAAGATAAAATGGTAAACTTTATGTTATCTATTTATCTAAATTGAATTCATTGCTTTTTTGATCATTTTATGAAAAAGTTACCACACTCATATGTTTATATATTTTTATGTATACAATAAACTCTACAAAACTATTTATTGTGAAGTGTATTTCTCTTAATTCTTTCCTTACTCAAGCATTCTAGTCTTTTCTTTATTCTCAAACCTATCTAAAATTTTGTTCACATTCTCAGAACCAACTTCTTACCTAATACAAAGTCCCTTTGTTATGGTTCATGAAAAAAGTGATTAAAGTAACACCCCCAATAAGAATAAATTGTACATAATCTGCATACTCTATGAATAACTATAAGTTATAAGTAATTAGAAATAGATAGACATATTTACATAGGAACTTCACCATTAAATAAAAGGGATTTGTTTTCATGACTGCCTAGGTAGATTTTGACTATATGCAAAATATATAGCCAAAAATAAGTGCTCCCTTTAAAAACATAAATGGTCTAGTTGTGCACTAGGTGGTGCAAATTCAAATTTTCAACATGGAAAGCTTGGTTTGTGTGGTTAAAAAGACCATGCAAGGTTTTTGTAGAATATGTGATTATTTAGGTCAAAAATGGAAAACATCAAGGTAGACATGGTCTGGTGGTTGGTTGGAGAAGGGTTATCTCCTAAAGTTTAGGTTTTGGTTTGGGGGAGAAAAATTATCTCTAAAAATTTGTTACTTAGGTGTAGGTGCCTAAAGAAAAGTTTAAATGTGATACCTTAACCATCGATGTTTAGGGGTTCCAAGGTCAACCATTGGTGGTCACCCTAACCATTGATGGTTATGGGGAAGCCCTAAAAAGCTAATGATAAAAATTGAAAAACAAAAATTATTTTCACTTTTGACTTGTTGACTCTGAGCTTTCCATGACTTTTGTGATTTGTTGATTTGGATTTTTTCTATGAGAGGTATGACTGAGTGGTTGCTAACATGTTGATTGTTAATTAGGTAGAGGCATATATTTGAAGTGATTTGTTTAGACTAAGATGTAGGGTGGATGAGGGCATGATCGAGCAATTAGACATGGGATTCATCCCTGATAATGGTCAAAGAATGAGTTAGGTGATGTTTCAAATTGATAGATTAGTTGATTTGGTTATTTTGAAGTTGGATTTATGTTTTTTTTAGTAAAAATAAGGTTTTAGGGTTTTTGAACTAGTTTTAATTTTGGATTACTTTTTGAAAAATTAGCCATTGAAATTTGAAATTGAAAGAGGATTTTGGTTGGAGTTAGGGTATAGGATAAAATTAGGTGAGTGATCTATTAATTTTTTTATTTTGTTAGGTTTTGAGGAAGCTAGGGTTAGGTGGTTCACCATCAGTGGTCACACACAATGATCATTGGTGGTTAGACTTACCATTTATAGCTAGCCTTGACCATTAACAGTTGACCACCAAAGTACCAAGGTCACTTGATCATTGGTGGTCATAGTGACCATCGACAACTGAGTGTTTAGGGAAGTTACATGTTAATAGAATGATATAGAAAAAATGTTTTAACATGTTTTAAAGGGTGGGAATAGTTAATTCCAAGTGTAGTTTGAGGATAGGTAAATTTCTAAGTAGGAGTGATGTGTTTGTTGGGTAGGGTTAGGTATTGGTTTGATAGATTTAGGAAAGGTGTTGAAATTTTATGTGTTAGGGTAGATGTTTTTGTTGATAAAAGAGTTACATGTTATTTTTATAGGTGAGGGTAGGCATTAAAATTTTTGGGGGTGAGGGTCACTTTCAAGTGCTAGAGGTAATGATGTAAAGGTAATGGTTGTAGGTTAGTATTGAAAATAGGTTGATTTAGGTGGGTTGAGGCTGATGCAGGTAGAATGATTAAAATGAATGGAAATGAAAAATGGTAATGGAAAACTAAGAGTACATACTAATTTGATTTTTTTATAGGCATGAGATCATATCTAGATGAGGGATCATGTTCCTAAGATCTTTATAGAGGTCCTTTGAGGGATAATTGAGGATGATTGGACACACATGGGGAAGGTTAGCCTCAGGGCCATGAGATACTATTAGTGCTTACCAATAGATATGGTGATGATTATGGCCCTCATATAGAGATGAGATATAGCCACGAACACCTTCCTCTTGCCAATAGGAGAGGTGAATATCCTATTAAAGGATGTTCATAGGATTACATGACTACCCATATGAGAGGAGCCAATTTACCATATTGAGAGTAAGGAGAGGGATGAGAAGATGGAGCTCATATATGGTCAATATTAGGCCTTTACTAGGTGGCATATAGGTGGTTTTAGTTATGGGCCATTATACTAGAGGGCTCTAGATGAGAGGTATTTGATGATGATGATGGTAGCTTCCTATTTTGCATTTCCAAATTCAAGCAACAGGTAATTTCCTTATTTGTTATTGGGAGTGTTAGTGGAGATGTTGCTTGGTAAGATAGTGTTTAGGTGGGAACCAGTTTTGCTAGTTCAAATATATAGGGAGTTTTGGGAAATTCAATCTCACAAGAGGTATGGGATCAGCATGGGGGTTGACTCCATTATTGGTAATACAAGAATATCAAGGTTTTGAGACCATTATGGCTACCATGGGAAGGCTACGCCTTGATGGATTTTAGAGTTGGATTCATGTACTAGAGGGGAGATTATACCTTGATAAGAGATGGAGGGGTAAGATATATTGACTAGTTTAGAGATATATTGGTTGGTTTGGTTGTGGGTGATGTGGTCTAGATGCTCTATGTTAGCTTTCTAAGGTGGGCCCTCTATAGCCATCATACATTATCATTATAGAGCTGGAAATTGATCTATAATAGGAGAGAGGGTGAGACTGATCTCATCCCTTTTGATAGAATTCAGAGGTAGTTTAGACTAGTGGAGGGGATTCTAGGTCTATTACCAAGGTATAAGATGGAGGATGCTAAGTTTTTGTTACACAAGCCATAACTAGAGGAGGTGGTCATAGATCATGAAGATCTTCCATTTAGAGCAAGGGTTAATGATGCCAGTGTTATTAATGGCTATGCAATATGGTACCAGGCCCTTTATGCAATTATCAATTTTAGGTGAGATGATAGAGGCCATGGATGTGGATCCAGTTGGTGGAGATCCATAAGTATAGGTACAGGGTGGATAAGTAAGAAAAGCACTCACTATTACACAAACATAGATTATAGGGTTATAAGGATAGGTGGCCATATTATAGGGCTAGATTGTGACTTTATAGGGTCATATTACCACCATTATAGGTGAGAGAGATTAGGCTAGGACTTCCTTGGTTTTGGTGACCCAAGAGAGGGATACCTTGTGACAGAGTGTAGAATTAGTAGTAGTACCAATAAGACCACTAGGTACCATCCCTATGGCATGGTACTTGTCCATAGTTGAGTATTTGAGGTATTATGAGGCCATAGTGCTAGTACAGTATCTTGAGTAGCCTTGATAGGGTGAATAAAGAACCAATTTAGTAGGTGAGGTAGATATAGAGACTCTAAGTTAGTGGGTCACTTTGGTAAGTGGACAAGTAAGCATCCCAAAAGGACTGGCACTAGATGGTAGTGGTAGTGTAGGTGTAAGAGGGGCCAATGGGAGTGGTACCCCAGGGGCATGATATGATGTATAGGTATAGATGTACATGATTTTGAAATTGAACTACATGTTGATGTAGAATAATATACATTCTTTGAGATAGAGATGACATACATTGTTACATGTATTATTTATTTTGATGACATGATGTATATGGTGTTTATTATTTTCATGATGACGTATAGATGTGGTTTTTGTTTCATGGTTTATGGTGTACATATTTATGCTATTTTATTATTTATTCTTATTGGATGTGGACTCAGTAGCTTAATCATGTGATGATTATGGATGATGTTTTGTTTTGTACATGGATATTATGTTGATGATTATGAATGGTTTGATTATGGTTATTTACGTAGTTTATGAAATGATATTAGATGATGTGATTTGATGTGTATGGTTTGATGAAATCACATAAAATAAGTTAGATAATAAAATAGATGTATAAAAAGAGATAAGAATCATGAGACATATGTCTACATGAACCAATGATTAGGAGGTAAGGAAAAATCATGATGTTTTTTCATTGGTAAGGATAAAATAAAAAACCAAAGTTAGATTATCTTAGGTAACATAATCCTTTAAAATGATTCACATAACATGATTTGGTTGATAAAAAGGTATCTTGATCATATTGTGTCAAGTAAGCTCATAATCCCTTGATTTGTAAATGGTATAAGGGGGAGGTAGGTGATAGTCAAATGGGTTGATAGGTAACCTAAACTTATGTGGTTTAGTTTTCCCCTTCTATAGGTGACCTAAGAACCATATTAGATAATTCCATGTCTTCATGTAAGGTGTAGACTGATCAATGTGATAAGTCTACTAATGAAATCCAATTGCAGCTTTCTTGGGATAACTTATTCTAATTTTGATATAGGGTCTTTTATTATTGTTATGGTTTGGATAGGTTTGTGAATATAATTTATGTGGGAAGCTTTAAATGATTTATTTGATCCATTTGACTTAGCCATCCTTTAAAGGAGTGGTCTAAGTTTGGGTTTGTTTACTTGGTAGTTATCCTTCAAGGGAGGAGTCTATCTTTTAAGTAATTTATTTTTGGGTAGCTATCATTTAAGGGATGAGTTTTATATGCTAGAGATATGTGACCCAAGTGATATTTTGGTATCCCAAATTGTTTTGATGTTAGGTTTAGAGATGGACAAGTCTATACAGGCTTTGAGGTTTATTTTTATGAGGGAAAAGCTTTACCAAAAAAAGTTAATAATATGTGAAAGGGGTGGTTTTGAGAGACAATGACTATGGGATTATGTCTAATTAGAGATGAAAAAATATCCATGAGAACCATGCTATGGGTAGAGCTTGGGTACCCATATTTAGGATTAAGCTATAATTATGATAGTTAATCACATGATTATATGTTGTGATCAGTTTTATTCAAAGGGATAGTGATAAGTAAGTGAAGGTGAAAATTTCATAAATCAAGGGATGAGATTAATTTAGATAAGAATGTAAGTTTTATCCCTATTTAACAAAATAAAGGATGTAGATGACAAATCATTGAGAGGTTCAAGTTCTAGTTTGCCTTCAAGAAAGGATGAACTGTAAGCTCCTAATCCAGAATTATGGGTTATGATATATGGTTCAAGCCATTTTAAAGCAAACTCACCTCTTTTGATTTTATCCATATTAGTTGCATGTTGGTTTTCCTCTAGGATAAGGTATTTGATACTGAATTCTCATTATTTTAGGTACTTGTTATAAGCATTTTTTATTCACTCTTGGTAGACATAAATATTTTTAAGCATGGATAGGTGATTCTCATCAAGTATCTCAAGTTGTGATAGACGTTCTTGATGATAATCTATCTTAAAAATTATGTATTACAAGGATATGTGAAGAGAAAGAATCTAGACTTTGAGAGGCAAGACTACCTCTACTTCAAAGACTGGAGAGAAATGTGTAACCCATATAGGTTTGAATGCTAGTGTGATAGGCCCATAAAGTGAAAAGGATGTGTAAGTTCCAATCTTGACCTAAAGCACTAACTAATTTGGTCAACATTTTATTAAGAATTTTTTTAGAGGCTTCTACCTGTCCATTTGCTTATGGATGGTAAGGCAAGGAAAATCTTAACTTGATCCCAAATACGTCATAAAGGCCTTAGACTTGCTTGTTTTTGAAATATTTGCCATTATCGATGATGATCTTATGAAAAACACTAAAATGATAGATGATAGGATAGTTGATGAAGTTGACTATCTTTTCAGCTTTGGTCAAGATGAGAGGAATGGTCTCCACCCATTTAGTGAAATAATAAATGGTAGTGATGATGGATTGGTACCAATATAAAGAATGAGGATTAATTTCCCTAATAAGATTGAGTCCCCATTGTGATAAGGGCCAATATTATTTGGATTCTTGAAGGGCATGGGTAGGTGCATGATGTAAATTGGCATGTTATTAAAATTTAACACACTTATTTACATAATCAGAATAGACATGGTTAAGGGTGGACTAATAGTAGCCAAGGAGAAGGATATGCTTAGTGATAGTTAAACCACTAAAGTATCCCCCATATATTCCATCATGCATTTCCTTGATAGAATGATAAGCTTCATGACTATGTAAACAATAGAGAAGGAGGTCATCAAAGCCACACTTATAAAGGATCCCCCTTAGTATGGTATAATAAGAGGTACTCTATAAAAAAATCTCTTCAATCATTCCCAGAGAGGTTGGGAGGAATGATGCCGAGATTGAGGTAGTTAAAGGTTTGTTCATACCATATGTCTGATGGATATGATTCCACACTATAAATGGTACGAATGTCATAATGGATATAAAATGGTGTGATAAAGTGGTGTATGGTAACAAAGAGTTTAGAATTGATAGGTGTGGATGGTATTTGTGAAGCAAGGGAAGCCATTATATCTATGAACTTATTAGTAGATCATGGAATAAAGTAGATAAAGTAATGATAAGAGTATATTTACAAGTTATTTATACTTTTTTAAGACATCATTTTTATATTGGTGGGATATGTTGACCCATTTGACCATAATTTGGGAGTCACCAAAGACACTAATGATCGTAATTCCCTAGGCTAAAGTGGTTTCAAGACCTATCACTAGGGCTTCATACTCAATCACATTTTTGGTATACTCAAAATCAAGTTTAAAGGAAAGTGGAAAAGGTTAACCATAAATGGGAATGAGAATAAAATTTACAGCCCCACTATGCTAGAATTTGGAGCCATCAAAGAACATGATCATTTGGTAGGTGGGGTCTTCTTGAGAAAGATTCATGATGGACTCATTTGGAAATTCAAGAGGAAATGTTTATTTTTTTGGTAAAGGAGCTTAGATCAATTAGTCAATAATGAATTTCCATTTAATCAACTTTTTCTAGAGGAACTTAAGGTTAAACTCAGCTAGGATCATGAGCCACTTATCCATCTGCTAGTTTTGGTATGGTTTAGAGTGCATGTACTTGAGCGGGCCAGTGTTAGTGATGAAAAAAGTTCTGTGGTTGAGAAGGTAATGACTAAATTTAGAAGCCACAAAGACTAAAGCAAGGAAAAGTTTCTTGGAATGGGTGTATCAAGTCTCATACTCTATTAGTGTTTGACTTATGTAGTAGACAACTTGCTATTTGTTTTGTTCATCATGGTGAGTGAGCATTACCCCTAAGGAATGGTTAGTAATGGAGATATAAAGTTAGAAAGTTTGGTCCTCTTTAGGAGGGGTATGAATGAGTGGAAAAATAAGGTATTCTTTGAGTGAATCAAAGGCTTGTTGACAGTCCTTAGTCCACTTAAAATATGTATCCTTTTTGAGGAGATGGTGAAAGGGTTGACATCTATCTAATAATTGAGAGATGAAGTTAAGAATGTATTGGAGCTCCCCCGTATAGGATATGGATTTGCTTAAGGTGGGTTAGAGGTGGCATCTCCAAAATTGCTCTAAATTTGGTAGGGTCTACTTCAATTCTTCAAAGAGAGACAATAAATCCAATAATATTCTAGATAAGATCCAAAAAGTACATTTTTTGAGGTTGAGTTAGACATGGAAATGGATAAGACATTCAAAGATCATTATGAGAATATCTAGATGATCCTTGTAATGTTTGGATTTCCTAAGGAGGTCATCTACATAGTCCTATATGATTTTATGGATGATATCATGGAGGATGTAGGTCATCACACATTGGTAAATTATTTCAGTGTTTTATAGATCAAATGGCATGACCCTATAGTAAAAGGTTCCACATGGGGTGATGAAAGAAATTTTATGTTGATCTTTGGGGGTAACTAAGATTTTATTATATCCCAAGAAATCATCCATGATCGATAACATCAAGTGGCTAGGTGTAAGATCAACAAGTTGGTTGATGCTATGCAAAGGGAAGTCATCCTTTGGGAAAGCAAGGTTGAGGTCACAAATTAAATAAAGAGGTGAAGTGCCCCTATAGGCTTGGTAATGGTAATGAAGTTAGAAACCCATTAATGATAATCAATGGGTTGGATTGAAGTTGATAAATAAGAGATGTTAAATATATTTTTTGAATAGGAGGGAAATGCAAGGGTGCATATTATGAATCTTTTGTCAAATAGGCTTAGCATCGGAATGGGTGATAATGTTGTGAAGGGATATGGAAGGGTCAATTTTGGACATACCAAGCAAATGATATGCTTTGATCATGAAATAAAGAAGGGTATTTTTTTTGATCCATGAAATCCAGGGATTGATTAATCTTGATAATGTGAGGGTTATCCTAAGTACCCAAGTTGATATCAATAATGGATTCATTTAACATGGTCTAGTTTTCAAGAGGAAGGGATTTGTGGATAGAAAAATCCCTTAAATTGAGGTAGGTGAGAATGGAATCATTGTCTTGATGTTGGATGATGTTGATGGTAGGATAATCATTTTCTACCATTTTAGGATGAATGAGGGGAAGGGCTTTAGTTTGGCCACCCTTTTGATAGGTCAAGTAGCCTAAAGTAATGGTATTGATTAAAAAAAATTAGGATGAATGATTTCTAAATCCTTAGACTTTGAAGGAGATTGGATTGGTGAGGATGGGATTTTTTCCTCAATGGCGGTCATGGGTTTTGGTGAATCAATGGGTTCTTTTGATGGTATGAACCCAAGGCCAAATAGGTCATGAGGTTTCTAGGTTTTGATGGAAGGTACTCATGAGGTACATATTCATAATGGCCTAAGACAAATCCCTTATAGGCACACCGATGAAGGTATAATTTGGTAAATCTTGGTTTGTCAAGATAGGAGAAGTAAGAGGTAAATGGTTAGATGGTAGAGGTAGTGGTGGAAGCAAGAATTGGATGATCAAACCCCCCATAGATTAAGTTGGTTTTATGTTTGGGAAGCCCAAAAGGGATGATGGTTCTAATTTTAGGGTCATATATAGGATCATGGTAAAATATCTCATACTCTTGAGGAGTAGGGAAAGCATCTAAGGCTAAAATATGATACTCCCCTAGTGAGAGACATTGGAATGTAGGCTCTAAGGGGTCCTCTATAGGGATCGAAGAAGACGAAATATATGAGATAATTAAAGATTCATCACTCGTAGGGGTGGAGTTGTTTTTAGTTGGTGGTGAGGTAGATGAGTGAGGAATAATAACATCATTTGGTTGATATGTCATGTTGCATGATGTGAAAGGACTAAATTCAGCATTCATGGTAATAACCTGACCTTCATGTTCAATTTGGCACATTGATAAAAGGTGGATGGGACACTTCTCATGGCATAGATTCAAGGGTGTCCAAGTAAATTTTTTTAATTATAACTCACCTTATATATTGTAAAATTATTCTAGAATTATGTGAGGTCCCAAGTAGATGTGGAGGATGACTGTCCCCAAGGTAGTGGCCATAATATCATTGAAAGAGTGGAGGACCATTGTAATTTTTGACATGATATTCTTAGGTAATTAGAGTTGGTTATAAGCATAAGAGGATATAATGTCAATAATATATCCTCCATAAATCATCACCCTTTTGATGTGGGTTTTATTGATGTATGTAGTGATGATTAGGGGAGGATCAGGATCTTCAAAATAAACAAAAGGTATTTGTAAATCTTGGAAGGTGATGAAGGTAGAAAGTTGAAGGGCTCTAACAAAGGATACAAGAGGTTGAAGGTATTTTGGTTTAACTTCTATTGATTTTAAGGCCTATATCAATGCTTAAATATGATGGGTCAAGGTGCTAATTAGTTCATAAAGGCTCATATTCACTAGTGTCTGGTGAAGTTGTTTTAGAATGACTCACTAGATAGATTCAGTAGGGTTGGAAGGAGAGACACCCAAAATGGATATTTTGGGTTTTGGTGAAGGTGAAGGTAAAGGTAAGGGTGTTTGGGTTATATTGGAAGGTTGAGGGGTGGAAGGATATGCCCATGGTATAGACACTTCAGCCTTTCCTCTATCCTTTTATTGGGCCCTAGATCAGGTAACCATATGGATAGTGTGGATTGAGGGAGGTGTTGAGCTAGGTGGTTGCTCTAATTACTCCTCACTTTAAAATGAGAGTGGCTGAGTAGGTAAATGTTGGATGGGTTGAGGTGGTGGTTGGGTTGGTAATGGGCTCAAGGCATGTTCATTTGATAATAGGTAATCCTCATCCCATAAACTATGGACAACTATTTGGAGAGATTTGCAGTTCTCTATGTCATGTCCAGGAGTCCTATGGTATGAGCAAATCAAATTGTCATTGAACCATGATGGTTTAAGACATGAAGGGTTGAAATGTTTGATAGGTGTTAGGCTTAAGGAATAGGTTTAAAACAACCTTTGTAGAATGGCTGAATAAGATTTGATCAAAGGTGTTGAGGGTGTTGGATTCTTGGTTTTAAGAGTAGGAGCCTTATTAGAAGTAAGATTCATCATGGAAGTTGTAGGTGGTGGAATGGTTTTGGTAGGTGCTTCTAGTTGGGATTGTTTGGTGATGGTTGATTTTGAGGTGGAAGATTTTGAGGTGGATGGTGAAGGTTTGGAAATAGGTGGGAAGGTAGAGGTAGATAGGTTAGTTAATAATGATGGGGAATTTGATGATTTGGTAGAGGTATGTGTAGGTAAAACAAAAATAGAAGGTCTACTAGATGAGAAATAGGTAGTTACAAGAGGGTTCATCTTCTTGGTAGAAGGATGAGTTCCTAGGATGATATAAGGATGGGGTCCTAAGATAGATGGTAACATGAAAGGAGGTGGTATAGGTCTAGTTCTAAGTGGTTTGGGTGATTCCATTTTCTTAGTTGGTTTAGTTTGGGTTTTCTTTGGTGGAATAGATGGGGTTAAGTCCAAATTCAAAGATGGGTGAGCAAGGCTAGGTGTAGGAAGTATTCATGGATTAATGATAGGTTTAGTTAGATAGGCATAAGGTGATTTGATAATTTTAGATGGAGGTGGGTTGGATGGTTCTCCTATGGTTTTGGAGGAAGAAGTGTTTGACGATAAGGATGAGGTTGAGGTAATGATAAGTTTTATGGTAGATACAATTTAGTTTGAAGGTTTAGGTTTTTTTTTTATAAGGGAGCTCACAATGGTGCCAAAAGGTGGACCTATCTAGGCTAGGTTAGGAAGTAAACTCGAAACTTTGGACCAATCTAGAGAAAGGTTTGTAAATAGTTTTAATTCCTTGGTCATTTATTTCAAAGGTTAAGCCCATAGGTAGAGGTTAGGGTATGGTTTCTTCACCTATGTTCTTGATGAAAGGTTCCAATATTTGGTAAGATTTCTCCTCTATAGAAAGGTTAGAAAAGGTAATCTCCTCTTTTATAATGGTCCCTTAAGAGATAAATGGTGGTTTCATGATAGGAGAGGAAGGTGTGATATCCTCAAGTGAAGGAATGAATACAATTGTTTCCTTTATTTGGGTGTCCAAAGGAATGGTGGGTAATTTGATCACTTAAATGAGTGGAGTGGGGGAAGAGGTAGTTGAATAAATGGTTGCCTCCTTTAGTATTTCTATCAAATGAAATGTAGATAGGTCCATGGTCTCATCAAGAAAAAAAATAGGGGTGGTTGCTTCTTCTATTTGGGTGTCTAAAGGAATAGTAGTCGAGTCTATCACTTCAATGAGTGGAATGGAGGAATAGGTAGTTGAGGCAATGGTATCCTCAATGATAAGTTCAATGATAATGACATTAATCATATGGACCTAATGAGCATGAGATTATTATGCTTTATTATCATCATAGTTGGTATAAGGGGCATGGTTGGGAAAAGGTTTACGAAAAATGTGAAGGGAATAATTAGGTGGTGAATTGGGATTATAAAATACAAGTTCTCCCTTATCAATCATGTTTTGAACAATTGTTTTAAAGGTGTTTCACGTACTAACATCATGTCTAATGAGGTGGTGGAAAACACATAGATCATTCTCATTGTACCAATCAGGTGTAGGGTGAGAAGCATCAACTCATTAGGGAGGTTTTATTGGAAGAAGTTGTATAATATTAGATTTGATCAATTTGTATAAAACTAAAGAATAAGACTCCCCTATCAAAGTATATTATTTTGGAGTAGCTCAATTTTGGTTTCAATTTTGTTGGTCGGAAGAGTTAGAGGCAGGGTTGGTGTCATGTCCCCTTTTTCATGGACATTGACAGACTTGATGATTAGCCTATTATGTGACCTTCATAGGCTGATAGGATGGATAGAGGGTCATGATGGAGATTGGCTTGGATTCGATTTGTAGAGTTCCTATAGTTGGCTTTCATTCAGGCTATTTTAGACACATTTGGCCTGAGCTCCTATTATTTAGGGATATTTGACATGTAGTAGAGTGCCTTTATTTTGGTATGGTCATGTGCGGAATCACTCCCTGGTTCACTAGCTTCAAACGGTTCAAGGATCTGACATGTATTGAGGGAGATATTAATATTTGATTGATTTAATCAAATATTAATTATTTAGCCTATTTTTAATTAGAAACCCTAATTCTAATTTAAGAAAAAACCCTAATTAGGGAAAGCACATCTTTTTGAGGGTATAAGGGTTTCTCATGGAGGCCATTATTGATTATGCATATGATTATTGATTTTTGATATTGAAGAATTCTTCTATGAAGACTGAGCCACGGGTTCCAGGATTCCATTACAGTGGAGAACGTCAACTCTTCATTGTGTGCGATTTAGAGGCTGTGAGATATCAGCTGATTTATTGCCAAATTGAGAGATAGCTTCATACAAAAGTTATCACAGAGGTATACAAATTTGAGAGATAGCTTCACACAGAAGTTATCACAGTATTTTAGGTATTTCTTTATTTAGTTTTGATCCAATAAGTTATATAGATATTGATCTTCTGTATTAGAATCATATATTCTTGAGATCAGGTTGTTCAGCTATCAGGGGTTGAAAACAGACAGGTTGTGTTTAATTGGCAGCCGTACTAAGTCCGTATAGGACTGTACAGATCCACTCAGACACTAACCTCAGCAGACAGAGATCCCCAGTGACCGACATTGGCCGACTGAGGACCGACATCGATAGAGAAGGACCGACAGAGACCAAAATCGATAGTATATCGACCGACGCCGATGACTGTGTTCAACACAGCAGGCCGAGACAGAATTTCTAGATTCAAGCTCAATTTCCAGATTTGCCAAATCTTAGGGTTTTAAGATAGAATATTTCATATTATTTTATTTGTATGACAGAGACTCAATTATGTAATCATCTAGAAGAACAAGTGATAAGATCTGTGATTTGCCATTGAGAGACTATATTGTGATTTATTTATTTATTTGGAAATTATTTTGGCAAAATTTATATCTTTGTTCAGAACTATTTATGTTTCTATATTCCCTGTTTGAAGGGGATATTACAGTGGTATCAGACCTAATGTCTTGCCATCCTATTGGGTAGTTTGGGTATCAGTATGGCTTTAACAGGTGTCAAAGATTTGGAAGAAAGAATGCACAATGCAAAGAAGAAGTTAGATAATCCATTCCAGCAAGCAGATGACATTCTAAAAACTTTGGAGGAGTTAGAAATTATTTAAGCAAGGTTGAGCAGTCAAATTCTTATGAGATGCAAACAACGTTATCTCCAGCATTTGATTCTTTGGTGAAGCACCGATTATTGAGACATCATGATGAGGTGGTAAGACTTGAAACTCTCTCTTGCATTAGTGAAATCATGAGGATAATATCTGGCTTTAATTTTTATGATGATCAGATTATGAGAGAGGTACTTCACACCATGGTAAAAAGCTTCAAAAAGTTGGATGACATTAGAGACCCTCATTTCTCAAAGAGGGCAAGATTACTTGACACATTTGCAAGGTATGGATTTGTAAACATTATGATGTTAGTAGGTTGTATTGGTGACATTCTCAGGATGTTTAACATATTTTGGAGTATTTTAGATGAGTTTCATTCCAGTGATGTATTAGCATCAATGCACTCTACCATGTTCACAATCTTGTTTGAGGAGGATAAAATTTCTAAACTTCTGGCAGAAGATTTATGGTATGTCTAGACTAAAGAGAAAAATGTCTCACCTAGAGCCGGTATGCGGTTAAAGAGTTTAATTGATAGGCCTAAGGATCATAGTACTTTCCCTATGACATGCAAAAGTTTGAATGATGAGTTTGACAGACATGCTGATCCAGTACAGGGAGACATTAACACATCTTCCGGTAATGATTTATCTACATTAGCTTCACAGGGAGGAGCAGTTGAGGATGTTGTGGACAAGCTTTGTCTTAAGGTGAGTTTAGCTCAGGTGTTAGACAGTGAGGATGAGCCTGATGCTTGCATTCAGAGTGTGGAGGTATACTCAGAGGTTAGTACATTGAGTATTGGTGATGAGTATGTTTTTATAGCTACTGATGAGGAGTGTGTTGTTGTGGCTGACACACATATTCAAGATTTGGGAGTACCTGGTCTTGATGAGTTTGGGATACCAGTGGAGTCAAGTCTCCATATTGATTTTTATCATGCCGATGACAGTGTGGTACAATTGGTCATGCCACCTTTACAGAGGGATCATTTATGGGATGGATTAGCACCATCTCTTGCAGATGGAATTGGTAGTTTGAGTTGTCCATTCTACTTGGGTTATGATGCTTCAAGAGTTTGGTTCTCATTTGTTTTTGACTATGGCAGTTGTGCTCTTAGAGTTTGGTTGAGTTGCATTCGCCAATTTGATTATGGATTCCTCTTTGTTCTACTTCTGATGATGTTGCAGGTACTTGCATTGATTTATAGCTATGCAGAGCATAACTACATTTGGGATCCAGGTGGATCGAGTGGTTCATTATTTCGAGATTGCTTGGGGACAAGCAATTTTTGGAGGGGCAGAGTGTCATGTCCCCTTTTTCATGGACATTGACAGACTTGATGATTAGCCTATTATGCGACCTTCGTAGGCTGACAGGATGGATAGAGGGTCATGATGGAGATTGTCTTGGCTTTGATTTGCAGAATTCCTACAGTTGGCTTTCATTCAGGCTATTTCAAACACATTTGGCTTGAGCTCCTATTATTTAGGGATATTTGACATGCAATGGAGTGCCTTTATTTTGGTATGGTCATGTGTGGAATCACTCCCTAGTTCACCAACTTTGAACGGTTCGAGGATCCGACATGTATTGAGGGAGATATTAATATTTGATTGATTTAATCAAATATTAATTATTTAGCCTATTTTTAATTAGAAACCCTAATTCTAATTTAAGAAAAAACCCCAATTAGGACAAACACATCTTTTTGAGGGTATAAGGGTTTCTCATGGAGGCCATTATTGATTATGCATATGATTATTGATTTTTGATATTGAAGAATTCTTTTGTGAAGACTAAGCCAAGGGTTCCAAGATTCCATTGCAGTGGAGAATGTCAACTCTTCATTGTGTGCGATTTAGAGGCTGTGAGATATCAGCTGATTTATTGCCAAATTGAGAGATAGCTTCATATAAAAGTTATCATAGAGGTATACAGATTTGAGAGATAGCTTCACACAGAAGTTATCACAGTATTTCAAGTATTTCTTTATTTATTTTTGATCCAATAAGTTATACAGATATAGATATTTTGTATTAGAATCATATATTCTTGAGATTAGGTTGTTTAGCTATCAAGGGTTGAAAATAGACAGGTTGTGTTTAATTGGTGGCCGTACTAAGTCCATATAGATCTGCTTAGACACCAACCTCAGCAGACAAAGATCCCCAGTGACTGACATCGACCAACTGAGGACCGACGTTGATAGAGAAGGACCAATAGAGACCGACGTCGGCAGTATATCGACCGATGCCGGTGACTGTGTGTTCGACACAGCAGGCTGAGATAAAATTTCTAGATTCAAGCTCAATTTCCAAATTTGCCAAATCTTAGGGTTTTAAGACAGAATATTTCATATTATTTTATTTGTATGACAGAGACTCAATTGTGTAATCATCTAGAAGAACAAGTGATAAGATCTGTGATTTGCCATTGAGAGACTATATTGTGATTTATTTATTTATTTGGAAATTATTTTGGCAAAATTTGTATCTTTGTTCAGAACTATTTGTGTTTCTATATTCCCTGTTTGAATGGGATATTACAGTTGGGTTGGTTGACAGCTAGTAGTGGATCAATTTTAAGGACAATTGAGATTGTGGATGCCTTGGGTTTGGTGTTGGGATGGTTAGATTGATTGGTAGTTTTGTATGAGGAAGGGTAATTAGATTTAAATCTAAAATTTTTGTTTTGTAGTTTCAATTTTCCCTTATCAATGGCTCTAATTTATAATTTTTGTGCCATGTTGAAAGCCTCATCAAAAGTCCTAAAAGTTTGAACTTGAAGAGTAGGGGAAATAGGTTTGGCACAACCCTGAGAGAAGAGTTCAATCAAATTGAGTTGGGGTAAAGATAAAGAAAGTTGATTGATAAAACCTCTACATTTAGCTATGAAATCAGCAATTGATTCATCATCAAATTACCTAATAGAGTAGAGGTTGGTAATAGAGACCTTTTTAGATATATTGATTGAGAAATGGTCTAAAATGACTTGGGAAAGTTAGGAAAATGAAAATATGGAGTGATCAATGAGAGAACTATACCAATCCAAGGTTTGTCTAGATAAAGACATGGGAAAGGTACAAAAGAGAAGATCACCATCATATGCAATCAAATATAAAGAATGATGTAATGCTCTTAAGTGTTGCTGGGGGTCCTCCTTTCTTTAGAACTTGGAAAACTTGGGTAGTTCCCATTAAGGAGGATAATATAGGATAGGGATGGATGGATGGATATTTTCATTGCAAATTTGATCATAAGATAAAAGGTTATGAGCCCCAGAAATAGATGACTCTAACTTGGTCATTTTACCCATTAACATTTTGACCAAATATGTTTGAGGTTGGGAAGTTCCATAATTATGTGGTAAGTTTGCTTGAGGTTGGGTGGAAGTAATATATGGATGAGTGGTATAAGGTTGGGAAGATATCACATATTGGTATGTGTTCATTGAAGTTTGGGGTGGTGCCACATAAGGGTTGATGAGCATAAAAGGTTGGGTAGAAGGTGTTAGGTATCCTTGTGGATTAGGAACCTATTGGTAGGATGTGATGGGTATTTATTGAGGGATAAATATTGGTTTATTTAGAGGTATGAATGGGTTGGTATTTGGTTGAGGTTGAGTGGTAACTCTTTTGATAATAGGTAGAAGGGTAGGAGGTATAAAAAGTACCAAAATTTAAAGAGGGGTGAAAATCAGTGAGTTGGTAGTGACAAGAGGAATGATGGAAATAGGGGTAGAATATACCCCCATGGTGGATGAATTATGGGTAAAAAGAGGTGAGGTTGCCCCTATGTTGGAGGGTCTAGTTGGTGTAGGGGTTGTCTGGATATTATTTTGGATGTTGGATTGAGTTTAGGTGGTTGTTATGGATAAGATATTATTGGAAGAAGATGCTTGGGTGATCACAAGTTGGGTAGAGGTAGCACAAACTTAATATGGGGAGGTATAACATAAGGTGGATCCATAAGAAGAGCTAAAGAAATAGAAGTGTAGTTAACAAAGGTGTTGAGGTAATGTATTAAAATATGCATCACTGTTGATAACTATCCAATTCATGGTAGGGGAGGAGAAATATGAGGAGAACTCTCAACACCAAAAGTATACTCCATGGAAGAAGAGGAAGAGGAAGAGGAAGATGGTGGTTCTTGGTTGGTTTGATTCCTCAACTGTTGTCTATTAAATACCATGTGAGGAATAGAAATAAAATGAAAAAAATCTCACAACTCAAACACAAAATAAGCAAAAAGAAATAAATCTCAAGGCAATCAAAACATACAATAAAGTGAGTTTAAAACTTAGGATTCTTTTTAGATAACTTTTGGATTATGCCTTAGAAAGTGTGAAGAGGAAATTTGGTTTGTATATATGGTACTAAAGATTAAATCTAAGGTTGTTTTTGGGTGTTAAAGGCTCTAAAAAAGAATTTGTATTGAAATTTAGTAGGTGGCTTGATATTGGGGCCTACTCCCTCACTTCAAACATTGTAGTGATACGTGTGTTGGGTGCTTAGCTAAGATATACCAAATTTCAAATTTTATACTCAACCAAAGAGTTGAGTTGGTTCTCCCCTTGGTAATTACCTACAAGTATGATTACTAGGAAAGGGTAAGGTTAACACTAGGTGATGAAATCCTAGTCGAGCCTTGTCTCAGGTTTTTTTTTAATGTGTTGATTGATTATGTGGTTTGGTAAAGTGTGTGATAATAAGAGTGAAACTACAAATAATTAATTTTCTTTTAAGTCAGCTAGATGAACTAAAATAAACAACCAATCAATGTATGTAAGGTTTATTTTAAGCCCAAAATAAATTTCATATTTTGTTGTATGAACATAGAATAAAGGAATAAATTGAAAACTGGATGATGTTAGGGTCCAACCAAGCATGCCAATAATTTTATTTTAATTTTTGCTCATTTCTTAATTTTGGAAGAAGATAATAAAATAGTAATAAGGTGTGGTAGAAATACCTAGTTATTGATGTACATGTAATCCAAACAAGTATGGAGAGCTCCTCTTTATCTTGGAAGGAATAGCCTATAGATAAGAAAGTACTAACAAAAAGGATTTTTATAAATATATTTATGTGGATTGCCTAGCATGAGCTAGATCCAAGAAGCATGAGCTTGCTAAGAGGCTACCAATCCACTTTTTGTTAATAATTAAGTTGAAAGAGATAAAATTAATATAATTTCATCAAATAATATAAAGTACTAAAACTAAATACAAGAGGAAAGTTAATGCTTGATAGAGAAAATGACTACATATAACAAAAGTGAGTCATTACAAATGCTAAAATGGATTAGGTCAAGTTCATAAAATTAAGCAAGGGTATATGAACAAGTAGAGACATAGAAAGTTAGATTTTTTAGGGGTAAGGGGTTATAAATAACTTGTTACTTATGACCATAAGGATAACCTAACCCTTCTCAACGATCACTATGGTCATAAGTAACAAGTTATTTAGTATGGTTTTTTAGTGTCTATAATTTGTTTTGAATATATACCATGGGATTACACAATATAGCTAAAAAATAAAGGTAATTCCATGTATCGATCTGATGCAAGATTTATTTATTAATGACACTATTATTGGGGATTACATGCACTTCATGTTTCATATAAGTGTAGTAGCTTACATTTTTAATGAGGCATTTGAGAAGAATTTTCAACTCAAAATTACATAAGTGAAATATGACCAAGTTTCTCCCATTGATTGGCTAGAAAATAACACTGTTGAGGGGAAATTTAAGCAATGGGTTAATAAAGAAGAGAAATTGGCTATTTAGGATGTCATCTTCTTAGTCATCATAGTTTAATTTAGGCTAGGGATCTAAATAGACATGGAATTAATTATAAAATTATATAGTTTTTATATCACCACCTACATGCATGAGGAATGGATGCCCTTTATTTACATCATCCTGACTACTGACACAATTTTTGTACTCAGAGAGATTAATAGTTTAAGGTTAAGGGTGGAAATACTTTGATTGGATCAAAGGCCTTTTAATGAAAACTTGTATATGATGTCTTATGTAGTGTATGTGGTAATGGGAATAGTTTACAAATTCATGAGAAACCCTAGGAACCATCTAATGAATATATTAATAATAGGGTTTGTGAGGATTTCTTAATATTACATGTCTACAAATTCATGGGATAAATCAAAAGGATTTAAAAGGATATTTATCTACACATCTACTAGGGAATTTATGGGCATCAAATGCCCAAGATTTCTCAAAACATGAGAATGATTATAGAGAAGAGAGCTTTCTATTGGTAATATCCTGATGGTACCATAATCAAGATAGAAGGAACTAGGATGCCTCCCTTGTATTTTCCCTACTTCATACTTGATAAGTTGGAAAGCAATAGATTGCACATCAAATATATAACACTTTAGATGAAGACATTGGTTCTAAACACCAAGGTTATTACCATAAAACCCCTCTCAGCATAGGGAAAATCTAATATTTAGTAAGGAGGCACCTGAATGTAGTTGAAAATGTCAAGGCCCACTATGTCTTGGATGAAGTACCATATAGATACTGAGACCCTAGGGAATAGTCAGGAGGTATTTAAATGATGTCAATAAGAAGGGATTCCAAATCCCCTATGGCCACACAAGATTTGAACATGATGATATTTTAATCAATTATCCATATGAATTCAAATTTTGTATATAAAGGAACAAGCATAATATGCCAATTGTTGTGTCAAAAAAGATTTAATATGATCCTTCAATCACTAAGAAGGAGGCAAATAAAATTGTGTAAGAGGTGAATAGAGTTGTAAGCTATCAATGGCCATAGAATCAAACCCAATTATTCATAGAACAATAACCTCTTACCTCTTCTAAATAAGAATTTAATTGATAAGAGGAAGAGCATGACACATAAGAGGAGATGGATCCACAAATTAGAAAGAACATCTTTATGGGAATTTCAAAGCCTCAACTAATAGCCACATGCCAATCTTATAAAACAAGTACAAGGGTGTCATCTTTTAAAAATGGGAAAGTAAGAATATTATCTTTGTCACCTCTAACTTCTCTAAATGTGGTTCGATAGGTAAGCCTTATCAAATTATAGAAGTATTTTATATAAATGCCATCTGTTATAAAATCCCATCACTTATAACATATACAGTAGAGACACTTATATTTTAAGTGCTTACACCTCCATCCCCTATATCCATTACACCCATTTCACCTTGTATTACCCCTTCTATTTCCACTTCACCTCCATATATTGATGTCCATTCATATTCCATTCCATCCACCTCATATAAAGCCCCCATTTTCACTTCATCACCCATTTTTACTTATCAAAGGAATCTTAAAACCCTTATAGTCTCTCCCAGAATGTCCCAAGTAGAAGAAATACTTTTAGAACAATTATCTACTTACGAATTTCCTCTTTATGGGGAAGAACATGAAGAAGTATTATCTACTTAAAAATTAGTGTTGAGATAGAGGAATAATAAGAGGATATGGAAGAAGAATATAAAAAGGGGGTGAAATTGAAATGATTGATATAATAAATGATACATAGTAAAAATATATTGGGGAGGAAGAATTAAAAACAACCTTTGCATTGGAGGGGAATATTATTTATGAAGAAGAAAACTAGACCACTAATAAGCTAGTGTCTTCTTTTAACTCTTATTTTATATTTGCAAATACTAATGCTATCAACTTTCCTTCTATTGGTTCCCAGTTGTACACACTATTGATGGCATAAAATTGTGCTTGATCTTAACCAATCAACAATGGGAAGTTTCAAGCTGTGGGACGATGCAGCTTGAAACAACCTCTACATTTTAGAGAAGTTGGTCTCTTCTTTTGTATGGTTGTTGGGGAAAAGGAATAGGAGACTAAATTTAAATGCAAAATGCAAAAATTAAAACCTAACTATGGCAATGCACCTGAGTGTAATCCTAATCCTAACCTGGGCATAGTGAGACTATTATAGGATTCAATTACATTTAAGAGTAGACAAGTGCATGACTAATGTAAGAGATTGAAATAATAGAAATAGAGGCTCACAACAGGGAGTTCTTTCACTGAGACACAGAGAATGTCAACAAAGGCATAGTTTTCAATCTTCTTAATAGAATCTTCCAATCACATAAGAGGTGCATAAGTCACGTACAATTATGTAAACCTTCCAACTCAAGAAAATGAGACAAAAGCAAATGAAATTCCTAATCACAACTCTAGAAAATATGTAGTATAGACTAATTTGCAAATGACACAGATAACACCAACCAAGGCATGGAGTTCAAATCTTATTAATTCATTCAACCACATAAAAGGCACAGAAACATGCACAGTTACATCAACTTTACAACTCAAGAAAATTGAGACAAGAGCAAATGATATTACTGGTCAAAAACTCTAGAAGGTCTAAAAGTATATAATTCCCCCTCTTTTTGATCTTACAATTCTACTTATATAGACTCATATGCCTCCTTACATAGCTCTCTTTCCCACACAATTCTACCCCATCATTTACTCACAAGGGACAAAACAGACAGTGCCTTCAATGCCTTGATGCATCTTGGTCTTATCAAGAAGGGCCATGCTAGAGTGGGATGGTTATTTTGAGCGTGGCATAGTGATTCATGTTTAGTACCTCCCTTAGCACCTAAATTTCCTCATTCAATCACCTGCTTGGCTGCTCAACTGTCTACTCTACCTTTACTATTAGGGGACAAATAGATGGTGTCTTTAATGCTTATAAGCCCCAAAAACCTACCTAGTGCACTGTTCTATCGACTTGGAATAAATCTCACTGAGCTTTCCCTCCATCTTTGCCATAACAGGTAGACGAGCACTCTATTTTGTTGAAACAGAAGAGGACACTTAGTCAATTCATGAAAATCCTCCCTTTAGATCTAAAAGGCACCAGAGGATGACACTTGACCACTTCTAATTTCTTTATATTTCATTGAGGACTCTGCCTTTGACACCTATCGCATCCCACTTCCTTGATACTTTGTAGCTTTATTAAAACAAAACTCACTCTGTTCTTTGCCTTAGCAACTTTTAGGAAGGGATGGATGCACGTGGTAGTCTTTGTTTTTTGACACTCAGTGCTTCTTTAGTCCTTTGAAATGTCATCTGGGACCCACTAAAATCTTTATTCATAAATTAGGCTCGAAGATAGTTTCTCAAAAGTTGACACATGGTGACTTTCGCTGCTTTTGGAAAGATACGTGGCATCTTCTACTTCTTTGTCTAGGGGTACATGGCACCTTTCACTTTTTTTGGGGATGGAGTAGAGAGGGACCTAGAGAGTGACACTTGGTAGCCTCCACTACACTTTAGCACTAAAGCAAAATTGAAATGATGCCTTTATGGATTAAACAAAAGCTCTGGACCCAAGTGTTTAAAACAAATTCTCTAAGTAGTCAACACGTGGTGACTTCCACTGCTTCTTCAAAAGGTAGTTCAAGGTCTTCACAACTGCCACCTAGCACTTTCTGCTCTCGATGCTACTTGGTTTGTTGAAAGTCTTTACCGAATGAAACATGGGGGCCTCTATGAGACTTGAACACTGACATGTGGTGCATTTTGCTTAGCTGTGATTAGGTACCTGGCACATTTTGTGACCTTCCAAAAAGTTACAAAAAGGTGTTCAGAGGATGCCAGATGTCCAGCTTTATCTCCTAGAAATTGACACTTGGTGACTTCTACTTGAATTTTATACTTGGGAAAAAATGAGATGAAGGAAAAAAAAAAGGGGGAAAAAGGGATCTACTACTGGAGGGTGACACTTGGCAGCTTCCATTGCACTTTGACACTTAGGCAAAATGAAATGATGCCTTTACTTCAAAATTATATCACGACGTCCAAGATACAAAAGAACTAAAATTGTAGTGCTCAAATCAAAAAATAAATTAAATATGACATAGAGTAAAAATTACTCTACAGTTACTGGAAACCTCTAGGACTTTTGAGCCTACTTAAAAATAACCTGACTCCTGCTCAATCAAAATTTCAAAATTATGGAACTTACAGCTTCAAAAGAGCTATTTGGTAGATAGACCACTCATGGTCAGATAATCCTTGCTTACTCTGCAACTCAACAAAAGCCAGATCCAAGTTAATGAGATCCTTATGAAAAAAGGTTTATAGGACCTAGACAATGGCTTTTAGTCTAAACTCTAGCTGGAAAATAGGAACCAAAATAGTTTCAACCTCTAGGGCTGAGGAATCATCCCACAAGCTTCGGAAAACTATTTGATCCCTTTGTTTGGTGAGAAGCAATGGTTCAAGTTGATCAGCCATCAAGACCATCATTGCATCTGGGAATGGGTAAGGGAGGCCTAGTTTCACCAGATCTTCAATGTGGCATCTCATCTCACTAATGTTATCTTTGACAACATCGAGATAGTTATTGTAACTATTGGCTATGACATTGCATTTGAGCTCCTCATTGACCCATTTTGTGATGACCATTCTGTCTAAGATTCCCATAGCTACCAATGTTGCATCCATCATGTTGTAGAGCTTCTCCAATAATGAATGGGATTTTGTGACTCTCCTAGAGATCATGGCTAGAGTGCTCTATACTAGATTCTCTACCCTTTCACATAGTTGCTGTGCATTGAGCAAGAAGGTGAAAAATGGCCTGAGCTAGACAATCTCCAAAGAGATTCTCTCCCACGCTAACTCATAGAGCTCCTTCACTAGCTACACTACTCTGACACCTCTTGGCCTATTGGTCATCTCAATTTCTAACTACATCATCCTCTGTTGCTTTACTTAGAACTGGGCTTGAAAAGCCATAGCCTTATTCTATTCCTCTAGCAGCCTTTGTTGTGATTGGGTAACCTACAATTAAAGTCCTTCAACTCTTCCCTATAATGTTCTATTCTCCCATCTTAGATTTATTGCTCCATCTTTTACAAGTGAAAGCTCTATCTTCAATGAATCATTTTTGGCCTGGACTACCTATTCAGTCTGAAGGGAAACAGTATCTTGCAACTATTTCTATAGACTAGTTATTTCATTGTCTCTCTTATTTATTTGTTTGGCCAAACTATTATAGTTTGCCTTTTCTTGGGCCAAATCGGCCTCCATCTTCTACAGTCTTCTTGATTTATTCAAATAATCTTCTGTGACTATAAAAGTGGATTCAGTCAGTAGCTCAACTCTATCTTGGGGCCTGAATAGGGACATGTCAATGGCCACCACACTCATTGTGTAGTCTTTCGACTGCATTTGCTCACTCGACTTGGAAACATTGGGTGACAAATGGGTCACCATCAGTTGTTATTGGATAGGGTCAAATTGTGACCTCAAATGTGGGACCGCCAGTGCTCTATTCTCTTTAATCCTCTTCTTCTCCAACTGAGCTTCTCTTGCCCTCCTAACAGCATCAGTCTATGTTTGGAAGGTGGAAGGGGATGTAATATGTCTCCCTATGAAAGGAAATCCTTGTGGTAGGCCATATTAGAGAGCCATTGGCTGGCTAGGGGTGAGTTGTAGGGGTATCTTTTTTGGAATGGAGGGGGGAAAATGGGGTAGTGTTAGGGCCTGAGGTGCTGATGATGGGGTGAATTGTGAAATGGGAATGGTAGCAGTGGTAGGAGGTGTCATCTGACTGGGTGGAGGTATCATGCCGATAGGGTAAGGAATAGGTTGAGAGGGAGGAGGGGGAGGAATAATTACTTGAGGAGAAGTTGTAGTACTCTATACTAGGCATTGTTAAGGCTCTTCTTCCTCCTTTGGATCAAATTAGAACTACACCCTCCTTTTTCTTGGTGTCTCTACCTCTGGCTGCATTTGTCTCCCTTTTGCCTCTACTATTGCCAGTGGTGCATGTGGAGAACCAAGGAATTTAATTACTCCCAATGATGGGGAATCCTATGGTGGTGGTGGAACCACACTCCTTGGTTGTCCTACGATAGCTACATCTTGCTCTAAAGTCTATGGTTGTTGGCTGGGTCCTGCTCCAGCTTCCTACTCTGCCTTGAGTGTTGGCACTTGGCTAGTTTCTAGGCTAGATACAAGGGATGGATGCCATTCATCCCAGAGTTCTTCCCACCTTTCATTTGAGTCCACACCTTTGAAAGGATGGGTGGTTTGGGAAATTTCATACCTATATCTCTAATAGGCCTCAATTTTCTCTGCATCCCAACCTTTATTTCTCAGCGTCCTTCTCAAACTAGAGGTCATCCTGACTTTGGGATCATAATCCCTTTATTTGTCATAAAATGTTTCCCAAGGCCTATTTAGTGGCATCAGCAAATCTTTTAGTTCAACATAGAGAGCAAGAGTGTCTTCTGTTGGGTTTTTCCTAGTCTCCCAAAAAGGGTAGCCTTCATGCGCAATCCTAGCTCCAATTTTATTTGTCCTAACTATAGAGGCTATATAATTAGCTGGGTCATAAATCCACTTATCCTTGACCAATAGGAACACCAAGAAGTCTAGCTTCCTAAGCATCACCACTTCAGCTTCTCTTCATTCCAGGCTTACATTACCTGCCATCCACAGGAGATTATACATTTTTCTTTTCTTCTTCCCAGAGCCACATTCATTATCAACCACTGACACCTACATAACAATTTCTAGGAATGCTAACTAAAGAGTTAAAACCTTTGGTAGCAACACTGGATCCCCATAAAATTTAACACTTATGGTCATGTGATGGGCCCCAAAATAGAAATCACATGGGATTTGGAAACTAACCAGGAGGTTTGTGACACTTGGGAATAACCTGTTTATGATAGGCTCATGGCTAAGACAATGAAGGACAGGGCTGACGAATAGTTCCCAAAAGTCATACATGTCACTAGTTTTTGATAAAACATGTGTCCATACAGACATAGGGATGGTCCTTTGGGGATCAAAAGTTGGGTCATACAGGTTTAGATTCATGTAGTGGGTGAAGAGGTTAGGGTTTTGATGTAGAATTAGATGAAACAAAAAGGAGGAATACCTAAATATCCCTTTTTCCCTGAACTGGGTTAGCTACTCCACCATTGAGAAGCTGATGTGTTCTGAGAAGTCAAGATGGTACTCCTGCATCTTGTTGACTATTTTTAGCCTAAACAAGATGGCCATTTTCTCAGCATATATAGCCATGTCATCTTGCATGCCAAAGATGAGGGCCATCATTAACATCACATCTTGGCTGGTGGGAACAAACTGAGTCCTTGGTATAGGGAGCATGGGTACCATGGTATTCCCATTGGCCATTTGTAACTCAGACCTCAAGAACTTGGTTTGAGTGTTGACATTTTCCCACATCCTCTGCATCTTATCAATGGTGGGGAAGGTGGTGGTACCATTGTATTACAGGGAAACCATGTCCCTGATAGCTGGTGGGGTGATCTGCAGCATGAATGGGCCTTGCTGAATGGTGTAAGATTGTGGATGGATCAAGCCTGTGCATAAGTCAATTATATCTAGGCATGGGTGCACAGCTAGGATGACAAACTGAGCCAATTGTGAGGTTGATATCTTCATTTTGAATGTTTCATATTGCCTTACCCTAGCTCTTTGTAGACACCTTTGGTGTGCCCCTTCTCTGAGGTTCTTACTACTGGCTCTTTGCAGAATTAGGTCCATGATTCCACTTACATAGTCCTTTACTTTGGATGGGTCACTGGTTTGTTCGACTCCCAGGGCTTTTGTTCTTGGGTAGCTTCTTGGCGGTTACACAAGAGTTGTAGCATATGATTTGCTAGATAGTAACTTGTCAAGGTATCCAGGTGTCCTTGTTCCTTACTATGAAGCTGATGTTCCTGCCATCTCTATACCTCTTGTATAATAACATGGTATGAACCTTGTGCAAGATAAAAGACACACTCACTGAAACAAATTTCACTAGGTGCTATCAATCGCAATGAGCAAGATACTTTTGCAAGAATGCTTGAGAGTTTGTAAACTTTAAAATTTGTTAAGGGATATTTATGGGCATATCAAGTCCCATATAGCATTAATTTTGGGTGACCATTAGCAAATCCTACTCAATCTTTGAGAAATAGTGAGGTGGACACATTATGCGGTGCAAGGTGCCTTAGAGATCTCAAAAGATTTGGGGGAGCATTTATTGCGGCAAAATTTAAATAATTAACTTCTAAGACATTGACTCTATGTTTAAAATGCTTATTTTTTAAAGAAAAGTAGGAAAAACAACAAAAAACAAAGCAACGTAGGAATGGGAAACTACCTAACTACATTAATTACAAATCCTTATTTCTATTTAAGATCAAAAATGAACTTTCTAACATCTTATTTATGCCAAACCAACTTGTGTTGCCATACCAATAATTGAAATGGGTATATCTTTGATGGAATGTCCTCTGCACTGGCCACATGGATTTACTTATATTCAAACGAGTCTGAGTCGAACATGTGTTTGACACCCACAAATTCTTCTTGTCCTTGAATGGCTATCGAATACTAGTTCTTCATGTTGTCATGTGTCATCAAGAAATAATTGGCTATTGGTTCTTCACTCTGTGCCTTTGGATACCCATTCCCTTTTGACTTATCTCCTTCTAATTCCAGCTTTATTACATCATCATGCTCCTTGATGACTTCATCTTCTCAGAAGGATAAATATGAAAGTTGGTATTCCTTCTACATAATCAGTTGAGTCTCAATGTTGTCTTCTCCACATTTGGCCAATTCATAGCCTTCTTGCAGGATAGTGTCATCTATCTCAATTGCTTGATCAAGGGAGTGTCCATGTTCTTCCATATATTCTTACAGAGTGAGGAAAAAGTTAGAAATGATCTCCTCCTCATCTGAAGTTAAGGAAAAATCTTGTGGCTTATTCTCTTGCTCATCAAAGGGGTTACCTATGGTGATTTCTTCCTCATCTATACTTATGGAATCCTCTTCACTAGCCATGAATTGAGCATATTCCTCTACATACTCAATTGCTTCCTTTAAAATATATTCTTCTTTGAAAAGGGATGAAGAAGAAGGTTGTGATTGAAAATAAGAAGCTTCTTGAGTAAGGGTGGAAAGGACTTGAGGGGATAGTGAGAGTTTGGGGTCCTCTTCCCTCACTGCTATCATAGGCTCTTCATTATTGGGGAGGTGATCTTGACAGGTTTGACCTTGCTCATGAACAGGGGTGGCATATGTTTGATATGGAATTTGTGGTAGTGAATATGGAGTTTGGTAGACTTGGCAAGGTTGGTTCTCATGAATGCTTAGCCTCTCTTCTATAAATGCAATCAATCCACACACATCCAACATCTCATATGTAAGCTCTTTCCAATTTACCCTTTTAATGGGATCCCACTCACTTTTAATCAGGTCTATTTCATCCCTTACTTGATGGATGACATGACAAGGAATTTCTTGGTCATATCCCCTTCTACTGTCAAGCTCTAACACATATTTTTTAAATCCCAGCAATGCTTTTTTGAAGGTGAAAATAAGGTCAGGTTGAGCATGAGATGTGGCATATTGGGGAGACTGGTCATAAGATTGGTATGGCTCATGATAATATGCATCCTTGTTACTTGACATGACTCTAGGAGAAACTTGTTCTTGATTAAATATATAAGGAGAATAAGACTCATAGCTATAAGTAACAAAATTATACATACCAAAAGGGATTTCTTGATGATACTACTCAGAGTTGTTGTTGGTGTTGCTAAAAACCTCCAAAGGCTGATTGGCTGAAGAATACATGAAAAATTCTTCAACTTCCTTGAAATATGGGTCCCACTAGGCATGCCAAAAACTGTTGATGGCATAAAATTTTGCTTGAACTTAACCAATTAATAATGGGAAGGTTCAAGCTATGGGACGATGCAGCTCAAAACAAACTCTAGATTTTAGAGAAGCTAATCTCTTCTTTTGTATGGTTGTTGGGGAAAAGGGATAGGAGACTAAACAAAAAATCAAAATGTAGGAATTAAAACCTAACTATGGCAATGCGCATGAGTATAATCCTAATCCTAATAGGAAGGTGACTCTTGGCAGCTTCTGCTGCACTTTGACACTTAGGCAAAATGAAATGATGCCTTTATTTTAAAATTCAGTTGTGACGTCCAAGATGTGTAGGAACCAAAATTGTAGTGCTCAAATCAAAAAATAAATTAAATATGACATAGAGTAAAAATTACTCTACACACCCCTAACATTTAACCTTTCATTCTTGAAAATAATGGTAAAATAAAATGAGAAACACTAAATATATTGTTATGGCCAGCTACGGTTGAAAGAGGACTGAATAAAGGAAATGAATGGGAGGCACCTAAAAGGGGTATGGTTAATTCCCTACTAATTTTGGCTCTACTAAAACCAGTTTGAGATAACTTATTGAGGTGGCTTTCTCACATGAAGTAGTTTAACACTTCAATCATCACGAGGATCATAGATACAAAAATGGAAATATGTCAAAATCATAACCAGACTTATACACTTTACCCATGGAGGGTTATCACACAAAATGCATAAATAGTTTATGTTATACACAAGATACTAAATACAGATGATGAGATGACTACAATTTTTATTTTTTAAAATATTCAATAATGGGGGTCAAATGAAAAAATACAGTGCTAGGATTTCAAGCACAAACTGCAAGCACATATTAAGCACACAAGATCCCATGTGTCTAAAAATCAAATAACACTTATGATATGTAAACAACATGTTATATATAAGTTTAAAATAGAGTTAAACCATATTTTTTTGAATGATACATAAATATTTGGATGGCTAGTATGTCAGCACATAAGAGTTCAAAAGATAGCTATACTACCTTCATTAACAAATGTTTAGTTTAAAAATTGATAAAAATAAAATCATGCACAAATTATCCTCAAAATACTATAATAAATACTACAAATCACACTTTAATAACTCCCTCCAACTGAATTCATGATCCCAAGACTACACTTAAGAAAGCTATCAATTATCAAATCTCAAACTAGAAAGGATTTTATATTTTGATTGTAGACCTTAGATGACTACCATAAAGAAGAATGCATTAGACAAACAATATACCAAACATGTAAGATAGAACATTTTACTTCAACAACAAGAAGGAATGATAAACCATGACATATTTCATTTAATAACTAAATCAAAATTGAATACAATATGTATTGAAAATTATATAATAGAGTAATATGCAAAACAATTCTATAACAAGGGAAACATCTTGAATGTTCTTAGAGCTTACCAATGATTTTCTAAGAGAAATCAATTTGGCTCCAAAAAATCACACAAGGATGACTCTCCAAGCTATAGCTTCAACCTCAAAAAATTAACTGACCCTTATACAGGGATATTACCCCTTTACTTATAAATTTATAGTTATGCCTAACATATTCCTAAAATGCCCCAGCTAGAAAATTCTTTCATGGCCTAGAACATGTTTAATGGTGTAATAAATATGATTCCTCAGATTATGATCATGACTATGTGATGATGGAAAACTCAATACTCCACTATGGTAGAATATTTTTAGTTATATACATGGAGATCATTCCTACAAGGGACAAAACAAACCTTTGTCCACTTGCACAACAAACAAATATGTCCCTTTCTTAAACAAAATAACAAAACAAAACAACTTCAAAAGGGACATGACACTAATGGGAAAGGTACCATAGTTTCCTAGTGGGAAAAAAAAAAGAGAGAGAATAAAATAAGGGAGGGAAGAATGGTTTAACGCTAGTTTAAAATAAATAAAAATATTTGGTCATGTTATAGAATATGTGTTGATGACTGAGTCCTTTGCCAACCTATTTTTGTATGTAGTATACCCTTAGATTATAGTGGAAATAATCTTTTGGTCCATGCATACTTGGTATTTGAATTTGGTGGTATATTTCTCAAGCTAACTCATGACCTTTTGGAGCATTAATTGTTTCTTCCCAACTAATGCTTTTAACTAGTCACAAGACTTTTTAAGTGACACCCACTCTCTAATCTTCTAGATATCGAAAGCTACATGAGGTTCATTAAGGAGGATTTTTAGGGAAATATATAATACCTCCTACATCATGTCACATGTACCATCAAGGTTCACCATCTGCATCAGGGCAGCTTCAATCTCCTTCTCTACATTTAAGAGAGACTAATTTTCTCCCTTTAAATACAAAATGCCCTCCTTAAGCACCACCAATTGATGCTTAGTCATTAGCTGATATTCTATAGCATACTTGTAATCATCTGAGGAGATGATATTTTTTATATTAATATTTCAACACCCATATGACAAATCTCATTGAAGTTTAGCCTAAGTTTCTCCCAATTCTTGATGTCTGCATCATAAATGAACATCTAGGAATCACATTCTACTTATTTATCTAGTATGTCATCGAGACATTATATTTCTGAGAAGATTATTTATTTGCCTCAGGTGGTCAAATCCTTTTGCCAATATTTTTTAGCCCATCCTCTAGTTTTCAAGTCCTCACTATAGCCAAAATCAAGTGCACTTAAGGAAATTATAGGAGCATCTGGGTCCTTTCTCATAGTTGGGGTTACTACTTTGGGCTCACTCATTAGATTTTATAAGTACTAGATCATGGCCTAGTTTTTTACCTTTATATCCTCCATTGAAGCTTTATATTTATCCATTTAATGTGCCACCATGCTTGCCAAGACTTTTGAGTTGTGTTTTATTTTATTCCTTGATTGCTCCCCTAGATCATATCTATACATTACATAGCTCTTAGAGGGAACATCCCTCTTTGTAGCTCCTAGTGGAGTAATAACTATTTCTTATGTTCTTTCCCTAGTCTCTTTGAAAGTGGTTCATGAGTGCATTTTGGCTTTCTTAGGGGGCTTGGCCTTGTATGCCTGGGCAATCTTCATTATATATATATCCTCAATTTTATTCATGAGGTCCCATTTATCATTAACTTGTTCTTTGATCCAAAGAAGGGGTCTAGTCTGGAATCCCATTGGAGTCATGGATCTTGATGTTGGCTTTAATGCACTAAATGGTGGTGTCAGCAGCATTTTGGTTAAGGGACGTGTTACTAGAGTAGGCTAAGAACCTAACACAACCTGCTTGTCCTCCTCATTAATTTATAACCTAGTATCCTTTCCATCAACTCCTCACCCACGTTTTTTCCTAGCTCTATCTACTTTAGGACTTTAATTTTTACCCCAACATATTGGGATTCTAAGAGAAATTTGTCTATAGAACTCCCTTACTTATTGGGATGAGTAGAAGGTTATGCAATCAGTTTGTCCTCTACACTTGGTTGGGAAACCTAGATGGAGGAAGCTATGGTGTCCACCTATTTCTCCTAGGAAATTATTTACCAATCAAAGCTTCAACATCTTTATGCTTAGTATGATCATGGACCTTAATATGGGGGAGAAGACCCTAGAGTAATTCAATTGAGGTAGCACCTTTAGATACTCCTATTTCAATAGTTTTATCCAATTAATCCACTTAGTTATTTATTTTTGAAAGGGTAGGGGTACCCATTTGTAATATTAATCCCCTACATTCCCCAATATCAACTTCTCCCTCTAGTGTCAATCTTGATGAAATTAGAGGGGGAAAACCTATGGTACTACTTCAATAGTCATAGTAACATCCATTTGTTCCTCTTTTTGTATTCCCACCTTTTCATTACTAGTGGGGTCTTGATCATTATGCATCAATGCCTTCCTAATTTCATCCCCATATTCTTGTACATTCCTAATTTCATCACCCTTGTCATGGCTTAACAACTAGGTGATAACATTTTCTACAAATGTCTCTATTCTGAGGAGATCATTTCCTTTTTTTGGGGATCTTGAACCTATGTATCCACCTCAATGCCAACCTTCAACACATCATCAAAGGACAAAGGATCATCTGAAGCCAATCATCTTATTCACCATATTTAATTCTCACTCCTAAGTGTCCAAAATATTTGAGAAATCCCATGATCAGAGGTTTCACTGAGGTCTGTGGTCTTTCCCTTAAATTTTTATGTCTGGTCTTCACCTAAGGAGGAGTGAAGGCCCTTTATTTCTTCATTACCTCCACGATCAGCCTTCCCTCATATAAGTCCTCTTCATCACTCATATTCCTTAACCTTTAGGAATACGAGGACTTATCTTCTTGTGGCTTTATAGAGGTTTCCTTGGGAGGTAGGTCCTTGAAACTTACCTCTTTTCTTTTCTTGGGGATCTATACCAAAGTATGGAATGCTTTCTTGGTTCTCTTAGGCCTTGGTTGCTTTGATTCTCTCACTCCTCTCTTCTTTGTGTAAGTATTTAGGGAATGCCTAGCTACTAGTTGTTATTTTGGTAAGGCAAGTGAGACAATAAATTAAATAGTTGACATTTTGGGAGCTCATTGAGTTGTGATGGATATGGGAGTGACACTAGCCAGTTATACCTCTACTATGATTATTTTATCCCAATTCTCTTCTAGACTTGTCAAATTTGAAAATGACATCCTTGTTTTGGATTGGTACATCAATATTTTTGGAGAATTCAACATCACTCACCTTTCACTTCCCCTTGCCTCTTGCCAATACTGATGGTGCTGGAGGATCGCCCGTGTATGCTGGTAGGAACTCTTTGAGTTTTATGACCTATCAAATTTATCAAAGGGTGGCAGTGTCATATGTACTAAGGTCAACCCCATGATCCTTTAACCACCTAAATTTTCTCCTCATAATAGGAAAATCCCTCCATGTAATGGAGTCATTTTCCTTGGTAGTGAAATCTACATATGCTATAAGCTACATTTCCATATTATTTTTTGTATATACCAATGCCACTCTCATCTTGTTATCCACCATGTCCTTGGGGATAGGGGTGATGTTGTAGGTGAGTACTTATTTCATGGTGAGTCTCATGTAGTCTATTTTTTTGACCTCCTCCTTAGTGGTGTAGTTAGACTAGATATCTTCAAAGTATGATTATTGCAAGATTACACCTATTAAAGTATTTATCAACCATTTTATATCATAGTTAGGACTGGGCAACATTTTTTTAATCCTATAGAGGCCCGTTTCCTACTCTAATCCCTTTTATTTAACTAGAGAAGGACATGTGTAATATCATATTTCCACTAGGAACTTAAAAGGATTGTTTATTTTCTTAGCTGTAATCATGTCATGTACGTGCACCATTTGTCTATAAAATTCCATGACAACAACTTTATCATCCATGTACCTTGGCAATTCATGAGGGGCTCCTAAGTAGCCACTTACCCTAATGTATGTGAACATTATAAACTGAATATATGAGGTGTTGAATCTATCAATTATCTCTTAGGTTGCCTTGGTCATTCTATTCATACTTCTCAAAGGGAAAAAAATGCTCATCATAACATTGAAGAAACAATTGTATAATCTATAATAGTTACTCTTGACCCCTTATAAAGTGACCTATGGGTAAATATTATATATCCTTAATCCCAAAAGATTCTTGGTATGCCTTGGGAAGGTCCTATTATGCACTAGGCTATACATCAAATAGGAAGACATAAAAAGTACCCATGAATTTTTACTTTGAGAAGATTGCATTGCATAATTGCATCATTTTGTTGTGTAATTTATATCTCAAGATAGTTTCCCAATCCAACTTATTTTTCCCTTTCAACATGCAGGTGAGGATTGAAAACATCCATGGTTCAAACTTTTCTACAGTGGGTACTCCATAGACCTTAGTGGCCATGGTGATAATATATAGAGTAAACTCATTAAATTCTATCAATTTTAGGTTTCTTGACAATCAAGAGACATTTTGCCTCTTATTTTCAAGCCAACAAGAATTCACAATGTCCCATAGCATCTTATCATGTGTCTCCACATATTGTTGGCACTTCTCCATAGTAAGCATGATATTATTAGGCTAGTGAGGGATTCCAAGTAGGGCATTAAGGGCCCTGAGTGTGAATGAACATACAATTGATTGACTCCCATCCATAACAGTCCTAGTGTTTGGGTGATAAACCTAGGCACACATAATAACCAGATCAAGATACAGGGTATCCAAATGGAATGTTTTCATAGGGACCATGTAACTCATACCAAGGTTGGTGACAACTAGGAGAAGATTTAACCACTTTAAAACATTTAATAAAGCTATGAAATCTAACCTTTGAATATTCATGTCTCTAATTTCATAAATAATGGATTTAATATTTCTTTTCACTATTGTAGAAGATGAATCCATTTCTTCCTAACTCACTAAATGTAATACCAAAAGTTAGAATGAATTCTTCACACTAATAACTCTATAAATACCCTCAAAGTCCCTTTAAGAACACAACACTAAAGAGTCAAGGAATACTTACTAGTAATCATGAGAGTTGCACACATATGGAATTAGAAAATCCTTGAGGAATTCACTATGATCACTAGTCTTCATGTTGTAAGTAGATTTTGGTACATAGATCACTTGAAGGCATGAATATTAACTCTGAATGTAAAGGGTGAATTGAAATGAAGAATAATAATTAGTTATAATCACTTGCACTTTAATATTAGGGTTACCATTAATGCTTTGAAGTGAAATGGATAATTACTAATTACCATATTGATTACTTGAGCAGCCTTTTGAAAAATAGAGGAAATCATGTTAGCATCTTTCTTTGCAACATGTGGACCCACTTAAGTAGGTTTCACCAATTAGCACCTCTTCAGGTTCATGGGTTTTTTTCACATCTTCTCACCCATCAGTTACCTTAGTAAATTAGTGAAATACATCTCGAGACTTAAATGGAGTGTATGAACACCATGTTTCATCACTTCAAGCACCTGGGCCCCTAGGGACCTCTTAAACCTTGCCCAACTTCTAAGTGAGGCAATATTAAAAAAGGGCTCAATCATCAAAATATCCAAGATCTTGCCACATGTCCTTAATATTCCTTGCATGCTCTAGTGCTCACACCTTATAGACCTTTTGAAGCTTGACTACTGAAAGGAAAATAAGGTAATTTTTGGATGAGGATCAAAACTCAAAAACTCTGAGGAGATAACATGTGGCATCCTCTTTTACTTATTTACTCAGACATTTAACCCCTAAGAATTTTATATACATTATCAATAAAAACCAATTGGAAAATTATTTAGAAATGGACCCAAAACATAAAATCCCTGAGAATCCACCATGTATCCCAACTAGATGTGAGCTTAGATTCTTAGTCATGTATTTACCTTTGCACCATTATTTTGATATGGGAAGGAGTGCAATATTCTCCCAACACCTAAAAATACTTTCATAAATTAATAATTGAAACCATTGAAGGTTAAAGAAGGCTACTTCCTCTAGAGCTATTAAGAATATCTTCTATCTTCAAGAAATGCCCCTTGAGATTTCAGCTAGGAGTGGAAGAACATTCCCACCTAGTAAGACAAAGGAGGTGATTAATTATGAACATATATTTTGAACTTTGAAAGATTGGATCAAGAAAATGAACATTCACACTCATTTAGTTTATATGAGGGAATTTAAGTGACAAGGTCCTAATTACCGTAGTGCAATTCTGAGCACTAACATAAAATCCTATTTGGGGATGGATACCCCTAGTGGGTACACAAATAAGTCTATCCATTGGGTCATGGGGTCAAAGGATTTCATCATAGAAGCATGGAAAAACCAAGGTAACTAAGAACAACCACAATGAAATAAAAGGAAAAATGCAAACTATACAAATATGAAACATAATAGGACCATAAAGACAAAAATGACAACACACCATATACATATATATAAAGGTAATCATGGACTCAATCCAATAAATGCTTGAGATGTCTATCATTAACCACTAGTTTTAAAATTTCTCCATTAATATCTCTAAGATAGAATGTATGGTTCCCTATCTAATAATAAACAATGTGGGGGTCCATCCATATGGAATCAAATTTACCATGGTTTCCCCTATCTTCATCCCTGCTATCCCAAAGTAGAACTAGATCATTGATCTAAAAAGCTCTTGGGGTGACTTTTTTGTCAAAGATCATTTTGAGATGCTCCTTGAACTTTACATGCCTTTCATGAGCTTGTCTTTGAGAGTCATCAAGTTTGATTATTCATTATATCCTTTCTTTATAGTTGTTCATTTATTCTTCATTATTAGTCATTTGTTACATGAATTGGTAAGTGGGAAACTATAGGTTCAAGGGCAAGATAGACTGAGTTTCGTAAACAAGTTTAAAGGGGTTCTTCCCAATAGATATCTTTGGAGTCAACCTATTTGACCTGATGGCAAAATTTAACTAATCACCCTAATTTTTCATGTTAGCATCCAAAGTTAATTCATATGATCTTTAACAGGTTCTTATTACTAGACTTAGCTTTCCCATTTCATTGTGGATTGTGATTGGAGGATTATGCTAAATTCATCCCTTAGTGTTTGCATAATGTACTTAATTATTTGGCTCTAAATCACATATCATTGTCACACATGATTTTAACTAGCACCCCAAATTGATAAATCATGTTATTTAATAGGAAATCAATGACTATATAGTGGGTTGATCTCCTAGTGGGGATTACTTCAACCTATTTTTTATAGTAGTCGATAGCCACTAGGATCCATTTGTGACTAGTACTTGAAGCATATAATATTTCACCTATGAATTACATCCCCCTTTTCTTGAAATGTCCCTTGATAGAGATCCTATATAAGGGAAGTGATATAGATGCCTTCATTCTTTTAGAGAACCACTAACATTATTCACATCTTCTTACCATCATAGCCACATCTTTGAATAATGTGGGCCATGAATACCTGGCCTTCAGGATTTTATGTTTAGTGACTTTATGATTAAATTTACCACCAACACACACCAATATTAAAATCTATAACCATTGAATATATTTCATTCTCCACCAAACATATCAAGAAAACACCATATGGGTTCTTATAGGCTAAGTCATCTTATAACATGAGATACTTTTGGGATACTAACTATAGTGTCCTCCTTTGATTTTTATCTAAATGGGAGGGAAAATTTAGAGTCTTAATATAATAAAATATATATTTTTACTATGGGGATTGGTTTTATTTAGATTTAGGGTTATTAACCACCCCTTCTATATTATTTACCTCCACATCCTATAAATCCACTTTGGTCATTAGCTTAGTTGGACCCATGCCTCTAACCAACATAGTATTTTGTATATCCAAGTCATATTCTTGAAGTTTATTAACCCATCGGCACCTTTTTTTAGTATATTCGTTTTGAGTTAATATGTCCTTCACCATTGTGTGAGGGACGTAAGCCATAATCTTAAAACTTAAAATGTAAGATGTGGATTGATTAACATCCTTTAAAAGGACAAAGGCTTATTTCTCCATTATGGTATTTTTGAACTCAAATCCATATAATTCCTTGCTAAAATATGCAATTCATTGCTCATGACCTTTACCATTATTTTGTACTAGCACTACAACAATAGTTTCTATAGAGGTGAACAAAAAGATTTGGAAGTCTTTTCTATACTCTAGACTAGCAAGCATTAGGGAAATTTTCAAGGCAGATTTGATATCTTGAAATGAATGAGTGGCCTTCTCCTCCCACTTTGTAGTTTGATCCTTATTCAACATTAAAGTGATAGGTAGGGTAATTTTTCCAAAGTTGAAAAGAAACTATCTAACAAAATTAATCTGGCCAAACAAGGATTGAATACCTTTCCTAGTTTGTGGGATGGGTACTTTATCAATGGCCTCCACATGTTTAAGATCTATCATGATACATTTTTGGGACATAATATATCCTAGTAACTTTACCATTTGTACCCCAAAGTGTAATTTTATAGGATTGAGGGAGATCCCAAACTCCCTAACATCTGACAAGCATTTGTTCCAAGTGTTTTAAGTGGTCACTTCTTCTCTTGGAGTATACTATAACATCATCTTGGTATACAACAAGGATATATCTATGGCTCTCTGGAAAGTTTCATATTCATTAATCAAACCAAAAGGCATTTGAATATACACATAGGTTCCCCATGGGATAGTGAAAGTAGTCATGGACCTTTTAGATTCCTTTACCACCACTTGGTTATAACTAAAAAATACATCTAGAGTCAATAATAGCTTATATCTGGTGACATATTAGAGCATGTTATCTATGTTAGGTAATGTATAATTGTCCTTTAGATAAGCCTTGTTTAGGTTTCAAAAATCAACGCAGACCTAGATGTTTCCATTTTTCTTTTTGATAGGGACTAGGTTTGCCACCCATGATGAATAATTGATGGGTTGAATGATCCAACTATCTCTTATTATTTTAAATTATTCTTGTATCTTAGTGTCTAAGATGGGGTTTATGGGCCACTAACTTTGGCACAATGGTTTTGCATAAGGGTGAAGAGGAATAACATGCTAGACCAAATCTTCCTTATAAGCTTTCAACTCTAAATATGACCATGTTAGGAAAAATTGGTAATTTTTTAATAGCATGATGAATGCTCCCTTTTCATTTTCACGTAAGTGAGTATCAAGCCAAATCTTCCTTATATTTCTTGTTTTCCTAATATTAATTTTAGTCACATCTTTTGACAATTTTTTTTTTCTAGATTTGACTTGATCAACTCCAACGAAGGTTGTTTCTAGACTAACCAATCCCATAGGGATAATATTAGTCCTTAATTGGATTATTACCTTTCCATAAAAGGTTTCTTTTACATCATAGACCCATACCATAGAGTCCCACTCTATAATTGTTCCCCGAAACTCATCTATATAGCATAGAAACCTCTTTATCTGATTGTCATTGTCAAAGACTTGACAATGATCAATGTTATTTGGGATAGAGGGTCTTACCAATATCTCAACCTCATACTCACAATAAGGACTTATAGGTTCAAATTTAAATTTTTCAACCCTCTTCACCAACATATCTACCATGTGACTAGGTTCTTAGGCATGGTACTTAATATTAAAGCCATTAAACCATTCCAAGCAGTCCCGCACAACATTCTGGTATTGCTTCAACCTCTTTTACTTCATGGTGTAAATAGTTTAGACCTATTTCACCAATATTTCTAAATCAAAATTAACCAACAACTTCTTTAATATATATTTTTTAATGACCTAGAGGCTAATTAGGAGTGCTTCATAGTCTACAATATTGTTCATGCACTCAAAGGCTAATTAAAGAGGGTACTTATAAACTTAACCTTTAGGGGTATCAAAAACAACCCAAACCCCATTTTTTTACTTGAACATGATCCATAAAAATTCATGATCTATATGGAGTCTTCATCATTAACACTAGAGTCATGAGGTAGCTCTATGTACTCAACACTTCCCATAAAACTCTCAATGTCTATATCCACTTATAAAAAATCAAGCAATTGGTACTTAGGATCCTCTAATACATGGAGCATTTAAGCTCATAGTTTAAGTTAAAAATTTACCATTAAATGGTATGGAAACATAGGATAGATCCATCTAAACACTACCTCCAATACTAGAACCCCATTTCTTGGATAACAACATAACCCATTTTGGTGGGTAATCTATAACAATGACATCCATGCTCAAAAATTTGCTAGGGTATTACACGAGTTGCACCAACAATACTTTGACTATGCAAATAAAAGGTACTTCTCTAGAATACATAATGAGGCATCATATATATACTTCAATTATGCTTATGTAAAGCTCATTCAACATAGCCAACAACATGATATTACAAGATGCACTACAGTCAAACATGTAGTTGTGGATAATTAATCCATTAATTAACAAGGTGATATAGAATGGGTCAATATCCATCTGAATCTCTACCAATTTTTTTCCTAAGTATACCTCCAAGTGATGATTATGAGACCCTAAGGTATTTCCACCTTCCACAAAGAGATCGAGAGGAATCTTAGCTTCAACAATTTCATTGGCAGTGATTTTCTTTATGAATCCTAAATAATCAAAGGCTATTTTCATATACTCCAAGATTGTAATAAATTATACAAAGGGTATCATAACTTTTATTTGAATTAATACATGCGCCACATAATAAATATTATATTTGGGTAAAGGAGTGTTAACAGGTAGTCTTGTAACATTTTCATTTGGGATGTATCCTTCAAGAGTTAGGGGAATAGGAGGGAACTAACATTTTTAACGTTGATTTTAAAGGGATGATTCTTAGGTTAATCCTTCTTAGGAATAAACAAAGGAGTTTGATTCTTGGCCTAGGTATTTCTTGGTTTGATACTATAGGGTGCAAAACTAGGCTTGGTGGAACCTTGGGCTTCCTTACTCATTGTGGTCCCTTTTTCCTTAGTCTTTGTTTTAGGGATAGTAGAATCTTTATATTTTGGAGGATAAATTTTGTCCTTCTTATATTTTACCCTTTATTTTCTTGGGAGATTAAAACATTTATCATCAACTACTAATCCTTAATCGATGGAGGGGAGTCTCTATATTTTTATTTCATCATTGATCTTAGGAACTCAAAGTCATGAACTGGTAACTCATACTCATGCATCATGTTTATTTCATAGACAAAATCTAGGAATGGGAACCTTACCTTTTCACATGCTCTCTAGAATGATTAAGTAGTGGTAACACTCATCAGATCAATTTATGGAGAAGTAACCATCATAACTAGTTCATCAAATTAGAATGTAAAATGTTAATATGTTGGGGTATCCTCATAATTACAGACAATTAAGGCATTCACAACTTCCTCTTTGAAAATGTAAGTTTTCATTTACTATAAATTAACAATGTAGATATTATCTTCATCAAATTTATTTTTAAATTCATCTACATCTTAACCACCATTATAAATTATGTCATAAGGGGGATGACGGAGGAAACACTTATTACACCAGTCAATGTCATAATTGACTATGTTGATTTTTTTAGCTGAAGGAACTAGTACTTCCCTTCTACTTCCTTGATTATAATTTCTTTCATGTTTATCATCCCTTTTTGGGCCTTTCCCTTATCATTATTTTAGGCTTAGAAAGGTGGCCTACCTTGACCATGATCTTAGGGATGATTCTTTTCATCTCTCTTATGATCTCTCTTGTCATCATGGTTAGTAGGACCTTGAGACAACCCCTTTTTAGTTCTAGCCAATTTGTAAGAGATTTCATTTGATACAGTGGCCAAACTCTTTACCATTTCCTCCAGGTCTACACTCTTATGGGATGACTAAGGATTTTTAGGATTCATTAGCTTGACATTGAACCTCTTATTCAAAGGCTTACCCATGGCTCTAATATTATTTTCTATTTGGATAGACAAATTGAAATCCATCCTTAGATTTGTGGGAGCATTATCTCTAAGACAATAGACCACCTTCTTGTCAAATGCATCATATTACTTAATAAAATAAGTAGAACCACTAGGTCTAATATCTTTTAGTAGCCTTCTTACTACCTTACTAAATCTAGACTTGAAGTCCTTCACACACTTGTTAGGATTCTTATAGAGGTTCTCAAAGTTAGCAACCAAGAATATAGGGTCTATACTATCACCATATTGCATTTTAAACTCATTAATAATAGCTTTCAATATGTATATTGATCTATCAAGGAGGTATTTTAACCATTCCCTAGCCTCATCCTTAGGTGTGTTCACAAAGAGTTTTATACATACATCTTCCAAATCTATCTCATAATCCTCAATGACATTTAAGAAGGCTTTCATATGTTGTTCCCTAGACATTAAGTTGTTCCCTTGAAACTTAGGTAGTACATTTCTAATATTCATAGGGACCTCATTGGGGAAACCTAGCATGCCATTAAAATTAATAGGTCTAAACCTTAGGATCATAAATGTTCTAATCTATTAGCCAAGTCTTGATCATCATCTCCATCATTATCATTGTCCTCATTGAACATCCTTCTCCTCAAGTCATGATCTCCCATCTCTAAATATGAAGATGAAGATGAAATAGGGGATGGTTTGAGGATGAATACTATGTGAAGAACAAGGAGGGGAAATAGAGTGAATGTTTAATGGCCTAGTAGGAGGAGAAAGACTCCTTTGCAAAGAAGGAGCTTGACTCGTGAGGAGTTCATATTTATCAAAAGTGATATGGTATCATTTAGCCAAATGGATATTAGAGAAAAGTGGTAAATATAATGTATAATGAATTGATTAGGTCTTATTTGATTGCCTAGGCTTTGGTACATAATAGTTTTTCACACTTGGTTTCTTCTAGATGAGACTTTTAACTCAGGGACAAGCTCTTTTGATGGGTTCCTCTGAAAGAAAGACCTAGTACCCTCCATGTTTATAGATCTAAAGAAAATTCTTAAAAATAGAGAAGGGAACATATAGAAGGCAATGATCTTTAAACCTTGATATAACAGAGTCATGGTCTAGCTATACACAATAATTGATAAGATACCAACCCTTAGATATTGAAAACAACATCAAGAATATAGAGTACTTCTATCAAAATAGGGGTGATTATCCTCATTAGAGTCATCCAAAAGGATATAAAAATTCCAATGAACCTTAGATGAATAGCTCATTTTAGTAACAACAAAGAGAAAAATAAATAAAACACTTATAACTCTTATACAAGCATGTTCTCATAACAAAGGTAATAAAATACATCCCCACCAATGGTATCAAAAAATTTGATCCTCATCTCAAGATCACCCTATTTACCTTTTGGCGGTCAAGGTTTAAAAGGTTTTTGAGGTGTGAGCACTAGAGAATTTAAGGAAGATTAAGGACATGTGGCAAGATCATAGAGATTTTGATAATGTGGCCCTTTTTGAAAATTTCCTCACTTGAAAGTTGAGTAAGGTTTAAGAGGTCCTTAGAGGCTCAGGTGCTCAAGGCGATGACATGTGGCATCTTTTTTTACTTATTTACTCAGACATTCAGCCTATGGGAATTTTTTGTACATTTCTAATAAATACCAATTGGGACATTCTTTAGAAAGGGGCCTGAAACTTAATACTGTCAAGAATCTACCATGCATCCTAAGTAGATGTGAGCTCAGATTCTTGATCACTTACCTTTGTACCATTATTTTGATACAAGGAGTACAAGATTCTCCCAATGCCTAAAAATACTTTCATAACTTAATCATTAAAACCATTGAAGGTACAATAAGGCTACTTCCTCTGGAGCTATTGAGAATATTTTTTATGTTCAAGAAATTCCCCTTGGGAGTTTGGATAGGAGTGGAAAAACACTCCCACCTAGTAATAAAAAGGAGATGATTAATTATGAACATATATTTTGACCTTTCAAAGGATTAGGGTAAGTGACTGAACATTGACACTCATTTAGTTTGGATTTAAGAATTTAAGTGACAGGGGCCCAATCGCCCTAGTGAAATTTTGGGAACTAACATCTTCTAATAGTTCATATGTTGCACCCCTCTCTCCATATAATTCATTACATCAGTATTATTTAAAAACCAAGACATTATATTCGCATGATAATATTGAAGGAACTAGGTCACAAACTTCTATTTCTTCTTATTATTTGATTCTTTCAACTTCAACTTCAATAATGCCTAGAACCCAACAAGCCCATAGTAGGAGGGTAAATTTTGAGAACTTGGTAAATATTTCTATATTTATTACCTAATAACCCCTATACTAGTAAGGTCACGTATCAATTAGACTTGTCTATCCATAATTCCAATAAAACCAAGTCTTCCATCATAAACATTATAGGAAAATCATTATATAGAGACATATCATTTAGGCTCACATGGAAATAATGGAGAATGTTTAGAGTGAATCCAAAAACTATACAATATCCTAAACATAATGAGGACTTCAAAGGGTGAGTCCCAACCTGATTGGGGGAAGGTTTTAGCCTTTTAGAATCAATTTAAGGAATTGGAAAAGAGGTTAAAATTTTTGGTATCTTTTACAATAAGTAGTGCCTATAATAATTTGAATGTAATGACTATTTAGGTGGTTGTCTAGGATTTAAATTACATAGTTTATAAGAGGTATTGGTCTTTAAATTGGCACCAAAAAATAAAGGCATTGATAGCTCAATTTGTGACCTCTGAAAGAAAGGCCATTGAAATTTTAAAATATATGAGGGTTACAAGTGTAATCACCTCTATAAGACAATTGGTAAATAGACCCAATTTTGAGGGATTAATTAAAGCCATTATAGAAGCATTTAAGGCTAAGGCATAGGTCCTTTGTATAAAAATAGCAAAGATATTTTATAATTGATCAATTTTGAAAATCATAAGGTAACCAAGGTAGAGGCACTAAGATCAAAATTCAAATCCCTAAAATGTAAGCATAATAGACTTATGGGTGACATCACGTGGGTATTTAAAACTTTCATGCTCAATTTTGAAATCATTAATGTTGATTTTGACACCCCTTATGTATTATATGAGGAAATTAAGGCTATTAAGGAGTCGTCTACCAAAATAAAGAGTACATTATCAATTCCTCTTTCATGCACTTAGTCTTAAGTGTAAGTTTATGTAGTAATACATTGTTTTTCTAGGTCCACTTTGATTTACTCTTCACATGCAAAGCCTCATTATGGTTTGGAAACTACATTGATCATGCAGCCACTAACCTCTTCTAGTAGTGTTTAGTTGACATTGTATACATATATATTTATATATGTATTTTTATGTAACGAGACTTGGTCTCTATTATATTTTTAGTTATATATATGTATTTATATGTTGATCATGCCATTTTGGCTAACTATTTTATGAAAAACCTTTGCAAGCATATTTTGCATAACCTATAATTTTTTGAGTCTATAATTAGAAATGTAACATTATAAATTACTTGGAAAATGAGGAAATCCCTCATAAATATATATACTCTTGTATCCTCCAAATTTAAAAATAAGGAAAATTTTGTCTATCAAGGTGAATAAGAAATTTTATAGATTATTTTTCAAGTTTACATTGATGTGCAAATTATGTTCTTCTCCAAACTTGTGATTCATTGAAGAAATTAAACAATTATAGTATTATTAATATTTGAGTTGTGTATAAGTGTTGTTTGATATAATTATTTATATTATGAAATAGATAATCTAAATACTTTGCACTTAATAATAATAATCTCCCTTTGTAGATGCATAATTGTAATCTCACATCTGCAACAAACTAAGATTATGTGTACTAATGTTTAATGAATTTTATTTACTTATATTATTAATTGTTTTTTTCTATTTTTTGTGTTGATAATTTGTATTAAGCATTAGTTATCTAACTACTTGTCTAAACCATAGTATAGGATCCCGTCTTAAAAGGTTTCATCTATATATAATTCACAAATCATCTTTTTTGTCCTACCTTTCTCTTATTTTGAGTTTATTTTTATCTTGACCAATTTAGGTTAATATTAACATTTAAATATCAATTATATTTTAGGTTTATTTTAAGTTACATAACTCAAACCATCTGAGGTAAATAACTGATCTAATCAATGTTATTCCACCACTAGGTTGTTTATAAAATTGTAAACCCTACAACTCATGCCTTTGAATGAATATTTTCACTAATCTTAAAACATTATAGGCTACCTTGTAATATTACATGGTGTGAATAAAACCAACATCAATAGAAATTTATAGAAAAAGGGTCATCTTTTCATTTCTTTAAAATAACACTTGAATTACACTAGATATATCCAAAAGGCTACCAAGATCCACCTCAGAAACTATAATGCTATTCCCACCATTACAAATCCACATAAAATTTAGGTTATATAGAGTCATATTAAAGGACCCTAGACCTAATTATATTCCATAATTATAATAGGTCATATTCCTCCATTAATGACGGCCCCATATTGATTTATTGGTTATACTATCAATGTGCCTAGAGACATGCATGATTTGCCTAGAAACTCAAAAAATATCTTCCTTATTTTTCTCCCTCAAGAAGCATAAATGTTTAATATCACATAAAGGCTTTAAAACCCACCATACAAATATGAAATATAACCCATGAAGATGTAGCATGTAGACTTTTCCCTTTTACCTTATAAGTGGTTGCATATGAGTGGTTCCTCAATATTCCATAGGATTCAATTATTTCATAAATATAGTGTTAATATACTTTATGGGAAAAATTTAGATAAGTATCTATCCCAAGTATCATATACAAACATTTTTTCATCATTAGGAGAGAGCCCAATGAGCTTATCATAGTCTTTAATGAAATATTCTAAAATATGTATAGCCACATTAACAATGATTATAAACCTAATGTTGTGTTATCCCTTGAAATGTACAAAAATGACTTGTATTCCATGACAACTTAATTTCTTTGTATATATATAAATATTACTACACTACCACTAGCACATGCTGAAGCTATCAATATTGATAGGAATTTGAAACCCCAATTACAAGTTTTGATGCCACCCAATATTAGTCTTAACTTTATATTTGTCAACCCCATTCTAAATGCTAAAAAAAATGTGGTGGATCAAATGTATAACCAAGTGTATACATAATTACCTCTGTCTCATGCTTCACCTAACCAAAATGTCAATTTTTTGAATAATCCTATGTCTTCACCTATTCATAAAATATCAGAACCAATCATTGACACTAGTTAATATTGTTCCTATGCAAGGTACTAATTTTGTCTCTAAAAAGATATAATTGGATGCTATTTAGTGAATGGTAAAAAAACTAATCATGTAGAATAAAATGGGAAACACCCTAAGACAGAGTACCAATCATAATTTTACATACCAGAGGTACAATAGTCCTTTGAATACACATAGAAATAATATATAGAAATAACCACCTAATAAGACGCCCAAAATAAACATATTGGAAGCATCATTTCCAAATTGGTGTTGAGTCCATAATACAACATGACATGGCAAGTTGTACTACATATAATTCTACACTAACTTTGATATCTTTCATAAATAAATGGATAGGTGTGAAGATATTTCAAATTAGCTAGATCTGCCTCCTTCCACTTCTCTATCTCCTTCTAACACATAAATGTTATTTGAGACATATTGTTTTCCATTTCTAGTGGAATATGAGGATGAATCTAAGGATAACATAGATGAAATTCATTCCTTTCAATAGTTTTATAAAAATACTTACAACTTGAGGAATAAATATCCTATTACTACTTTACACCCAAATAATAGTGTTACTACTCCACTAGATCCAAAATCAAACCATAATATAACTCCTTCAAAAGGAAGTGATCAACAATTAAATGTATAATCATAGAGTAGAGGCATATATAATATATTTGAAGATATGAAGAAGATAAAGGAAAATATTAGTCTTCATGATCTAACTCATATTAATAAAAAAGAGAATTATTTCTCAAGGCCTTCACTAGGATCCATTTATTGAAAAATCAAAGGATACATATACCAGCATGGTGGTTTACTAGAATAATCCTAAGGTAATACCTTTTCTACTAATCATTAGGATGTTTGGTAAGAATATGCATAAATGTCTAGTTGACTCGGGTGCCTCAGCCAATGTGATGCCCATAACTATATTTAAGACATTGGAATTAACTTGAGGTAAATCCAAAAGAGTGGTCTTACAATTAGATAAGTCCTTATGCCATGTGTTGGATAATTAAAAAATTTACACATACATTTAGCCTATGAACCATGTGTATAATAATACATGGACATTGTCTTAGTTGAAATTCCTAAGACTTATGGATTATTGTTGAGTCATGATTAGTCAAAGACATTGAATGGATAAATAGAAAAGGATTTATCACATATGTGGTTGTATTGGAAAGGAATAAAAAAGCATATTTAGGTGGATTGATAATTGAATATGAAGCACCTAATTATGAATTATAATACCAATAATGAGAAGGTTGACTTTCCACCTTCACATGTAGGTGTTTACACAGCCACTACAAATCATGAACCTCATGGTTAAGAGTTTGAAATTCATTCATAATTATGGACTCTACACTTTCATAATACCATATCTAAGTAAGTTTATAGCATTATAATAACATTGACTAACCTAGATTGGAAATAATATCTAACAACATATAGATTACAATTTCTTTACACTGATAATCAAGCTAAGTATGAAGCTTTTATTTTGGGATTATAATTTATACTGAAACACAACATCAAGCTATTATGTATATTTGGTGATTCAAATCTAGTTGTCAACCATATCAAAATAAAATATCAGTATAAACTTACCTAATTGAAAAATTATAAACACAATGTTTGGGATATAATTGATTCATTTGAAACATTCAACATCAAATCCATTCCAAGGGAAAATTAAATAGAATATTCACTAGTAGCTTCACATGCAAACTTAGCACCACTCCATGAATATAAGATACACAATTTTTTAGTGGAGAACATTATCTTACCTTATATTCAAAAAAATGTGGATAACTTATAGGTATTTGATGATGATTAAAAGATCATAAAATTTAAGAGTAATTGTTGACCAAATTTGATTTTTTGGTCAAATTAGGGCACCCCTAAGTAAAAACCTAAGTTTAAATTATTTTAGTGGGTTTAATTTTTGGTCATAAGGTTTATCATAGGTCATTTAATATTATTCAATGTTATATTATCCTTGGTCACTTATTTTATTAGCCGACTTGTCCTTTTGAGTCATTTTAGGGGTCAAAATTAAGTATTTAATGACTTATACAAATTTATTTGGGAGTGTGAAAGTTAAAAAATATGATGTCACATCCCATGTGTCCCTATAAGTCTTAGTTAATTGACATAACTATAAATTGGTAGGTTCATTGGAAGAAAAGGTAGTTTTCTTAAGGAAAAGAAGAAGTTTAGCACTTGTACGACTCCTTATGAAGTGTAATACATGGATGAGGATCATGGTGTGCCTCTTCAGCTTCCCCAAGATCATTTAAACATTTTTTTAATTGAAATTACCATTTTGGCCCAAAACTATTCTGCTCCTTTTTCACCCTTCTTGGCAAGCAAAAGTGACCTTCAATTTTTTTATCAGTACGATTAGCATGTGAGGTTTTAGGAAAAATGATATTTGGGTTGTATTTTACACTCAATAAAATTATATTTGATTTTTAGTTGTAGAGGAATGGTGATCTGAGCTTTATGAAGCATTTCTAAGAAGTTGACATTTCAAATCTGCTTGTTAATCTATGTACCTTACAAGTTTTGACTTAGTTTGAGAAGTCCCATATAATCCACTTATTGATATTGGTTAAAAAATATGTTTAATCTCCCTTATAATTATTTCCATGCTTATTTTCAAGTTTCAAGTTGATTTAATGGATGAAACATATCAAATTTGTAAACTAGTCTTATGTGGGATGATAGGCCTATTTTCACCATTTTTAGATTTTTATGACTTGTAAATAGTTTCAATGTGATAAAATTATATTTAACTCATTGACCTAATTTTCCAAAACAAATCTCATGAATGTATTCATATACCACCATACAATCAATTTTTTATTTGACTGTCATACCAGTCAACTCGATGCTTGAAAGGAAGAACATGTTGAAATGAGGTAGTTTTGGTTTGTTTTAATCCTCAAAAGTTGATTGGAGTTTATTTAAACATGGAAAGAAGGTACATGATCCTTGAAATTGATACTCAATCTCTATTTCCCAAACATATAATCACTCACACAGTTAGGCAGCCATTAATGCTCATTCACATGTATCTCATAAAGTCTATCATGTTGAAAAATGAAATTTTGAACTAAGAAAGGTCTTGGAAATGAAAGGGGTATATTTGGAATCAAGGGAAGATATCAAATCTCATTTTATTTTCATTAATCTTACAATCTACCAACTTATTCACCCTTACTATAGACATAGAAATAGACACCTACAGGTGTTAGTAGAGGAGTGAGGTCATTGATGGAGGAATTAGGTCAAATAAGAACCATATTTGGAGTCTTAATGTTGTATTGAGATATTAAAATTCATACTTGAAGGCATAAGTTGGAAATTAGAGTTAAATACTACCTTCTATGACTCAATGACACTATTCAAGTCCTTTTCCCGTAAACTTAGAAAATAGATACCCTTAGGGGTTGGTTGAGATTATTTTTGGGAGTTATAATTGATATAAATAGACAAATATTATATCCCCTGCATAGTATATGAGATTGTAAAAATTTGAAGGCAGAGGGTTATTAGAGTTTGGTAGTTTGAAACCTCAAAGTTACTTGGCAAAACACTGAATTCCTTCAATATTGTCTATGAGACTGTGACCTAAAGGAGGACTTCTTCATCTAGGTTGCATAATGGCATATGTACCATGTTGTGAAGGTTTCCAATGGTTAAATGAATAATTAATTATCTAAGGATCTTCAAAAGGATGGTACACTATGTTTAGACCCCTATACACACTTTTAGTCCATATAAATGACTTACAATGTCCACCTACAATAACACAAGTAGGTAATGAGCTAGTTTGGGTGATTTGGTGATGTTTTAATGGAATTCAATGTGATTTAAAGTATAATCATGAATTTTAAGGCCTAAAGTGATTCTAATAAGCCTTAAACACCATGATCAAGGTCTTTTTAAGCTAATATACACCTACAAGAATAAGAACGTAAGGTGTCTCAGTGATATAAATGAGAGCTCACTTTGATGTTTTCAAAGTGCATATAAAGACCACAAGTAAGATTAGAATGATGAGATAGATTGTAAAACACCTCCATGAGGATCATGATCATCTTCATGAGCTTTAGACAATGTGAACAAGACTCGTACACCTCCTTAGAATCCTATGAACACCTACAGCTAGTGCTTGACCGTATGAAAATAGTGAGTATAAAGAATGATGGTTCTTGTGTGTTAACATTGTCTAGATGTGATTCACAAGTCTAAACCATTAATATATATACATAGTGTTTCACTTCAAATTTGTTATTATTCAAAAAATGGTAGTAAAATTAGAAATATAGGTTGTGGTAGAAATATTGATAAAAGTGTATGCATTGGATCATAAGATTGTGAAGAGTTCCTCTTTAGCTTAGGAGAAATACCTACAAATAAGAAATCACTAAAGCAAATTTATTAGTTAGATAAGTAGCTAGATGGATTTCATAGTTGTAGATAGATCTTGAAAGTGTGAGCTTCTTTAAGGGATGTCAATCCATCATTTTAAAATAGTTAAGTTGATAAAATAGAAATAAAGTACTTGCATCAATAATTAAAAGGTACTAAAACTGATAACAAGAATTAGTTGATAAAGAGATGTGATATTAATGATATAATTAATGATAAGCTGATTAGTGTTACTGATAATGGGCTGAGGTATGGTTTAAAAAATTATGCAAAATTTTATGGTTAGATAGAAGCACAAAAAGAGGGTATTGTTGGGTATAGGTGGTAAAAGAGAGTTTGTTAGTTTTAGATATGACAGTGAACTATCGATAGTCAAGATGATCATCAGTGGTTAAGAGTAACCATCTATGGTTAGGCTAACCATTAGTGGTTGGGTTAATTATCGATAGTTGCTTGTAGGTGAATTAAGGCCAATATTCTAAGTATGAATCTTGACAGGTGGGTGAGGTTTGTACTAATTTCAAAGTGGAAATATGATAAATAAATATAGAAAATAGATGATTATCTTATTGGGAAGGTGGATTGGATGGATAGTTGAGGAAAATTGATTGATGTAGAAGCTGATCATAATTTATATAAATTTATGGTGCTTGGAGTGGTGATGGCAAGTTGGTCTTTCTAGATTGTTAAAGTACCTGATGATGATTGACTTTGAAAAGAGATTATAGATACTAGAGCTCTTGATAATAATTATAGATGGATTTTCCCTTGCAAGTCTCCTCTTCTCATAAGTAAAATCAAGAGGTTAAAGTGGAAGTGTAACTAGGGCTTCTAATTATAACTCATCCATGTAATGCCTTATGAAAGGATTTGGATGACTTATATTTTGAAAAGTTGAGTGATAGTTTACATGGAGATTACATGTTAAGGTTTTAGTCAGTGGAGCCTAACCATAGATGGTTAGGCTAACCGTCGATGGTTATATTGACTATTTGTGGTCAAGGGAAAAAGGCCAAAATAGGTAAAAAGGGATAGTTTAAGCTAGTTAGTTTAAAATGGATAGGAATGGCTTTAGGTAAGGGTAAAAGGTCTAAGGGGTTATGATAATCAGAATCACACGTGTAGATTCTAGTGTCTACATTTATCCCTTTTTATTATGTGGCTTAAATTGACAAGTAATAAAATAAAAACAAAATTTGGGTGATGTCAAGGTCAAGGTTGCCTTGAGAATGGAAGGAGGTGTTCCCCCTTAAATTAGGAAGTGATGAGGTAAAACAAAATCAGGTCATGGTTTGAACAAGTGATAGGTGGAGCTAGGGAGTGAGACACAAAACTTGTGCATAAAAAGTGACTAAGTGTGATAGTTTTAGATCATGTAAAGACTAAATTTGCTAATCTTAATGAAAATAAGGTTGGTGTAAATAATATAAGTGACCAATGTATCACAATATTGTTGTCAGCATGACAATTGGATACACATGTTAGTCTCTAAGGTAGATTTAATGTTTTAATGAGTACCAAGGCAAGAACTAGTCTCAAGAAAACACCAAATAGGTCAATTTTTAATGGGTATTTAAGGTAGGAAGTGATCTTAAAAAGACATGAATGATCTAGTTATTACACTAGGTGGTGCAAAAATAGTGAACATGACAAGGCTAGTTAATGTGGTCAAAATGACCCACATAAAATTATCACAAAACATGTAAATAATCTGGTAAAAATGATCAATGTCAAGGTGGACATAGGCAAATTGGTGGGTTGGGGTGTGGTTGAGCTGAATCCATATGCACTAGGCAAGTAGATGCTACCTACATAGTTTTGGGGATGCATGATCCCATAACAACTTCAAGCCAAATGTAGTTCTTGCTTGGAAAGGTAGTGATGAGGTAGTAATTAGGTGAATGCTTAAAAAAGTGGGGTAAGTAGATTACTTGGGTTTTGCAATGAATGTGATTAAGTATGATATTCCTTATTACAATGGCCAACATTGAGGTAGATTTGGTCAAATGGGTCAGTTGGAGAAGGGTACTCTTTGAAAGGGCAAATTATAGTGTGTTAAGTGGAGATGAGGTGATCTCATAAAAGGGCAACACCTAGGTGGGTACTAGGAGAAATTAAAATAAAGTGTGGGCGCCTAATTGTCCATGGTCAAGGGTTTTAAGGGTCAAATATCAATGGTCACCTTAACCATCAATGGTTAAGGGGAAACCCTAAAAGCCAAAACGTAAAAATTGAAAGTGAAAAGTTATTTTCACCTTTTGACATTTTACCTCAGTGATTTTTACTCTAGCAATTTTTTACTAAGTATTGACTGAGTTAATTATGAGGTAAGAGTAGTGATTGGTTGAGAAAATTTAGTGTGGACTAAGATGGAAGGTAGATAAGGGCATGACTGAGTAGAGGGATATAGGCTCCAACCATGTTAGTGATCACAAAATGAGGTAGGAGGTGCCTTAAAATTGATAAGATAGTGTAATTGGTTATGTTAAAGGTGCATTGTAGAGAATGTGGATTATGTGGTTAGTGTTTAAAACTAGTTTACTGTGTAGGAAAATAATGCCTTGGTTTAGGGTTTTTTTTAATTAGGAAAATGTGTTGGTGAATTATTAGTTGGAAGGTGTGTTGAGTTGGGAAAGGGTTAGAGATTATGTTTAGATAGGGTAGTGTGGGAATATACTATGATTGGTAGGATTTTGAGAGGTTTAGGGTTTAAGGGTTACACCATTGGTGGCCACATATAGTAATCATCAGTGGTTGAACCCAACCATCAATGATTGAATTCAAGGGTGAAATAGGTCCTAGAGACCATTGATGGTTCAAAGAACCATCAACGGTTAGTCTTTTGTGTGAATAAAGTCTTTATGCATGTTTAAAATGTTTAAATGTATAGTCTTTAAATGTTGATGAAGACAATATTAAAGTTATAAGGGTGTTTTATAAAGTTTGTAGGGTTAAGATATGATGAATTTTGAAAGGTTTCAAAGAAATGTGTCTAGTGACGTAAAAAGGTGGAATGTCAGTTTAATGGGATGAGATGTGAAAAGGGGGTTGGTGGCTAGAGGAAGCTAGATGGTCTTGGGATATGCTAGGTATGGAAAAATAATGTGTTAGGGTTGAAATGGAAATAGTTGAGGGAAAGTTATAAATATGCCAATTCTTTGTGATAATATTTTGAATAAAAATAGAATATTTTTGTGAGTGTTAAAATTAATATGGTTAAGGGGAAATGTTAGATGGGTATGAAGAATAAAAAATGTAGGTGTAGGTTTTTACTTATCTTGATGCAACAAACTATGTGTACATACTAATATGATTAGTTTTTCAAGCCCATGACTAGATTCAAATGAGAGATCAAGTTCCCATACTCTTTATAGAGGTTCATGATGTGATGCCCGCTAACAAGTGGAGACACATGGAGGCTATGGGATTAGGCATGATGTACCACTATCATCACATACCATGACACCCAGCTATGGTTGTCATCTCATCAAGAGATGGAATCCCATGACAAACACTTTTGGTTATATACGAAGGAGATAACCATCCTATTGGAGGATGCGACTATGATCACTAGATTGCCCATCCAAAGAGATATAGCTTACCACATCGATAGTGATGAGTTAGATTAAAACATGGACCTCTTATATGGTGCAAACTGAGTTCACACATAGTTTCATACAGGTGGATTTGTGTATATTCCATTATATTAGAGGGCTCTTAGGGATAGGTGCTTGATGATGATGATGATGGATTTAATTATTTTTGTGCTAGTGGACTCCATGCATGGATAATTTCCATACTTGTTTATTGGCATGTTAGTGGAGATGTTTTAGGGGAGGACCATGTTTGGGCAGGTGTAGGTACTTATTATGCAAATTTATAGAGAGTTACGGGCCTTTTCAATGCTTATGTACTATGGGATTAGTGTGGGATTTGTGTTACATTATTGGTAGTTTGAGCACATCCAACTATTGAGATGCTTCAGACTACTAAAGGATACCCATACATTGATCGATTATGTTGGCAACTTCATGTAATAGAGGAGAGTGGTGGCCTACACAAGAGTAGCTAGTGGGGATATGGATATTGAGTGGTTTTAGGATGCCTTGGAGGTTTTGGTGCTAGGGGATGTCACATGGTGACCATATGTTGGGTGGCCACAATGGGAAGGATTTAGGTACAACACCCTAGGGATATAGAGCTAGAGGTGGGTGTATGGGAGGAGATAGATAGATACATGGTTTATCTCATTCGACTAGGTATGGAGATAGTTTCGCTTAGTATAAGAGATTTCACTTGACATACTAAGGTACCAGAGAGAGGAGGATAAGTTTTTTACACCTACGCCATAACTATAGGATATAGTACATGACTTTGAGGAGTTACCAATAGGAGGCCACATAGATGATGCAAGTATTATTAATGGTTATGTAGCCTAATATTAGGGTAGGTATGTTGCAATGGATTTTGGATGGGGGGATGGTGGTCATTAGGCCATGGATGTTGATCCAATGGTAGCATAGGTGTAGGGTGATGCATCAGTATTAGTATCATTAGAAATATCCTAGGCATAGATATTTTCCTTATACGGATAGGTGGCCACTTTACAAGGGTAGATTAACTCCTTATAGGGATAGATTAGGGTTCGGATGGTAGGTGTAGCAGCAAGAGGGCTATGAGATTTAATGCCATAGGTAAAGTATCTAGGGACTATGTAGGAACTTAGATATTATTAGGTGATGGTTCCTGATCAATTTCCCCATGCCATGAAATTTTTAGAGTATAAAGCCAGTTTGGATGGTGGGGCTACACTAGCTACTCCAAGGTAGTGGGTTTCTATAGTTGGGTAGACAAGGGTCCCCAAGGGGACCACCATCAGGCATAACTATAGGTCCAGATTGGTCTAATGGTAGTGTTATAGGTAGTCTAAGTGATCTAGTGGCTTGATTGATATATGATATGTATACGATTTTTGATTCTGGCCTATAGGTTAATGATGTAAGATGTACATTTTGAGAGAGATACATGTATATTGTTGTATACCCATGATGATGATATTTATTGATGATTACAAATTCATGATTTTAGAGATATGATCTTATTTTATTTTCTAATTTTTTGATGGATTTAATGGTTATGAGGATTATTTATGAATTTTTAGATTTATTATGGTTATACTCATGATGGTGTGGACTGACCTAGCTAGTCATGTGGTGAGATAGAATTTGTTCACTTATGATTATGATGAGATTTATGATATTTGTGATGATTTATATGATAATGATTTAATGAGTATATGTTTCCTTATGTAGGTTTAGACATGTGGTGAAGATTATTTATTGATTCATTATTTATAGATGTCATAATATTGATATGATATTGATGGATATGCTAATGTCTTTTTGAGATTGAAGATGTGTTGATGCTATATGACAAATCTCTCTTTCTTTATAACTTAAGTGAAAATTTACATGAAATAAGTGAATCAAAAGTAGATGTATAGGAGACTAATTAAAATCATGAGGGTTACACCCATGAATAAGGAATCTACTGCCTTTTTATTGGCAATGATTGACATGAAACCCAAAGTTAGATTTTAGCTTATTAAAGATAAAACTTTTAAGTGCGTCACATTAGCATGTTTAATATTGTTAATGAGGTACCTTGAATAGGTTGTGTCAAGGAAGCTCATAGTCCCATGCATATATGATATGTTGAGGGAGAATGGGTGAAACTGGAATTTTTTAGTAAGACTAGTATGCCTTTTTTGTAGGCTTCCAAAAGAGGTAGTATAGACAAGTCTATGTTTATATATAAAGTGTAGACTGATCAATGTGATAAGTCTACTAAGGAAAGCCAATTTTGGCTTTTCTAAGATTATTGCTGATATGAGAGCTGATTATAGTTTTTTAAATTTTGTTGCTATTGCTTAAGGGTCTTTTGTTATTTTTATTTTGATTTAGGGTTGGTGAAGTTGATCGATGTGGGAAGCTTCTATAAATTGGTAGCATTTGACTAATATTTTTATTGTCCATCCTTCAAGGGAGTGGTCTAAGTTTATATTTCAAATGATTTTGATGGTTATCCTTCTAAGGAGAAGTCCACCTTACATTTTTGTAATTTCAAATGATTTCTAATAGCTATCCTTCAAGGTAGAAATCTATGTATGTTAGGGGTGATCCATAATTTGTTTTTAACTTTTGCTACTGCTCTTGAGTTTTATTTATTTATCCTGACATATACTTGTATATTTATTATCAATGGATGACCTTTATGAATGCAGAACTAAGCTGACATAAAAGTTTAGTAGGTGAAAAGGATATAGGTGACAACAACTATAAGATCCCCTTCTCGAAGAGAGGGGAAGTACTATGAGAATCATGCCTCAGGTAGAGCTGTGGTATCCAAAGTACAAGATTAGGATATTCTTGTGGTAGATAATCACATGATTTAGTTTTAGTTGGGTGCCCCTAAAAGAGGAAAATGAAATATGGTATGCAAGGGAAGAGCTTAAGGTAGACAAATGGTGATCTCAAACTTTTTTTTATAAATAAAAAGGATGTAGATGTAAAGCATTGAGAGGATTAGATTTTGGGTTCCTTTAAGAGAGTATAACTAATAAGATCATGATCCATACTTATGGGTTATGATATAGGGTCCAAGCTAATTGAAAGCAAATTTTCCCATTTTCTTTTTGCCATGTTGGCGACATGTTAATTTTTTATAAGGACAAGAACTCCAATATTAAATTCTCACACTTTCAATTGTTTATTATTGGCTTGCTTAATTCACTCTTAAGAGACATGGAGATGAGAAAGAGTGGCTAAGAAACATTGTCAAGTAGCTTGAGTTGGGCTAAACACTCTTGCTGATAATCATCTTTCAAAATGAGGTTACACAAAGATATGTAAAGATAAGGTATTTGGATTTCAAGAGGCAAGATGGCCTTAGATCTAAAGATGAAAGAAAAAGGTGTAGCATTAGTGGGGTTTTATATGCTAGTATGATATGCCCATAAGGCAAAGGGGATGTGTAAGTGCCAATCCTGACCTAAGGCATTGACCATTTTGGTAAGCATATTGTTAAGGGTTTTGTTAGAGGCTTGGGCTTGTCTATTTTCGTGTGGTTGATATGGTGATGAAAACCTAAGTTTAATACCAAATATGTCACAAAAGCCTTGAACTTATTTGTTTTTAATGGATTTTCCATTGTCAATGATGATCTTATGGGGAACACCAAAATGATAGATGATATGATAGGTGATGATTTCAATAATATTTTTAGCTTTCATCGAGAGAAGAGGAATATCCTCCACCCATTTGGTAAAACATTCAATTATGGTAATGATATAATGATGTCATTGTGAAGAATGGGGGTTTATTTCACCAATAAGGTATAAGCCCCATTATGAGAAGGGCCAAAAGTCTATAGAAATATGAAGACTATTGCTAGGTACATGATGTAAATTAGCATGTTATTGACATTTGACACACTTTTTCACATAATCATAATAATCTTGGTTAATGGTAGGCCAATAATAACCCAAGCAAAGGATATGCTTAGCCATAATGAAAAATAATATCGGTAGGACAATATCAGCTCCCCCATAATGCTGAAATTTAAAACCATTGAAAAACATGGTTACCTGATTAGTGAAATTTGCTTAGCATAGGTTTGTGATAGACTGATCTAGAAATGAAAGAGGAGGATATTATTTATTTGATAGGGGTGTCTCAACTAGTTGGATGGAAATTTATTTCCCCTTGATTGAATTCTATTGGAGGAAATCAAGGTCAAAATTAGCTAAAAGAATGAGCCACGTAGCCATACACTAGTTTTGGTATGGTTTGGAGTGTAGACACCAAAATTGTGTCTACTCCTTAGTCGACTCCCCCTTGGTCCCCTTGGTCCACTTCTAACACATTCCTAACCCACACATTTATTAATTTAAAATAATAACATATTTTCAATTAATAACACCTCCCTTGACACCTCACCCATGACACATCACCCTTGGATACCCTCATTCATTACCCTATGACTAATCATTCCAAATCTCTCACTAATCCCCATGCCTATTAAACCCACCTTCGACCATTTTCCAATTACAATTAAACTCGGTAGATGGAGGAACGTGCAGAAAGCTAAAAATAGCCTTTTTCCCATCTTCTAGCCACTGATGTTGGTTTCACATTGATCGACGCCAGTGAGATCGCCGATGTCAGTTGATTAAAACAAGCTGAAGGCAAATTCTATTCCCCTTGGGATGCTAAAATTGTAGCACTGGGACACTAAAATCACCCCCCATGAAGGTGAATTCTCTTGCTCTAGGTTCCAAGTTCTCTTGCTCCTTGACTCCTTACAGGCATCAGCATCCCAACATCACTCTCCAGGCTCAAAAACTCTGCATCAGTCACTCCACATTAGATTGAAGGCTGCACGAAGTATCTCACATCTACCATAACTGAAACAGACCTCCTACACTTTTAGTTCTCTACAAGAGCTAAGTATTTCTGCTACTTTATATTTCAGTATTCTTTTAAATCCATTTGGTAATCAGTGCATTGACCATTTCTAAGCACCATTGACACAACCCAACCTATTCTTCCCGTAGAGGCTAAAAATCCTTCCCTCATCCTTAGCTCCTTTCTACTCTTGTCCTCTATTTGGTCCTTCTTTCAAGTCACACTCGCTACCCTACAAACCTAACACAACCCATTAAACTCCTGTAGACATCACAAAACATTCTGCTGACCACAAACAGACCTAAGACTCATCCAACCCCATTGCCCCCACCAACATTGGATTCCAAGCCCATTTCCCCTATTGACATTAGCAGAATAATCAATGCCAGCAACTAAACCAACTGATAATGGCAGAACTACCAACGTTGGCGACTATGACAGACAGATAGTAGAATACAAGTATGCATTATCTTTATTTATTTTATTTAGTCTTTTACCATTTCTCTTCTTAACAACATTCCTTTTATCAACTAGTGGACTGTCACCCCTCCAAGAAGTCTTTGTACTTCTAGGATCAAGCTTTGCTTGGTAGTCCACCACCTATCTGTCTAACATTTTCCTTGTTTAGGCTTTTCTCATCTACAGGTGTCATCCTCCACAGCCAAAGAGGAGCTCCTTCAGTCGTCTAGATACGGCATGCAAAAATTCATCTGGGTATCATCTAACCCTTGACCATTATCATAGTTTCTTTCATCCTATGAATGTGAAAAGTGAAAAAATAGTTAGAAACATTCAGGCACGCCCGGTGGGACCCTAGGAGTTTTCCTTGGGTTCATAATTTTTATTTTAAAAGAAAACTTTCATATAGGTGCATTAGATCTCTTCTTGCATCCTTCTCTTCTATCTCTTCCGAAAATACACCATTAGCAAAGTTAAAAAGAATCCTTCTTTTTCTTTCTTTCCTGCATCTGAGAGTAGTGAAATTCATACTCTTCAACCTTTTCTCCACTTGTTTGCATCCGAACACACATTTCAATTTGGGCTAAAAACATATTGCATTTCATCTCTATTTGAATGCATGTTTAGTCCACTCATCTAGTAACTTAAAAATAATTATGAATAAATCATAGCACACTTATGTTACATGACCTAACCACTATCACAAATCAAACATCTAAACATACCTGAGACAAGGTCTGACTGGGATTTCATCACCTAGCAGATACCTTACCCTTCCTGGTAATCCTACTTGGACTTCACTACCAAGGGGAGAGCCCACTCTATCCTCTGGCAGACTATAAACTCTAGGGGAAGTATATACTGGCTAAGTGACCCAGCTTATCTCTAGGCTCGTGAAGTGAGGGGAGCTTGCTCCTTAGCACCAGGCCATGTACAGAACCTAATATAGACTTTGAGCACTGAAACTAACATGAAACCAACCTTAGACTGCTTCTTCTAGGACCCATTCTAAAATCCAAATTCCAAAATACACTCTTCTAAGGCATAAGCCAACAAGACTCTAAAACTTATTCTTAGGAATTAAACATTTAGAGTTTTCTTGTCTTCATCTATTTTTCTATTTTCATCTGGTTTTTTGAGCTGGTGAGGATGCATATTCTAAGCTCCAAAAATAACTCAAAACTTTCTTCTTTTTTCTAAGAACTTTCATTTTTGGAAATACACAATAACCGACATTGGTTTTTACACCGACATCGGTTATCTGACTGACATCGGCAAGTTTCTTCACCGACATTGGTTTTTCTACCGATGTCGGTCACTGTAAAAAATTTTGTTCTCAAAATAGCAAGCTAAAAACCCAACTTTTTGGCTATCAAAAACACTAACTCTAGTTTCTTGAGGCTAAAACATAAAGTTTTCAGAACCTAAACCCCCCTTTTGCCTTGGATGGTTTTGACACGTAGTCAAACCAAAAATCTTGTTGACCATGCAAGGCAACAACCACTCCCACCTTCACCTTCTATATCAAGTCCTCTAATGGAGTATCATTCAGAGACTGAATGAACTTCTACCCAACCAACCCTGACTCAACCCCCTATTGTTCCCAAAGGGGACCAAGACTTTGAAAGGTTCCTTGACCTCAATGTCAAGGCCCTTCAGTACTATCTCATGAGAAGTCAAACACGAGACTCTTTCCGCAACCCAATCTATGGGATGCCGAATTCCTTAGTTGAGATGGTAGTCGTATCAACCCATAGACACCCAAGCCATTGTCTCAGCTAATAACCTGACCATGACCAATCTTCAAAGTGTGGCTTATCCTTCTATTTCTGAACCTACTTCCATCGGGGTTTTGATACCCCATCAATCGCAAACTATTCAACAAAGTTCTACACCTTTCCAAAACCTAGTTGTCTCCATCTCGCCTACTCTTACACCTATCAACACAAGGGTGGCTACTCATCCTTTGGCTAGTGTTTCCACCATCCAACAATCTTTAGTGACATCAAGCCAAGTTGTGCCCTCTAGCTTCATGACACAACCACCCTTGGCTTCAACATCAGTCCTTATGACTAGATACCAGTATGTTGCACTTATACAAGCGCAACCAACTACATCATACACCCCTTCTAACACCTTCCAAGTGCCCTATAATCTAGGGGGTGATCCACCCATAAATCTATCAATTGATATAATCAAAATGTTGATGGACAAAATGTCTAATCCTGAGACCTCCATTTTGGGTTCAAGAAATGTTCTCTCATATGAACAAATTTGTAATGAACCACTTCATCCCTTAGTCCCAATTCGACCGTATCCCAATCAGTGGGAACTTCCCAAGTTTACTTGCTTTCATAGTAAGGAAGACCCACAACAACATCTATGAGCATTTAGACATGCTTGTTACCTTATAGCACATGATGATCCGTTATTGCTACGCACATTTCCCATGTCGCTTTCTGGTGCTGCCCTTGATTGGTATAGTTCTATTACCAATTACTCTCTTTTTACATTCACCCAACTAGCTCAACTTTTCCTTAACCACTTTTCTATCAACATCACTAAAAAGGTCTCCATCACGAACCTATATTCTATCAAAAAAATTGACGATGAATCTATAGCTGATTTCATTGCTCGTTGGAGAGACTTAATCAACCAACTCTCCTTTTCTTTACCTCAACCTGAGCTCATTGAGCTCTTTTCAAAAGAGTGTGCCAAACATATCTCATCTACTTTGTGGGTCCAAACATTCCACACATTTGACGAAGCTTTCACCATGGCTAGGAAGCTTGAACTCCATGCGGTTGAAGAAAACAAGGTCACATTGCGTAGTAAAAAAATAATGCAAAATCCAATGACCCTTCTTCATCCAAACCTTCTTCTTCATATTCCAAGTCCAAGGGATCAAAAAATTCTATGGTCCTTAGGCCATCATCTTTGACCACAACTAACCAATCCAAACCTTCCACATCTCAAGGCATTACATGATAATTCCAACAATGATACGTGCAGTGTCAATATACTCCACTAGGAGAATCATACGCATCCATGTTAGATAAACTTGTTAAACAGGGGGTCCTCAATCTCCCTCAAATTCAACCACCTCAATTAGACCCCTCAAAAGCCATCCCTACATGGTATATGGAAAATGACTTTTATCATTATCACCATGTCAAAGGTCATGACATAAACAACTACAAGACCTTCAAAAACATAATCCAAGACATGATAGATAAAGGTGATCTTATATTGGATAACCCAAATGTGCCACCTAACCAAAACATAGACATCTTTAGACAACCTTTTCCTAACCATCCCCCTAGCCAAAATAATGTGCAGACCATGGCTGATGACTCCCAAGAGCATAATATACGCACAGTCAACATAGTATCACCTCTTATGCCTAACCAACCTCTCTCACAGTCTAAAGAGGTTAGCCCACCCATTGGTCCTTCACAGGTAGAAGAGCCTTCTTCTCCCATTTATCCTCCATAGGTAGATGAACCTTCTACTCTTATTAGTTCTCCATCGACCTCTCTTATATTGGAGGATGCTTTGACCATACTGACACCACTATCCCAACCTTCATCCTTCCTACTATCAATGGAGGACCCTACCCTTCCTACTCCTCAACCACAAGTAGAAGGCACAATCATCCCTACCCTCTATCCTCTTGAGGAGTCACATTCTCCAATTCCTTATCCACCAAGAGAAGAACCTGTCTCTTTACCTAGTTCGATCGAAGACAATCTAGTAATGACTCTCTCATGCCTTGGGTTCGAGATCATTGCATCTAACACATTTTCAGTCTCACAACCACCCACATCTTCTAAAAAACCAAAACCTCATCAAACATCTTCCAAACCATTCTCTCAATTAGTGGAGAAACTATGACTTCTCCATTTGAGGAAATTAGAACATAAGGCATTATGGGAGCAACTCAAAGCTCCTCACCAGACACGTCTCGTCTCATTTCGTGCTATCAACCCTCCTTCGACAAAATCTCTCAAAGTATCCAACGAGGACTAGGCTTCTACTTCCAAATTTTTAGAAGCTCAACCATCCACATCTAAACCTAAACCCTCACAAACATCCACCATACCAACACTGGTTAAATCCCTTGGTGTTCACCCCATATCTAACCTCACTCACCCACAAGTGAAGGTAGACTTGAACCTTGCCTCACACAATAGTAGTCCTCACACTAAACCAAAGAAGGCTACTAAACCACGTCAGTGAACTCCTCCACCACCATCATCATTGCCCTCCATTTTAGGCCCACACACATCCACCTTAATAGGAGTGCTTCCTACTCTGACACCCAACAAAAATGAATCACCTCCATTACTACCAACACCTAATAAAAACATACCTCCTTAAAAACATCCAATGCCCCCTACCACGAAAGTGTCATCTACGTGTCTGGCCACACTGCCAAACAAAAGGATGATACGAAACACTCCCTCAATAACTCCCAAACAAAACTCATCAACACCTAACACATCAACAAGCATAGACCCATTAGCGGGTTCATATACTTTGATACTATGCCGACTTTTGAAATCCTATAACATCACTCTTCCACCTATAAAACCATTTCAACCTCTCAGACCAAAACCGTCTTGGTTCGATGACACTAAAATTTTCCAATATCATCACACACCTAGGCATGACACTGAGCATTGCTGCGCTCTTAAGGTTGTCATCCATCAACACTTGAAAAAGGGCACTCTTCTCATTAAAGACCCCTTTGATAAATTTCCAACACCACCTAATGTCTCCCAAACCTCTTCACCTTCACACTCATCAACTCTTAGATCAAAACCAACTTGGTTCGACAACACTAAATTTTGTGCATATCATCACACACATAGACATGACACTGAGTGTTGTTGTGCGCTTAAAGCTGTCATTCATCAACACTTCAAAAAGGACACCCTTCTCACCAAGGATCCTCTTGACTACCCTTTCAACAAACCATCAACACCATCCCATACCTCTCAAACATCTTCACCTAAATCGGGATCCCCATACAAGACTATGGTCCCTTTACCACCTTCAACCCCATGATTCAAAATTAACACCATTAATGTGGTCACAAACCATGAAGGATAAAGGGAAAGAGAAGGTTTCTCTCCCTCAAACATATCCATTCGTCAAGCCTCCTCAACCATCAAAACCCAAGACTTTAACTTTGGGCACATCCCATCCAACATCTTTGAAGCCACTTCATGACCCCATGGTGAAACAACTTCACCAAACCCCTATGAAGACATCTTTGTATGACCTCATTCAAAGCTCTCCACAACATCACCAATCTTTAATCAAAACTTTATAGACAATGGAGGTCCAATCTGAAGACCCCCAACCACTAGCCTCTTTAATCAAAACATTACCAACCATTGCCTCCATCACCGTCCCTAATTCTGAGATTCCAAACTCCAACTTGGAAGATCAGGATCTCATCCTCTCAAACTAAAGCCTATTAGGCAAGAAGCTTCACAAGATGCATCCTTGCATTGCACTCCTTGTCAAAGATAAGCTTCATCATCTTCTCTCTGTCTCCTTTATCCAACTCATTGATTATCCGTAATGGGTGCCAAACCTTGTCCCTGTCACAAATAATTGGGGGAATTTGAGTCTATATTGACTATCACGACCTCGACCAAGCATCAACCAGCCAAGCATTAACCAAACATCAACCAACCAAGCATCGAGTAACATGTGACCAATATGGAAAGAAGCAAACGGGGCAAGTTTGCTCTTAATTGGCTTGGACCTTACATTATATCGCACAAGTATGGATCAGAGACTTATCATCTGTCTTCTCTTGAAGGCTGGCTATAAACTGAGCCCCTTAATGCCTTGCATCTATGACCATTATACTATTAATCAAGTATCATTCACTTGATATTTAACTTGAGCTTGTCCCTTGAGCAATCCTTATCATTTTAATCCTCATTCCTTTTAACCCTATTCCCCTACACAAACACTATGTAACCCTTTTATAAAATATGGATGCTTTGTCCTAATAAAAGGGAGCCCTTAAGCTTCTATAGTCTTGTCCATGACTACAAATTCTATCAAAAATAAATTAGGATGTCAAAATATCAAAAAATCATAAAACTATAAATGTAGACTGCTCCCTCGAAGGATGGTTGCATCATCATTATTGTAGCTAATAGACTGCTCCCTTGAAGGACAGCTATTCAAAGCCCTTAAAAACATATAAATCAAAAATATAGACCACTCCCTTAAAGGATGGATATGCCTAAAATTCTTGCTACAAACAACACTCTCTTAGAAGCTTCCACATTGATCAGCTTCACATATGACCACAAAACAAAATGACATCCCCACGTAGACTTCCCGCATTGATCAATCTACCCAAAAAAAAAAAGGACTTGACTTATAGTCATTCTCAGGGTCTCATATAAAAAGGGGCAAAATTATCCCTACTAAAAAGGGGTTACCCTAACCTAACATATCACATCACCTACTCAAGGGATTTTGAGCTCATTTTAATGTCAAAGTGATTCGATTACTTCTCTAACACAACCAATGCTCCATGATGTAATGCATGAACAGGGCTTTTATTTCTAAAAACCCCCTACCTATGCTATCATTATGGTCTTTGTCAATGAAAGAGTAACGCACCTTTCACTTCTTACACATCTTGGTCAAATACAACCAAATCATTTTCCAACTAAACCAAACCAACCCAACCCTTTTCAGACCACTAACGTTCTCATGGCCTATTCACACTAGTTTCTATGGAAACCAATACACATGGAAACTATCGACCACCCAATTTATGTCAAACATAAACCATTACTTGCTGAAGCATAAACATACTCATTTCATTTTTAGCATACATCCATCACTAATATGGAAAATTGCTAGGGATGAAAGACCACTCAACCAATGTTACAGAATACACCATCACACAATATGGAAAATCATCATACCCTCATCATTTATAACCTGATCAAACCATCCTATCAACTAGTCTGAACTACAATGGTTTGAGGCCCTTCTAATAGGGGCTATGTAGGCATCACTCAGATGACATGACGTCTTCTGGGGTTAGCTCAGCCACATCCATTTGTTCATCTATTTGATGGACAAAATATATTACCTTTGACCATGACTTAACCTAGTCCAAACCAACTATCAACTACTTTGACTCTTAGCCTGAACTACATTGGCCTGAGGCCCTTCCAACAAGGGCTATGTAGGCAGCACTCAGATGACATGACATCTTTTGGGGTTAGCTCAGCCACATTCATTTAGTCATCTACTTGATGGACAAACCATTTATCCTTTAACCATGACTTAACCTAGTCCAACCCACATCCATAACCGACCCTCTTCCTCCCTTTTAGGGAGAACTACATTGGCCTGAGGCTCTTCAAACAAGGGCTATGTAGGCAACACTCAGTCGACATGATGTCTTCTTGGGTTAGCTCAGCCATTCCTTTGTCTATCCATCTAATGGACCAACTATCTCAACTCGACTCGACCAACAACTTTGGAGATCATGACTATCTCCTCTGACCACAACCACTTTTGAGACAACTTTGGCTTAGTTGTTTCGATTGTATGTAGGCTACTTCACGAATAGTTAGCCAAATTGTCTAAAACCCTTATTACAACCCTCACAAGTATTGGATCACGAGCAAGTTAATCCCCAATATTTGTGACATTTTTGTGTTTTCTAGGAGCACTTCCTGAGCTTGGGATACTTGTAACAAGATGACCATTAGAGCTACAGCTTAGATCATTTAACCCAATCAGCTACAACTAAATGTTGGGGACTGATTATTTCAATCTTAGCACTCCTCGACCCTTGACCTATGACAATTTGACCTGACCATCACATGAAGTGGTATACATGTAATCTCAACTTTTACAGCATTCACACTCAAACTTCACCATATCCATCCACTATCTATCAAATGGACACCCAATTTTAGGTTCCCTTCCCTCAACTCCTGCTTTGAGGGGGAATACCTCATCCCATAATCAGGGAAACCTACATTCATTTTGTCTCACAGTTCATTAGAACAACCAATAGGGCAAAAACTACCTCATCCCGTACCTGGGGTAACTTACTTCTATTTTTGTCTTGCAGTTCGTCAAAACAACCAACAGGACAAAAAGGGGCAAATGTAGACACGAAAATTGTGTCTACTCCTTAGTCGACTCCCCCTTGGTCTCCTTGGTCCACTTCTAACACATTCCTAACCCACACACTTATTAATTTAAAATAATAACTTATTTTAAATTAATAACACCTCCCTTGACACCTTGCCCATGACACATCACCCTTGACACATCACCCTTGGATTCCTCACCCTTGGATACCCTCACTCATTACCCTATGACTATTTATTCCAAATATCTCACTAATCCCCATGCCTATTAAACCCACCTTCAACTATTTTTGAATGACAATTAAACTCGATAGATGGAGGAACATGCAGAAGGCTAAAAATAGCCTTTTTCCCATCTTCTAGCCATTGACATCGGTTACATGTAAGCTGACGCTGGCGAGATCACCAATGTCGATTGCTTAAAATAACTCGAAGGCAAATTATCTTCCCCCTGGGATGCTAAAATCATAGCACTGGGATGCAAAAATCACCCCCCATGAAGGTGAATTCTCTTGCTCTAGGTTCCAAGTTCTCCTGGTCATCGACTCCTTGCAAGCACCAGCATCCCAACATCACTCTCCAGGCTCAAAAACTCTGCATCAGTCACTCCACATCATATTGAAGGTTGCACGAAGCCTCTTACATCTACAAAAAAAAAATAGACCTCCTGCAATTTTGGTTCTCTATAAGAGCTAAGTATTTCTGCTACTTTATATTTTAGTATTCTTTTAAATCCATTTGGTAATCAGTGCATTGCCCATTTCTAAGCACTATTGACACAACCCAACCTGTTCTTCCTAGAGAGGTTGAAAAGCCTTCCCTCATCCTTAGCTCCTTTCTACTCCTGTCCTCTATTTGGTCCCTCTTTTAGGTCACACTCACTACCCTGTAAACCCAGCACAACCCATTAAACTCCCGCAGACATCCCAAACCATTCTACTAACCACAGACAGACCTGAGACTCATCCAAAGCCCCATTGCCCCCACTGATGTCGACCTCCAAGCCCATTTACCCTACCGACATAGATAGAATAACTGATGCCAACAACTATACCAAATCAACATCGACAGAACTACCAATGTCAGTGACTGTGATAGATAAATAGCAAAATACAGGTATGCATTATCTTTATTTCTTTTGTTTAGTCTTTTACCATTTCTCTTCTTAGCAACATTCTTTTTATCAACTAGTGGATTGTCACCCCTCTAGGAAGTCTTTGCAATTTTGGGATCAAGCTTAACTTGGCAATCCACCACCTACCTGTCTAACATTTTCCTTGTTTAGGCTTTTCTCATCTACAGGTGTCATCCTCCATAGCCAAAGAGGAGCTCCTTTAGTTGTCTGGATACGGTGCACAAAACTTCATTCGAGTATCATCTAACCCTTGACCATTATCATAGTTTCTTTCATCCTCTAAATGTAAAAAGAGACAAAATATTTAGAAACATGGAGTTCATGTATTTGAGGGGGTTGTTATTGGTTATGACAAAAAATTTATGGTTAAAAAGGTAGTGGAAAAGTTTGGTGTCTATGAAGACTAAGGACAGACATAGTTTCTTAGTATGTGTGTACAAAGTCTCATATTTGACAAGTGTATGACTAATGTAATAGATGACTTGATATTTGTCTTGTTTATCTCGATGGGCAAGCATCACCCTTAGGCAGTGGTCTATGGTAGAGATATATAGGTAGAAATTTTGGTCATCCTTATAAGGTGTAAGGACAAGTAGAGATAATAAGTATTATTTGAGTATATCAAAGGCATTTTTATAATTAACATTTCACTTGAAAGACACATCCTTTTTTAAGAGGTGGTGGAATGGATGACACTAATCGAAGATTTGGGAGATGAAATGATGAATGTATTGAATTTTCCCCTACAAGCTATGGAGTTGTTTAAGATTTGTTAGAGGTATCATCTCAAGGATGGATTTGATTTTGGCTGGATCAACTTTGATTCCTCAAAGGGAAATGATGAAGCCAAGAAGTTTTCCTGATAAAATCCTAAAAATACATTTCTTGGGATTGAGGTAGATGTGATAATGGATAAGTTTCTCAAAGATAATATTTATAATGCCTAATTGGTATTGACGAATCTTAGACTTCTCAATAAGGTCATCCACATAGTCTTTGATGATTGTATGAATAAGGTCATGGAAATTATAGGTCATGACACATTGGTAGGTTGTGCTAATGTTGTTAAGACTAAAGGCATGACTTTATATTAGAAATTCCCCCATGGGGTGATAAAGGAAATTTTGTGTTGATCTTTAAGGGTAACTAAAATTTTATTATAACCTAAGAATCCATGTATGAGTGATAATATATCATGGCCTACAGTCAGATCAATAAGTCGGTCAATGCTAGGTAGAGGAAAGTCATCCTTTGGGCAAGCAAGGTTGAGGTCTTGAAAGTCCACATAGATACATAGTCCCTTTATAGCTTTAGTGATAGGTACAATATTTGAAACCCATTTGGGATAATCGATGGGTTGAACAAAGTTGACAAAAAAGGGGCATTGAAGCTCTTCTTTGACAAGGATGGTTATGTGAGGGTACATTCGATGAAGTTTCTATTTGACAGGTTTGGCATCATGATTGGTTATAATGTTTTGGGTGGCAATGGCTAGGTCAATACTATGCATATCATCATATGACCAGGTGAATGTAATATTGTGGTATTGGAGGAAGGTAGAAAATTCATGTAGTTCCTTAGAAGTGAGATTTTGGCAAAGTTTAATGATGTGTGTGGTTGTCTATAGTGCCTATATCAATGTTTATGGTAGATTCATTCAACATGGTTAAGGTTTATAAAGGTAAACATTTTTGGATGGAGGAATCTAATGCACCAAGGTAGGTGAGGATAACATCATCATCTTGACATTAAATAGTGTTAATGGTAGGAGAGTCTTCTCCCACCAATTGAAGATGGGTCAAAGGGATGGACATGGATGGCCCTTCTTATTGATAAATTATGGAGCCAAGGGTAATCATGTTGATGAAAAATAATTGTGTGGGATGATGTCCTCATCCTTCCCCATAAGTTGAGGGGGTGTTGGTGAGGAAGGGGTTTCTTCTTTGACAATAGTAGGGGTAATTTATTTGTCCTTCTTCTTATTGGGTAAAATGAAGTTGAGGCCGTACTTATCATGAGGTTTTTGGGTCTCAATTTAGGTTAATGTGTGTTGGCCATGATCATATCATTATAAATTGAATCCCTTCTAGGCACACCTATGAAGGTCTACCTTAGTGAAGTTATGGTTATCCAAATAAGAGAAGTTAGAGGTGAATGGTTGAGGTGGAGAGGGAGTGATAGTAGTGTTAAGTGGCTTGTCAATTCCCCCATAGATAGAGTGGGTTTGATAGATCAGAGGCCCCAAGGGGGAAATGGCTCTAATATTGGGGTCATAACCCATTTGGTGGTTGAGTTTCCCATATTTTTGGGGATTAAGAAGGGCATCAAGGGTGAGGAGATGATATTCTCCAAGGGTGAGGTGTTAGAAGGTAGGTTTCAAAAGATGAGTGATGGGTATATAGTCTATGGGGATCGAGAAGCTGGTAGAGGCCTTAGTGAAAAGGGAAGAAGTAACAGCTTTGGCTTTTGTGGGTAAGGGTTTGATGGTATTTATTTGTAGTGATTTGGATGGAGGTAGAATAATGTCATTAGGTTGGTAGGTCATACTACATGCTACAAAAGGGATAGGGTCATATTATATGGTAATAACTTAACCTTCATATTCAAACTTGATGCAATGGTGGAGGGTAGAAATTACATATCCCATGGCATAAATCTAAGGTCTCTCAAGTAAAACATTATACTAGAATTCACCTTCAACCACATAGAAGAGTTTGGGGAGCATGTGAGGTCCTAGCTAAATATGAAGAATGATGGTTCCGAAGGTAATGATCATAGTGTTGTTAAAATATCTAAGGATAGTTAAATTTTTAGTTATGACATAATTTGATAGCTTAAGTTTCTCATAAGAATGATAAGAGTTGATGTTGATACTAGATCCCCCATCAATCATAACCTATTTGATGTGGGTTTGGTTGATGTGGGCTATATTAAAAATAAGGGTATCTAGGTCTTTAGGGTGAATAGAAAGTATCTTTGAGTCCTTTAATGTAACAAGGGTGGAGATTTAGAGAGAAATAACAAAGGCCTCTATGGGTTGGGGATCCTCTAGTCTGACTTCAATGGGTTGTATAGCCTCATTCATGGCCTAAAAATAATGGGGTGAGGTGAAAATGAGCTCATAGAGGTTCAATTTATCAAGGGTCTAGTGGAGTTGTTTAAGGATGACCCTCTTGATGGATTTAGAGGGGTTAACCTCTGATGTGCCTAAGATAGTAACTTTGGGATTAACTATAAGCATAAAGGTTTGGGTTTGGTTAGGTATAGGGTGAGTTGGTGGGTGTGTCCATAAAATGGAAACTTTGGCATTCCTTTATCCTTTTTTTGTGATCATGTGACCACATTAATGGTATGGATAGAGGGGAAAGATGTGACAGCGGGTTAGGTATATTCTCTATCACTTTGAGGTGAGAGTGGGGGCTTAAAAATGTGTTCATGGCTAGTTATTAGGTGTAATGGTGGAGGAATGGATGGAAGGTCATCTACCAAAAGATCATCCTCATCATAGAGTTGGTGGATAATGGCTTGGATATATTTTAAATTCTCCATGTCATATCTAGGTGTCCTATGATAGGATTAGATTTAGAGATCATTGTGCCAGGTTGGTTTCAAACCAAAAGGATTGAAAGGTTTGATGGGAGGTAATGTGAAGTAGGAAGTCTATACTAACCTTTGAATAATGGTTATATAAGATTCTTTTAGAAGTAAGGATGGTTTTGATCTCATAGTTTTTGTTGGTAAGATGGGTTTGTGGTTGGTAATAGGTTGGGTGAGAGATGATGTGGGTAAGGTGGTTCAGGTAGATGGTTTTGGCATAGGCACATTGGTAGTTGAGGTGACCAAATTTGGTGGTCTAATTGGCTATGATCTGGGAAGGACCAATGCATTGGATAATAAATATGATGGTGTAATAAAGGGTAGTGGGTGACATATGTTGAAATGGGGCTTAATTTTTAGCAAAGTGAAAGGGTGAGGTAGAGGCTTAGTTATGTGTCCTTTCAATTCTTTCATCCTTTTGGTTAGTGTGGGTGGAAACCTGGGTATAGGCTTGGGTGAAGTTAAGTCTCATTTCAAAGATGGGTAAACCAAACTCTAAGTAGGGAAGGCACCAAGAGTTTTGAAAGGATTCATTAGTGAGGTGGTGGTTTTTTTGGTTGACTAAGAGGTTAAGGGTTTGTTAGAGGTTTGAATTGGTGTAGGTTCTACTCGAGAGATGATGGATTGTTTGGTCAAAGATGTGTTATGAGGTTTAATATTTTTGATGGAGGGAAGCCCTAAATATTACCATAAAGTGGCTTGACAAATGTCTAATTTTAAGGTAAATTGAAATTTTTGTAGTAATGTGGAAAAAGGTTTGTGTACTAGTCATAATTCGTGGGTAGTGGATGTAATAAATAGACTTATAGGCTAGGTGGGATGATTAGTACATTAGTTGATTTCTTGAGGTGAGGGAATAAAGACTGAGATAAGTGGCTCATTCATAGGAGGCATGGGTAAGAATGCTCCTCCTTTAGGGATAATATTTATAGGAGTATCAGTTTGTTGGGAAGTTAGTAGAGGTGGCAAATTAGGAATGTTGATTTTCCTAGATTTATTCATTGAGGTAGTATGTAATGATTCCAAAACTTATATGAGGGTAGCTAGGGAGAAAGGAAATTACTTTTGTTTGGCTATCTAAATGAGGATAAGGTGACTCCATGACCTTGATAAGTGAAGAGGGGGAGGGATGGGTAGATTGGATGATCATGTCCTCATGGGCAGGTGTATTGCAAACCATGTTGACCATGTGTGCATTATGAGAGTACTTGGCCTATGTGTCCTCCGATTTGATAGGGGTATTGTTGGGGAAAGTTTTCTTCAAGATGTCAAGTGCCTAATTTTGAGGGGCATTAGGATTATCCAACATGAGTTCCCCTTTGTTAATAATACTCTAAATAATATTCTTGAAATTATCACATCAGCTGATGTCATTTTCAATTACCTAATGAAATTCATAGAGATCATTCTCATTGTATGAATTAGGTGTTGGATGAGAAGAATCAAATTTTTGGGGAGGTTTTACATGTGGAAGTTACATAAGGTTAGATTTTAATATCTTATCTAGAACTAAGGTGTAATATTCTCCAAGTGGAGTGAATTATTTTTGGTTATTTTAGTTTGGGTTTCTTGCATTTGGATTAGAGGTAATGGGATAATTTTTTTGGTTAAAACTAGGTGGAGGGGTGGTTTTAAGGATGTTGGAATTCACAGTTCCCCTGGTCTTGGTTCTGGTATTGGATTGGTTGCCTAGTTTAGAGGAAGAGGTCTCATTAGTCTTAAAGGTAGAGTTATTGTTTCATAACTTCAATTTACCCTCATCTATGGCTTATTTTTCTAGCTTATGTGCCATGAAAAAATCATCATCAAAGGTCCTAAAACTCTAGATACATAGTCTAGAAGATATATTTTTGGTGAAATCTCAAGAAAAATTTTCAATAAGTTCAAGTTTAGGCAAGAAAAATGAAATATGATTAATCAAGCTTCTCTAATGGGTGACAAAATTGAAAATGGACTCATTATCGAATTGCCTAATAGAATAGAGGTTTATGATAGAGACCTTAGAAATGTTAATGAAAAAGTGATCCAAGAAGACTTATACTAGTTGGGTGAAAGATAAGATGGAATGCTTGGTAAGGGCACTATACCAATTAAGTGTTAGACTAGATAAAGACATGGGGAAGGTTTGAAGGAGTAGGACATCATAAGAAATCATGTAGCATGCATGCCTAAAATCCCTAAGGTGCTATTGGGGGTCCTCATTGCTTTGAAATTTGGTAAATTTTGAAAGTTCCCATTAGGAAGGGTAAGGTTTGATAGGAACAAAAGGATGAATAGGTTCATTACAAATATGATCATAGGATATGATGTTATGAGCTATTGAAATATATGACTAAAGGTTGGTCATATTTTCCAAGAGAGTTTTCATTATGTCAGTTTGAGGTGGTGCACCAAAAGGATTGTAAGGATGATATTTTGGTTGAGGTTGGCTAATATATTGGTAATTTCTTGGTGATGGAGAGGCTACCTCATATTGGAATGTGGATGCTAGAGGTTGGGTAGGGTAGATGGATTATGGTGGTTGGGTAGTTTGTATATACCCTTGTGGGTTAAAGATGTATCTTGGGTTGGGTGTAATAAGTAACTACTGAGAAGACCCTATAGATTGGGCATGAATGGTAGTTGGGTTGGTAACAAGAGGGGAGGTAGTGACCTTCATGCTAATAGGTGGTGAGGTAGAAGGGATAGATACCCCTAAGCTTGGTAAAAAGGTATTAACTAATGGGATATTTTTGATAGAATGGAGGTTGGAGATGCTGGTGGTGGGTACCACAGATATAAGTGGGACATGATGGGTTAATGGTTGGGTTGTTACCAAGGTAGAGGAGTCATTAGTAGGGGTGGAAGGTGTAAGGGTAATAGTTGGTTGGATACGTTAATTATCAACCATAACATTAAATAGGTTAGTATATGAAGATGCTTGGGTGGTCAAAATTTAAGTGGTGACCATGGAAACAAGGATACCCTCCATAAGGTGGGGTGACATGCCATAAGGAGAATCTTGATGTGGAACTGAACCCAAGATATGGTGAGAAGAGGTGTTAAGATAGTGTTTAAGGGCCACTAGATTATTGTCTTAAAATGTGGTAAAATCCATGTCTCCTTGGGGAAATACTTGAGGAAAGTAGGGCTTCCTAATGAATGAGGTCAATCTTCTACCTCAGAGACATACTCCATAGACGAGGAGGTAGAAGAGATTTATTTAGGTGATGGGTTTTGTTCTGCCAAGTCTCTCCACTGAGAATGATACAAAGAAAAGGGAGATAAAACAAGAACAATCTCACCATGCAAATAAGAAGAAGACAAGAAAATGATCAAGTCAATCAAGACACATACTATGAAGTATGTCAAACCTAGAGGCTAGTTTTAATCTCACTTTTGGCTTATGCCTTAGTTTATGAGATTGTGTGATATAATTTATCTTATAGATTAGGTACTATAGAATTAGTTTATGGTGTAGACACCTAAATCTTGCCACCAATGACCTCTAACTAGGATTTTGACCAATTTACACCTAAAGTTCACAATTTGGCCTGAAAACACTAAAATGCATTAAATGAATTGAAATTGATATATTCAAGTTTTGATTTTGGATAGAGTATCATTAAATGGGGAAATGTAATTTATGGGCCAACTAACTTTGATCAGATCATTTTGAGTCAAAATGTCAATTTTGCACATAGGTGCTCTAGATTTCTCTTTTCTATCAAATCTCTTGAACAAGACATGTGCCTTTGTTATTTGGTGTTGGTAATAGCTTAAATGGGATAATGGATCCAACACATCTGACATTGACTTCCAATTTCAATATAGTAAGATTTTGGACCAATAATAAGACATTTTAACCAATTTGATTAAATTGTGCACTAAGAGCCAAATTTTGCACTAAAGTTGATTAATCATGTGTTAGGCTAATTAAGACAAATTAGAGTCTTAAGTTAATTTTACATGGAACTTATTTAATAAATCTTTATTGGAAATTTATTTTTATTAACTGCATCATTAGGTGACATCATCATATGGGGTGGCATTTATAAGTCATAAATGCATAAAATATCAAGATTATTGGTCACATGCCTCATTAAGACCCTCCATGCCTCATTAAGACCACCCATGCCTATTCAATACCCCTCTATCCCAAATATTAATGGGGATATTTTTATAATGAATTTCATACTTGGATTTATTCATGGCCACACATCTCAATCTTGAGATGGATGGTCATGGTTGATCCTCAAACTATTCCAAAAATCTATAAATAGGAGGCCTTACCTATTGAATTTTAAGCTCTCACATGCCAAATTTATAATTATAAATTGATTCCAAAGCTTCATGAAAATTAGTTTTATAATGTTTAAATATTGATCCAAGCCAAAGCCATAAGGTGCCAAGGAGAAGAGGAGATAGCCAAGCCTCCTTTGATGAACACATCATGAGTACAAGTCAAGCAATCCACTAATACAAGATAATTTTGATCATTAAAGGGAGGTGAAATATTTTTTATCTTCATGTTTTAGTTTTATTTCCATTCTAGTATTTTTAACTAATCTCAATCAAGTATCTAGGCCTAGAGATGTATGTTAGCTAGTGTGTTGATTTTTCAATTTGATTTTATTTTGTCACTAACAAGATACTAACACCTCTCTTGAGTCAAATTCCTAATTCACATATGGTTAATTTTAGGCTATTTAGGTGCTCAAAATAATATATATTAGAATTAATATGTGGCTTGGTACTGGGGCCTACCCCCTCACTTCACAGTCCTGTAATGATAAGGGTGTTAAGTGATTAGCTAGGATTTATTGATGTCCAGAGTTTATACTAAACTAGAGAGTTGAGTTGGTTCTCCTCTTGATAATCACCTCTAAGTAGGATTGTGAATAATGGGTAAGGTAACCACTAGGTGATGAAATCTTAGTCAGGCCTTGTTTAAAATTGTTTTGATGTTTGATTGATGAAAGTGGTTTGGCTAGTGTGTGCAATAAAAGTGGTGCTATGATAAGATTAGTATACTTTAATTCAAAGTGAATATTGTTAAATGAAAGCAATGGATGAAATTCATTATAATCCAAAAATAAATTTTAGTTTCAATTATGACACAAATAGAGAGAACATACAAAAGCAAAAAAAATGTGAGTAAAGACTCTAGTTTCCATCGGGCATACCAAAAATGTTTCACTCAAACTTTGCTATTATTTAGAAGAAGGTAGTAAAACTAGAAATATAATTTGTGGTAGAAATATTGATAAAAGTGTGCATGTTGGATCAAAATATTTTGAAGAGATCCTTTTTGGATTGGGAGGAAGACCTACAAATAATAAAACACTAAAGAGAATTTGTTGGTTAGATAAGTAGCTAGGTGGATTTCCTAGTTATGGTTAGATCTTGGAAGAATAAAATTCCTTAGGGGCTATCAATCCATCATGTTAAAATAATTAGATTAATAAAATAGAAATAAAGTACTTGCGTCAATAATCAAAAGGTATAAAAAATGATAACAAGAATTGCTTGATAAAGAGATGTGCTAGAAATGATCTAATTAATGATAAGTTGATTAGTGTTAGTAATAACACACTAAGGTATGGTTCAAAAAATTAGGTAGAAGTCTATGGTTAGGAAGAATCATAGAAAAGAGGGCCTAATTGGGTGTAGGTGGGGAAAGGTAGTTTGTTATTTTTAGGTATGGTAGTGAACCATCATTGGTCAAGATGGCCATTGGTAGTTAAGGGTAATCATTGGCACTTAGGTAACCATTGACAGATGGGATAACCATCACTAGTTGGGCTAACTATTGATGGTTTCTTGTAGGTTAATTAAGCTAAATATTATAAGTATGAATCCCAAGAGGTGGGTGAGGTTTGTACTAATTTCAAAGAGGAAATATGATAAATAAATATGGAAAATAGATGATTGTCTTAGTGAGAAGGTGGATTGGATGGATAGTTGAGGTAGATTGCTTAATGTAGAAGCTGATCATAATTCTAATAGAGTGACGATGCTTGGGGTGGTGATGACAAGTTTGGCTTGCTAGATTAATGAAGTACCTAATGATGATTGACGTAAAAAAAGAGATTTCAGATACTAGAGCTCTTAATAATAATTGAAGATGGATTTTACCTTGTAGCTCTCCTCTTCTTATAGGCAAAGGCAAGAGGTTGAAGTGGGAGTGTAACTAGGGATTCTAATTATAATTCATCCATGCAATACCTCATGAAAGGATTTATATGACTTATATTTAGAAAATCTAAGTGATAGTTTGCATGGTGATTGCATGTTAAGGTTTTAATTGATAGAGCCTAACCATTGGTGGTTGAGACAAAAAGTACAAAATGGGTAAAAAGGGTTATTTTAAGCTAGTTAGGTTAAAGTGGATAGAAATGGGTTTAGGTAAGGGTAAAAGGTCTAAGGGATTATGACAATTAGAATTGTGTGTGCATATTTTTTGTGTCTACATATAGTGATTTAGATGAGGTCTTGGAGCATAATTTCCAAGGTTAAAATGGGCCAATGGATACTTATAGGAATCACCCCAAGATAAAAAAATACAGTCAACTAACTAATTAATGACAGTGAGTTGGATCAAATCATTTTAAATGTATCAACATGTTGGATAAAATATAAATATGACTTGGTCTAATCATAAACACTTTGAGAGGACTTGTAGATACCACATCTAAGTTTCAAACAAGCATAATCTCCTATAGAGTCTATTATTGAAGAAGGAATATAGGAAATATAGTCAACACCTTAACTAGTCAACCAAATGCATGATATGAGGAGTTTAACAAGGATCAGCTAGCATGGTAAGCATTTTTTAAATGGAAATGTATCCCTCATGATGCAAAAATGCATGGAAATAGATGAAAATTGATCCTGAATCAAGCAATTTATATTATACATCTTACACCCTGCATAGTCAACATTGTTAAGGGTCTGCTTTAGTTTTATGGAGAGTTGGAAAGCCTAGGCTTAAGACCAAAGGCTAAATTTATTTTAACAGAGCCTTTATTAATTAAGGAGGCCCATATAAGTTTCATTCTTATTTGAGTAGATAGGGGAGTGCTCTTTATTTTCTCTTATACAAAGGTTACTCCCCTCATGCATGAAACCTTCAATTTTGAAGATGAATTAGAAGAGTAAACTAATAGATATATAAATCATTCAATAAGATGGGAGAGGTTGAAATAAACCTAATAAAACATGATAATTATGTCACAAAATATAGAAATCAGACATAATAGTTTGGAGTGTTGAGTATGCAGGTAGGAGTGTTTGAGACCTAACATCCAACAAGGGGTCAGTTTTAGTCTAGACCTAGATAAGCATTCCAATCAATTATGACATGCTTTTGGGATCGTAAAAGAGGTGTTCAATATTTTATAATTCAAAGGAAACCATGAAGGAGTCATTTTTAGGCTTTAGGATAGTTGAGGCTTGTGCAAGGGGAGAAAGGAGCTTAATAAGGTGACCTTCAAGTGTTCATATATCTTTTGATGATTTTCATGGGAATAAAATAAGTTTATAAAAGTTATAAGAGGTATCTATTAATCACTTTATGTAATTATATTAAAATTCTAATGTCAAACCTACATAAACATAGATTAAGATGGTAAATAGGCCTAAAACCCTTGTTAAACCCTTACAGAGACTCGATTGGATAAATGAGGCTAAATATACATTTAGATGGACTAATTTTCTTAGGAAACCTATTGGAAGTTTTAAAATATTCACTCAAGCTCCTTCCCATATAAATTAATTATGCAAACTTGTATAGATGGGGTGTAAAATAGGGTATTTTTGACCCTTTTTTGTGTTTTGTAAGTTGTAGGAAGTTTTAAGAGATTACGATAACATGGAGGTAAATATTAAGACTTAAGATATCTCCTCATATAAATTTCATGCCTTGAAACAACTTTTAAGTGCCCCAATTAGTTGCTTCATCTTAACCAATCAAATCTGACATATTGGACAAACTAGAGAGAAGGATGGAAAACTCCAAGTGAGGTGATTTAAATTGTGATTGATGATTATAAGGATATGGAGGTTATTTACACTTGTCATTCACTCCATCCCATAGATTTTTATGAGTAACTAGTGTCAAATTTTAGGCTGAGTGTGTAGGGTACATGGAAGAGAAATTTTTTGGACTACAAATGATGATGGTTCACCTCCAGGTGATTCTAGATGACCAATCCTATAACTAATGCATGTCTTATATCCTTACACTTCATTCCAATAATCAGACTTGATCCTTATTAGTTATGAGGCATTCAAATAGGGCTAATCATTAAGGAAATTTTTTGAGCAAAGACAAGGAGTTTATGCCACTTTTATTAAAGTTTATGCCTTAAATTGACACTTGGGCTTCCTGACCTTGCATGGTTCATCCCATATCCTCTTCTCATGCACAAATAATGGATTTTTTAATCTTTACAAGGGTATCTATGACCCTTAGACTTCTCTCTTCTCCTCTCTCTCTCAAGTTATATTATAAATAGCCATTTTGGCTATTAGACTTTATGTTCCACCTAAGTATGGTGAATCCTTGATCATTTGTATACATTTTGCTGAATAATACTACTGATTTTTACCTCCTCCATGAATTTTTTAGTGTGTTCATATGTAATGTTTAATTTTTCATAAGTGAAGACTATGGATTCCTTAGCATGTCGTTTCTTTCTTTCATCTTATTTGTAGTTTGAAATATTCTTTTTATAGGTCATGTGAAGTATTCTAGAAAATTTCAAGGATTGAGTGAGTTAGTATATTAATTAATTCCCTCATATGCCTCATTTATATTCTTCTTATATTTTCACATTCATCCATAACCTCACAATGTAACATTGATGTGAGAAGATGAAGATTGGAGAAGTGTATGTTTAGTTTGTCCCTTGATTTTAAGTGTAAGATGCATATGGTTGGAAGTCATCAGTCTATTTTGTGTATCACCTCCTTTAATATAGTTTTTTTTAGTTATCTCTCTCCCTTTTCACCCCCTAAGTTAAGTGTAGTTGTGATCCAAAGTGGTACATCAAGGGAGTTAGCCCTATTTAGAGATTTACCTCATCCTTAGGCTTCTCACAAGCCTAGAGGTGTCTCCATTGTCCCACTTCAATGAAGAGAGATTTACCATCTCCTCAAAGGGTGAAAATCCAAGTGACAATAGTAATTATGTGGCCTTTGAATATAAATTAATAGATTAAAATGATTTGAAGCCTATGAACATAGAATACATTGGATAAGGTGACGTCTTATAACTAAAGTAAAATACTATACCTATGGTAATGGCATCATTAGAATGATATTTTGACATGGATCCATAGGATGGAAAGAAGAATCATTCAACCAAACTAATTTTTTCAAATAAACAATGGGAACTAACAAACATCCATAGTATCTCAATATTGGCTTGAGATGCTCTGAACTTGAGAAATAGAGATTGAAATATCTAATGATACAATATAAGGATGTGATAACATGGACATATTAATATCTAAAAAATTTTATCCCAATGTCATCACACATATTATCCCTCTAAATTCTAGAACAGATGCACTTTGTGTAGTGACACAGACTAGTGAATCTGACTCTAGAGCCCCTCATTTAGACAGAAGTTCAAAAACATTTGGACACCAATATTATAATTATATTCAAAAATTCCATTAGGGTTTATAGCTTAGTATCTATAAAAAATGGTTAAATCAAACTATGTGTTAACATCATGAGATTGAATAGAGCATTAGAAAAGTATGATTATCCTTTACCATGTCTACATGAAGTAATTAAAATAGTCAACGGGTCTAAAATGATGCCCCTTTTTGGATGTATTTTTAGGATACAATCAAGTGTTGTTAGAAGTAGAGGATATAATGAATAATGTCTTTATTACCAAGTGGGACACTTTTTCATATAAGAGGATGTTATTAGGACTAATTAACATAGGAAGAACTTTATAATGTATCATGGATTTATCCTTCAAAGAATTATTAGAAAATGTATCATTATATTTATGGATGATCTCACAATACATATGATCATGTAGATTATCTACAAAGAGTATTTTATAGTTGCATAAGATATGGAGTGTCATTGAGTCCAAAGAAGATCATCTTTGGATTTATAGAGGGTAAAATGTTAGGCCATGTCATTACCAAAGACTAGATTTCCATTGAACCATAATGAATCCAATCCATTTCAAAAATAACTTCTCCTAACAATCATAAATAATTAAATCCTTTTTTGGTAAAATAAATTTCATAAGGAAATTCATTTCTAGATATGAATAAATAAAGTGTTTGAGGATATTAAAACTCCCGTTATTCAAAATCTAGTTCTGATTAGTCCTAATTTCACTAATTATTTATTTTTATACTCATTTTCTTTAGATCACACTATAAAAATAATACTCACACAAAAGGTAGATGATAGTTAACACCCAACCACCTTTATGAGTACTAATCTAAAAGATACATAATTGAATTCTAAAATGATAGATAAATAAATATATGTTTTGATTAAATAATTGAATAAATCTAGGCATTATATTACTTGAAACAAGACATATGCCATAGTCCCAAAACTATATATCAATCTCACACTCAACTAGAACAAGTTTGGAGAAATAAGAGGTATATGGATGGCTAAATTTCAAGATTTTGATCTTGAAATAAACCCTACCAAGATGGTGCTAGGCCAAATAATTATCTATCTCATGAATAAAATGGATCCATGTATTCATATTGAGTAGATAAATGAAACACAAGTATGTAATGGTGATTGGTATGCCCACATCATCCATTACCTACTCATAGGTATATGCCCCCTTGAGTTTAATAGAGAGAAAATGTTATCCATTGAGATCAATTCAACCCATTACATGATAAAAAATGGAGTATTATACATTAAAAAAATATGAAGGCATTTACTTAATGTGTGTCTCAAGAGAATAAGCCATAGATATCTTGGATAACTTAAATCAAAATATATACAGTAGGCATGCCTCTATTAATTCTACAACTCATAAGATATTTAATGATTGGATACTATTAGCCCACTATTTTGAAGAATGCTTATAATCATGTCAAAGTGTGCCATAAATTCCAAGTATTCAAAAAATTAGAAGTACATGTAGTTATGCCCTTTAATACTTAATATAAGGACTCATTTTAGCTCAATGGGGGATTGAATTTTTTTGAGTGATCAATCCAAAATATTTAGTAAGACATCAATTTATTTTAATTGCCTTATATTATTACACCATATGGACATAAGTATCATATAAAAATAATTCTAGAGCCCAAGATGTGACTATACATTTAAAAAAACATACTAACCATATTTGGGACTCAATATCCTTAGTACATTATAATTTTATAAATTTTTAGTTAGTTAAATTTATATAATATGCCCATCACAAATAGATTACAATAAAATTTTCATCAAACTATTACCCACAAAGGAATGGATTTATTGAGTCCAAAAATAAGAATCTAATGGATGCCATCAATAAATTATCATAGGAAAATTGAGAGAATGACACCTAATATTTAAGTATGCACTTTTGGTAGACATAATTAGGAACAATATAGTCCTTAAGGGTTCACCTTTTCTATTAGTGTATGTACAATAACTAGTCTTCCCTATTGTTCTCAAATTACCAATGTATAAATTCATGCAAGAGTACATGGGATAATATGAAAGAATTCAATATAGACTAATATATATAGGATAGATGGAGTATTCACAAATAAAATTTTTACATACCTTCAACAAGCACCAAGATAATGTCAAGAGGTTGTTTGATAAAAGGTTCAAAATCAAGGCTTTTAAGATTTGAGTATTAGTTCTTTAATGTGAAAATATGCATGAAAATAAATGACAACATGAAAATTTAACTCTTTTTTTTAGAGCCATACCAAATCTCAAAAATCCTAGGTAACATGATTATCATCTGAAGGACCTCAAAATTAATGGCCTCACTTTTCTAATAAATGGGTAGTTTTTGAAACATGATTTCATGGTTGATCTAGTTGGGGATACTTATAAATAAATGTGAGAATTAATGTATAATTAGGGGTATATTAAACTATTTTTTAGATTAGTTTCTTATTTTCTATCATTTACTTCCTTACACAGACTCCAAACTTTGTTAGATTAATTTATTATTTTCAAAATTTGATTTCAAAGTTAATTTTGTTGCTTTCTAGACTAGTTATTTATTTTCAAAATAATTCAATCAATTTCTAATGCTAGAATCATGAAAATACCTTCCAAAATAAAAGGGGATAACTCAAGAAGTGCACAATTGGCATTCCCCAAGATTTGTTCTAGTAGTACTTTGGGGATCCAAAATTAAGGTGTGTTATGACTAAGATCAATTTTTTATCTAAAATAAATAGGTTTATCAGGTCTTTGGATGTTTTTCTAATACACTGATGTAAATTATTATTTTAATTTTCAAAGATCAACTACACTCTTACATGTTAAAACTTTGATAAAATATAATAAATATTGAAATGGATATATGCTGATAGGGACATATTTATAAAAAAACACATGTTTTATTATACATACACCCAACCATGGTGGCTCCCAACCCTTCTTCCATAAAATTTTAATTATATATAAATAGAGATATTAATTGATAAAATCATCAAAACTAATATAAAAATGGTGATTTAGGTAATCTATATCAAGGCTATAGACACCTGGATACCAATAGAGGTGTCTATGTAAGGGCTATGGATTCCTACATGGCATAAAATATGTTCCCAAGGCTTCCCTTGCTATTGTTCATAAAATTGAGAAATCAATATGAGACCTACACTATCTATCCAAATATTCATTAAAAATCTCATAAAAATAGGTAAATTAATTACACATAATCAAACATATCTTAGAAATGAAAGTGATTAGTATGTTGCATGGGGGAGTTGGAGTCTCTTTCAGTTATCTAGTCTATTTATTATTTTCTTATAAAATTTGAAGTTTTATAATGTTTAATTAACTAAGATTCCAAGTTCTTAAAAACTTAGGAGTATTTCCCCACTAAGTCTCCATTTGTTGTGCCCCAACACACCCAATTTTCAAATTTCAAATAAAGACTCATTATTATTAAAAAATATTTATTTTAAGGGTTTAGATGAACCTTAAAATTATGAGTATTGAATTGATCTATGCAACCTAAGGATATATTGAGTTTAATTTTAAATTTTAAAATAAATTTGAAAGTTTGGACATTATATGAGACTATTCTATTTATCATATTTGATTTCATTTAAAATATTTGTCCTAAGTTGAATTATTTAAATTTAATTAACTAATGGAGATAATGAGACTATGTTACAGTGCATCTTAACTTTAATGTATATGTATAATTTGTATCAAGACCTTGACTTACATTATATTTGTCCTTTGGCCAAATCCCAAAAATATGTGTTTTTGTCTTGTTGATTCTATAAGGATATATTGAGTTTAATTTTAAATTTAATAATAAATTTTAAAGTTTGGACATTATATGAGACTATTCTATTTATCATATTTCATTTCATTTCAAATATTTGTCCTAAGTTGAATTATTTAAATTTAATTAACTAATGGAGATAATGAGACTATGTTATAGTGCATCTAAACTTTAATGTATATGTATAATTTGTATTGAGACCTTGACTTACATTATATTTGTCCTTTGGCCAAATCCAAAAAATATGTGTTTTTGTCTTGTTGATTCTAAGTTACCTTGAACTATAGCTTGTTGAGAACCTATGGAACCCTGAGATTTGTCCACTTATCAACATCATGAATACCCACAACATCAAATTTAATATTATATCCCATTACCTTCACCTATTTATCATTTCAATGATATTAACATAACTGACACCATTGCAGAAACTCAAAAGTCTAGAAACTAACCAAAAAAATTACATTATTAAGGATTTGAATAGCCCCAGATTTCTAAGAACCATCCATGTGGCATGATCCCATTAAATCAAAACACAATGGGAAATAACACATATAATTATCCTCAAATTTATTTATATTAATGAAATTTATCCACATGTCCCTATCTTATTCACTTAGACCTTGTTGGAGAAGGGTTACATTATCAGGAAAGTTCTCAAGATTAACACAAGTTATCCATGTGGTAAGTATAACACCAAATTTTATAAGGATCCCAGATTAATGATATTCATCCACATGTCATAATATCATTTAATTAGACCCTATCAGTTAAAGGTAGATTGTCAAGATGGTATTTTCCTAGGATAAGAGATCCATCCACATGTCATCATTGCTAAATTTTAGAACATATGAGAATAAGGTATGAGAGTGAAATAAAGAATAAACTCAAGATAACTGAGAGACATACACATGTCATCATATAATAAATATATATCCCATTAAGAAAATTAATTCATCAATTTTAAAATAAGATCTAGAACCCTGAGTTCACATGTGGTAGAATCACATTCATTCAGTGACTACGGAGTGAACATACATAGTTAATAGTCAAGTGAACTTTGGAACCTTGAGATAACACTAGGTGATAGAATATTATTAAATTTTATCTTATAATTAATAATAAATAATATTATAAAATCAAATACCTTGGGTAAATAATATTGTGACAAGATTTAAAATCATGAATATTCATATCTAGAATGTACATGCAAATTTTAATGGCTAGAACAAAATAAACATGAACATGAAGAGCACACCTATTTTAAGATAATGAATAACATTCAAGATGAATTAAAAACTACCATTTTTCAAAAGGTACCCACAAAATTTGACTACCAAATTGAAATTGAAATGAAAATTAAAACTAAAAGTCATTGTTGTATTAAATTCACATGAAGCAAAGATTCAACTTGATATTTTGATACTATATACAAATTCCCAAATGAGATCAAGTCACCATTTTCATTAATTAAATTCAATAAAATGTTTAATTGAGCTATATTATTACTAAACTCCCTACATTATCTCCCATAAAATTTGTGAGTATTTATAGTCACCATCATAGAGTTTTTTTGTTATTTATAGTAAAGCAATTACATGTTCATCATGAGTAGGTTAGCCTCATTTCACATATAGCACCACATGTAGACTTGAGTGTATGGATATGATATTTGATAAGGGAGTAATGGAATTTCAATTCCTTCACTATTCAATGATATGGGAAGTGTTAAATAATATAGAGTCATATTGAACACATGATTAACTATCTAAAAAATAAGCGAATGTATATTGTTGATTTGTTACCAATATAGACCACATGATTATAAAACACAATTATAAGAGGTAATGCCATATATCATTTAACTACATGATTTATTTATTAATGGAAATATTATTGGTGATTGAATCCACTTTAGGCTTCATAAAAATGTAGTAGCTTACAACTATGGGGAGTCATTTGAGAAGTATTTACATCTCTCGATGCCATAAGTGACCTTGACCAAGTATCTATCAATGATTAGTTATAACAGAACATAGTTTAGGGGAAACTTAAGTAATGGATTAATAAAGGAGAGAAATTGGCTATTTGGAGTGCCTTATCCTTGGTACCCATAGTTAAATTTAGGCTAGGGATCTAAATATCCATGGCATTAATGAATAAATTATATGGTTTTCTATCACCATCAACATGCATGAGGAATCAGTGCCCTTATTACATATCATTCTGAATACTAATAAAACTAATTCAATCTGAGAGATTATCAGTGTAAGGCTGATGGCATAAATAATCTAATATGATTAAAGAGTATCTAATGGAAACTTATAAATGATGTCCTATGTAGTGGATGCATTTATGGGAATAATTTACCAAAGTCATGGGAAATGCTTGGAAATGTATAATGAATATATTAAGAATAAGATTTGTGTTATTAATATTGCATGTTTATAGATTTAGGGGACAAATCAAAAGGATTTAATAAATGTTTTATCTATAGGTCTACTAAGTAATTAATGGGCATAAAATGGTTAGTCTTTTTTATAACATGAAGAGTATATCAAAGAGAGGTGATTATTGATACTATCCTTATTGTACCATAATCAAGATATAAGGAATTAGGGTGCCTCCCTTGTATTTGACCCACTTTATACTTGATAAGGTGACACAATAAGATATTTTAAGTAAAATATATAATATCTTAGATGAATACATTGATGCTAAACATAAATGTTATTACCATTAAACCCCTCATAACATAGGACAAATACATTATTTAGTGAAGAAGTACATGAATGTAGTTGGAAAAGTTAAGGCCCACCATGGCTTGGGTGAAGCACCATATGGAGATTAAGACCCTAACAAGAAATTTAGGTAGTATTAAATTGACCTCAAGAAAAATGGATTCAAAATCCCTTATGTCCATAAAATCTTTGAACATCATGAGATTTTCATTAATGCTACAAATGACTCTAAACTTTATTTATAGATGAAAAGGCATAATATGTCAATGATGGCATCAAAAAAATATTCAATATAATTATTCAATCACCAGGATGGAGGAAAATATAATTTTTAAAGAAGTGAATAGATTTATAAGCTAGAAATGACCTCAACATAAAGTTCAGTTATCCCTATAACAAGGACCTCGTTTCTTTTGTCAACAAGAAGAAGCTACTGAAGAGGAAAATCATGCCACCGAAAGGGAGATGAATCCCAAAATTAGAATGAACATTCTTAGGGGACATCTTGGGCCTCAACCAAAAACCACATGGAAATATTATCTAATAAATATAAGGGCATCGTATCCTATATATGGGTAGGAAATAACATTTTATTTGGCACTTCTACCTCCTCTTACAATGGTTCAATATGTAAGCATTATTAAATTATTTTAGAATTATTTTGTAGCATGATATTTATAAAAACATCTTCTTAAATTATTTTATAAGTATTTTGTATCAAATTTATTCATAAAAACATCTTCATCACCTTCAACATCTCTATTAGGGCACTTGGTATTTTAGTGACTTCACCTCCATTCCTTATAACCCTTCCATCCATTTCACCTCTTATCACCCCTTCAATTTCCACTCCACTTCCATCTATGTATGACCATTCATATTAAATTATATACACCTAGGGAAAATCCCCCATTTTCATTCCATCACACATTGATACTTGTCAAAGTAAGCCTAGAACCCTTCTAGTCTCTCCCAAGATTACCCATGTAGAAGAAAGACCTTTAAAAGGTTTATCTATTCATTAAGGTCCTGTTGATGAGGAATAAGAACATGAATTAATAGTACCATTGGTATATTATTTGAATGATGAGGAAGATAAAAAACCAAGGGATATGGAAGAAGAAGAGAAAATGGATTAAATCAAAACAATTGATATAATAAAAGATATAGAGTTATAAGAGATTATTAGGGAATATGACATACCAAAATTTTTATGTAAAGGATGAAAATATTATTTTTGAATAATAAAATTAGGACCTTAATAAGGTAGTGTCTTCTTTCAACTCTTCTTTTACATTTGTAAATACTAGTGCTATCAATTTGAATTCTACTAGTTTAGTTGATACACCCCTCTCCATATGAATCATTATGACAATATTATTTAAAAAACAATCCATTATATGCCCATGCCAATATTGATGTAATTAGGCCACAAACTTCTAGTTCATGTGATTATTTGATTTTTTCAACTTTATGTTTAATAATGTCCAAAACACAAGCCCTTAGTATGAGGGTCAATTTTAAGAACTTGGTAACTATTTATATTTTTTATCCTTGAGAACCACATGTACCATGAATGTCATCTACTCAAATAGAATTATCTATCCTTTATCACACTCAAATTGAGTCTTCTATAATTACCATTGTAAATACTCTAGGATAGATAATGTATGTGGTGGAGACTACACCTCAAAGAGATATGGAGTAGTGTTGGTCAACTACCCCTTTATCTACCTACTCAAATAAGTGCATCAATTCTTCCACCATGATCCATCCCACATTCTACCTTTACAAAGACTAATTTTTGACATAAAATCTAAATTTGTTGGTTATAGATGGTTTTATGTTAACTAGGTTAATTTTAGTTTGACTAATGTAACACAATGGTTAGTATTGATTAACTTAATTGGAATTCACTTTAGAAAATAAGTAATTCCTATATTCATATTAATTCATATATATTACATAGAACATATTATTTATTAATTTAAATATTATATATATATATATATATATATATATATATATATATATATATATATATATATATATATATATATATATATATATATATATAATCACTGAATATAAATATTCATACGATTTCTATTCTATACCACAATTACACAGGCTACTATGCTCTATAAAATTTGTACAATTTATCTATAACTACTTCTACTCTTCTCTTCCTTACCTATATATTACAATGTTGTATTAAAAATGCCAAGTCAAAATAACATAACTCAATATTCATGTATGTGAGAGACATGTCTTTTATCTAATTAGATCATTATTTGTCTTGATATATCCTTATTTCTTACTGTAGCTCCTATCATTAAAATCCTCTATTCTATTAGCCTAGATGAGTATTGTCCTATTACAATAATGGGATCAATTCTAAGGTACCTGCACTATGGTTCTATAGTTGATAGAGAATCCTACCAATATTTTCCTAGATTTTATATCTTTATATCATCCTCAAGACATTTCTAAGTGTTGAAATGTACCAAAATTTCCTAAATCCACCTAAGTGTAACATTTTTTTTGGAATTACTAAATATACTGATGGAGATCATAGAGTTGGTGCTCCTTACTTAGGTAGATGATGTTGGTAATTTATTACCATAGTTTTATAAAATGTATCTCAATCCAAAAAGAATATTTTGGCCTCTAAAATCATATTCTCAGTAGACACATTTTCCTTCACTATTAAGATAATTTCATTTGGGAAAGATATTTTTATAGTGAGTCTAGGTAATCAATATGCATCTTAAGGTGTACCTCCATTTTCTCCATTTTATTTATTAAGAACTCACTATAGTCCTCTATTTATCCATAGAGGGATATTCACTCTCTTTGTTTATCTTTATATAGCTTATGCAAGGATATAATTTTCCTTTATTATACAATGGAAGGTATGTATTGAGGTCCAAATATAGTTGAGGTTGCACTTAATTATTTTTCTAGTTCCTCCAACTTTGATTTCTTATCATTTGTACATAGTGGTCATCTGAGTGATAAGTGAAGTAGGTGGCTACATCCTCTATTTTTTCCTTCATCTTTCCTACTCTTTCTATTTATTCTACTTTGTTGGCCTAGTATTCACCCAAAAGTGGCCCTAATGACTCTTTGTATTCCTCTCTATCCTCACTTTTTATGAGGCCACTATCCACTTTGGCTATTATGTGGTTGATGAAATGTTCTAAATATTCCACCAGATGTTATTATATTAGTAGAGTGGCGTCTAAATCAAATTATGGTGAGCAGTGGTCAAGGAAGATAAATTTTATTAATTATTTACTCTAATGTGATGCATCATGTCATCCAATCGCATATGTCTCTTTGGATGAGAGTATTACCTAACATTTATTTGTCAATTAGAGTTATATTTTTTAGGGCTACTTCAAATTTACCTCCTTCAATTGGCTATAGAAAAATTTATATCATGAGGATGTTGAAGGTATTTATTTTTCCCTTCTCTAGGTTTACTTCAATATGTGATAGTAGATCGATATGAGTTCTGTAATTCTTAGGTTTAATCCCATTATTCTCAAAGTTATTGGTATGGCTACCTAGGTAGTATCCTAAACTCTTTGACTTGTCTTCTTTTCTTTCTATTTCTCTTTTAAAGCCACTTTTTATTTTGTAGGCTTATTTTATTTTAGTTCATGTTTTTGTTGGTCCTCTTCTTATTTATGTTTTAGCTCTGCCATTTTTTTAAATTTTCTTAATCCAATTTACTTTTATTTTCTTCTTGTTTTTTCCCTCTTCTTATACTTTATTTTTATATTCATATATATTTTTCTTCGTTTTATTTCTTTTTATTCTCCTCTTCTTCTGCAAGTTTGTTTTATTTTTCCTCTACAACTTTCTTCTCCTCATATTCCTTATTTTTTGTTTTCTAATTTTTCCATTTCTAATAGTTGTTTATCCTTTTGGGTGGCTAATTCCATAATTTCCTAATTTTTCCTATTTTCTTCGTCAAGTTATTGTTTCATTTGATTGAGTTTTTTAATCATTTCTTCCTCTAGTTCATTGGATTTTTCTAATTGTTTTCATTTTTCTAAGGCCTCAACAACCATATATATATTATTCTTAGATCTTAACTCTATTTTTATATTTTAATATTATTTCCTAGTTAGATGTAGATATTAGGGACTTCGTAGTGGTTTTTTTAAAGGATTACATCATAGATTGATATACCTACCCTTTTATATGTACTTGATTTTCGTCATTCTAATTTAAATATTTTTTTATTTGTATTATCTTTGTCTTAAAACCCTAAATTTAATTTTAACATGAGATAAAATTTAAATTGTGTTTGTAAATATGGATGGGATAGCCCCAACTAGTCCATGCTAAGTGATTAAGTAATGCCTACCTTTTAATGCTCTAAAGAGGTTGCAAACTACACATATTTATCTAACCAAGATGTGGATGTGCACAATCATGATCCATTATAATGGAATTAAAGGATTTGTATTATGATATTTGAAAATAAGTAAATTTGACCTTGCATATATATTTATATTTAGCTCTAGGGTTTCTCCTTTAAGGGGTTTTTAGATTTGAATGCTTTTGTGGTAATGTTTAAAAAGAGTGGCAATGGATTTATCAAGCTTGTGAGTACTTGATAAGATGAGTTATAGATACGTGTGGCCTTATGATTTATTTGTAATTATAGATGGATCTTTGATACATCGTCTAATAACAAACATATGGAACATTCTTAGTACAACTAGTCCGACCCAAAGGGTATGTTTGAATTTCAAAAGTAGCCATAAAAGGCTCTAGGACACTAATGGTAGAGGAAGATGCTTATATTCACTACTATAACATGATGATTGATGACAAATTATAGATAGAGAAAATTAGTGATCTGAGACATGGTGACAATTTTCTTAAGATTATAGAGAATTTCGGCATAGAGTAGGTAGATGATGAATATGTGTGATATCAAATTGATATTTTTAGTTAATAGATAGGGGAAATAGAGGATAGTATTAAAATGTAAATGCATTAGTCATGTATGTCAAATATATGTAAAAATGGATGTTTCCATGTTTTTAATACCAAATTTAGGTGTCTACAAATGCCCCCTTTTAGTCTAACATTTAATATACTAGATTAAAAGAATAATAGAAATAAATTTAGTTAATATTACTTGTCCCTAACTATACTTGATGTCACCAAGTATGCCCAAAATTTCCAAATTTATACATGAAAAAAACTTATAAGTAAACATTTAGAAATAAATGTCCAATAATGATATAAATTCTAAAATGAACAAGAAAGTAAATTATTTGAAATGAAAAGTGAAGGAATGAATCTGCTTGAGAGTACACAAACCAAGCTACAATCTAAAATCATTTAGAAAATTCTATGGGGTGATTATGACCCAAGCATATGTAACTATTGAAATCATGTGTGGAAGAGTTTTAATGATTTAACCAACATTGGAGATGGGACATGTTGATTAGTGTACAATCCTTAAACATACTACTCAAAATAGCATCATAAACACTTTTGTAGAACCCTAAAATAGGTTTGTAAGTCAAGGTGGTACCCAAAAACATGTCCTTTGTAAATTTAATATTTAAATAATCTAATAAATAGATATTTTAGACCCAAATTTATTACATATTACTATTTATCTTCATCAATACATAGTCATATAAATATAAAAGTGTTTGCATAAACCACATTCATGACCAAAATCTGATCTATTTTTACTTGAAAGTGATACATAGTGTCATAATATGTTTTCCAATTTACATAATTTGACTTATTTGACCTAATAATATATCTCATAATGTTCTTAAAAATCCTATAGAATGATCCATGCATGCCTCATTCAACTTCATCTATCCCATCTAGATCACATAATTTGACCTAAAATATGAATTATGTATTTATCATAGATTGAATATCTAAGAAAATCGCATTATATACCCTTGTTTTAGGTGAATATTGACACACGTGAATCAATAATCTCAAAATAAAGATTTATGTGCATCATGTGTTATTTATACAAAAATGTAATTAGGTAAACTATGTATACAAAAAATATGGGATATGTCATAATATAAATATTTTACCATTGAAGCATGAATGAAACAAAAAATCCAAGGTAATAAGAAAATAATTTTCATGACAAGTAAATATAGAAACTAGGCACATAGTAATAAACACTATAGTAGGCACATGATATAATTAATGGCATCACATAAAATATAAGAATTAATGATAGGAATAGTGGAACTGAGCTAAGAAATAGTCACACATGTATCCAAACACATACACATACATACACAATATCATGATCATGAAGCACAAAAAATCTCAAGACACAAATCAACTATAACCCAACATGTACAAAAAATGGTCATGACAATGATTAGAGGATACTCTAAGATAATTAATGACTAATGTGATAAAAAAATTAATCCAATCATAGAAACATGTAATATAATACACATAAATCATCACAAAATGTAATAAAAAAAATAAATCATGCATGGATAAATAATGTTAGTCTACATGATTAATCAATTTCATCATCAAATATAGCAAAGCACAATATCCATATTGAACAGTGCTCTAAAGCATATATTCAAGAGTAAGCCATATATAGACAATATAAGTATATATATATGATCAATAGAATGTCATATAAATTAAAAAACTTAAAAGTGTACTAATATTTCCCCAACATATCCATGCCCCTAATGTAAAAAGTTACCCCCTTGTGTAAGGGGTATTCCATATGTGTTTGTTTATACATCATATGTAACTTGTAACATGTTCTAGATCCTACTCATGTATACCATGAAAATCATGTGAATATAAAATGAGTATTTAATTCACCATGTATATGATAAATAAAATTAATCCAAATTCAAATGAGTAAATCATGACATACATAGGTCATAATTTTTATGTTTTTGAGTCAAATTATGTTTCTACTAACCAATGATCCCTTCAATGGGATGTTCATGTGTAGGTCATGGATAAATAAATGATATTTTTTCACATGGTTTTTAAGTACTAACATATGTACCATTATATATCTAGATAGTTATCATAGTCAACATGATCATATGTAGGTTGTGTAGATGTGATGTACTAGGTAATTTTTATTAAAATATAAAAAAATAATGTATTGTACATTGGATAACTTGACTTTAAGGAAGATCAATTACCTATCTCTAATGTCCCTTCATAATATGAGCCTATACAAGTTTTCTAACATGTCGGTGATAGAAGTGGTGGATAAAATGTTCTCAGTTGAATATGATACTCATATGGAATACCCAAAAATATAATCACTTAGTTACTATATAAATTATTCACACATCTATGTAACAAATATGGTTACTTATGCATCCATATATGTCCCAATACCATGTCAAATGCCTTGATATTGGGAAGAATAAATAACTAAGTAGCAAAAGTTGTAGGTGCTAGTATAAGTGATAAAATAATGCCACCAATAGGGTTTTGTATCTTCCCATCTAATCCTTTTATTTTAGTATTCATACCAATAAAATGTATAATTATGTATCTAATAATAGAAAATAATGTCATAATGCACATGTTTTCACTTGACCTAATATCCACTAAATAGTATGCGAGTCAGTAAAAATACATACAAACAAAGGCACATTGATAGATTAATCATCAATAATATTAATTTAATTTAATTTAATGTAATAGTATGTATTTTTACCTGTGTATGTAATTGCACCAATAAAACTATATATATGATGACCCTCTTCATTTATATATGCATAATAATTTAAAGGAGCATGTGATTTGTAAGTCATATGCACCTAGTAATTAGTCTTGGTTTTTCAAGGTGTATGTTTAGGAAATGGATATGAAAATATATTAAGTTTAAAATTATGTTGTGAAACCTAAAAATTCATAGGTGTATTAACACCATTAACCTCAATAGTGTTTTCCTCAATTAAATCTTATATATTATGTCTCGCACCATTACATCTATTAGTAGAATGTCCCACACATTTAGGTTATTACTTTGTCATATCAAGCTCCATTGGCAAAGGGAGAGATATGATATTTCATTTCAGTATATTTTTTAATTAATTTATGATAAGGTTTTGATAGTCTTTTAACTTCCTTCTTTGAGGATCCAAAAGGACAAGGCTATTAGTAGTTTGTGAAATTGTATTAATTGTTGCTTTACAATTATTTTGACTATTATCTACTTTATATTTTAAAGTTGGTTTTATTTAAAAAAAAATAATTAGAATATGTTAGAAGGATTAGAACCATAATTAATCTTATTGATATCAAGTATGTTAACCTCACAATCTTTAACCACATGACACATGCCATCAAAATATTAAAATTGTTTAAACATAATAAACTCATGTATAGGTTAAATTAATATTTTATTTAATATATATTTCAATTTATTATCAGCCATATAGTTTTTAATTTTAAAGAGCATATTATTATTAAAAATCACATGATCACTAATGGTCTCATTAAGTATTTGCCGAATTCATGAAATTGAATATAGGAGGCCTTCTCATTAATATTTTTAGAAAAGTGCACTAAAATATGACCATTAAAAGGATTAAAATCATGAAAATTTTGAAAAAAGAGGTAATAAAACCATCATAAAACATATTTCTTAAGACTCATTATAAATATATTAGTTAAAATATTTTCATTAGATGTATAATCAAAACAAGTTGCATGAAAGGATATAAAATAATATTTTAGATGACCTTTAATATCATATGGGATAAGCTTAGGTGAAAACAATCCTATTGATTTATTATTTTATGGGAAATTAGTGTTTAATTCCTAAATAATAAAAGGGTATGAGTAGGATTAAATCAATAAATAATATTCCAAATTAAAGCTACTGATTTATGAAATTTATTTGTAAATAGAGTTTTTAAAAAAATAATAATGAGAGAGAGTAAATTAAACTTGTCTTATTCTGTGCTAATCTAATTGAGATAGGGTCTATAAATTTGTGTAAGACTAGGAGACTATCACAAGTAGGTTTCTAAATTTCATTTTTTTATTGGATAGGAGCACTAAAAGTAGATAGGAGTGGCACCAATGATATAGTCCTTGTCTGGTGCTATTGTCCTAAGGGTCTGAGCTTTTTGGGTTTTGTTTAGAAGGCCTATGAGACTCTATTTTGAATTTATGAAGCCTCATTGTTATTAGTCTAACCTGTAGATCTAATTTTATTTGTCTATGACTTTTATGCACTTGAATGGAGAATTTGACAAGTAGGGAAAAGGGGTTAGTGTGTGGAAGATGCACTAAATGTACTTCACACCTCATGTGTGGGAACTTTGCCTACATACCAATTCTTCAAGGATGTATCAAGCCATATATATTTCTCCATTTAAGAGTGCTTAGTGTAATAGTGAATGAAAATGTAATAAATGCTAAAACTAGGTGTGCTTAAGATGACTAGGGACTGGTGTAAGGACTTGGACTGGCTTGAAAGTGTATAGGTTGGTTGTATGTAGAGAATAAGGAATATTATTGAGTGGTCTTATTTTTATTATTTCTTGTTTGAATGATATTTTCCAACCCTTTCTAAATTATCTTTAAATGGGATTATATATGGATCTATTGGTCATGGGTTAAATGAATTCACATTAGGCCAACATGATTAAAGATAAGGATCTAGAAGGAAATAAACATTGTGGCCCAAGATACATTTGGACAATAGTACAAAAAGTTGGACACCCTATGTTTGATGCTAGTGTCTAATCTAAGCACTATTTTCCTAAAGTAGTGGGGCATAGGGGGATGGATTAGTTATGAAGAGAAGGACCTAGAATCAACTAGGATCAAGTCTAAAAGGCCAAAAATGATAGGGAATCAGTAAAAGTAAGCCTAAGAGGGTCTTGAGAGCAAGCAAGAGGGACCTAAGGATTGGGTGTCATTAGCCATGCTTTAGTTACCAATTTTTGAATTTATATGACTACATTCCCCCCCTTTGTTCTAGTGATGTAGCAAAGCAAAATATTAGGATAAAGGAAAATAGAAAGTGTAACTAAACTTACCTATAAAGGTGAAGCCCATGAATCTTATATGATGTTTAGTAATGTTGGATAGTGCATATAGAGAACATTATGTAAGTGTGGGTTTTTGAAATTAAAATAAAGATTAGATTAGTTATTCTTATAGGAAATATAAAAAAGAACATACAAAGTAGGGTAAGAGAGAGATAGAGGATGAGAAAGGAATGAATACACCTCATGGGTATGCAAACTAATACAAAATATATTATGATGCTAAGTAAGGCTGAGTGTGTTGGGTATGTGTTGAATGATGATATACCAAAATTCATATCAAAAATGGATTTGAGTGCTTGGTTCCCTAAAAAATGGCTCAAGAATGAAATAACTAACCTTTTGGCTCCATCATCACCTATTGAGTGAAGATGGATGATCATGCATATGCTAATCAATGTTTAGATTGTGTGTCCAATCCCTCTCAATAGGTGGCTCAAGAATACAAAGGTTGGCCCTTTGGCTCCATCATTTCCCACTAAGTGAAGCCAGGTGGTCATACATGTGTTGATCAATGTTTAGACTATGTGTTTAATCCCCTTAAATAGGTGGCTCAAGAATACAAAGGCTGAAGCTTTGGCTCCATCATTACCCCATGAAGTGAAGTTATAAATTTATACTTATGTAAAGAAGTATGTCATATGATATGGCTCTTAAAGCCCATGAATACTCTATAAATATAACAATGTGACATGGATAGCTGAATTTGTACTAAAATCTAGGCCAATATTGGCGTACTTAGAAAATATGGAGATTTGGCTTGTATGAAAGCCACTCTAAAACTAAAAATTTGGGTTATGTGGAAGCCACTTGGGAACTTGAGAAATTGAGAAATATGGAGGTTAAGATTTTATGAAATCCACTCCAAAATGATGCCAACCACCTGGATGGAGTAAGGCATGTAACTATTGATAATTTCTAGGTAATTCTAAAATTGAAAAGAAGAAATCAAAAGTGTTGTGCAATTTGCCCCTAATCACTAGTGTTTGAAACATGGATTTTGATCTAGAAGTTATACCAACTACAATATTTGAATCTAGAATCAAGAGCCATAATGTCATGCATGATTCCCCCTATATTTAGACTATTTAATCAAAACTATACTAAAACTACTAATTTTGGTTTGAACTATAGCTAACAAAACTGTAACTAATATTACATTTTTGTCTAGTTCTAGAAAATATGGTTTTTTAACTATTTGGATAGGAGCATTGGAAATAGATATTAGTGCCACTGGTGTTTTAGTCTATCCTTGATACTATTTTTTTGGGTTGAAATTGATCACTATTCTAGAATCTTGACTATTTGCTTAGTTTATTATGAGTGTTTTGATGATTGGTTGTCATTCTAGTTGTTCTAAAACTAGGTTTTTGACTGATAGGAGCTTTGATATTTGTATAAAAACCCCTATTTGTTTTCCCCTCTTTTTAAGGTAGGAATGGAGACCCTTTAATGACTACCCTTAGAAGAAAAATAACTAGAAGTGTGTTATGTTACAAAATATATGATATAGTAATGATAATCGATAATATATCTCAAGATATAACATGGTTTGTATTGAGGGATTGTTAGATCAAAAGGGGTATGCCTAGATATATGTAACAACATAATAACATATACAATATACTAAACTAGAAATGATATTGTAGTTAGTTTTTAGTTGTTAGTTGTTAGTTGGAGGGATGGAGTATGATGTTCATCATGACATCCAAAAAAAATGAATACTACATGATATGGATCATGGCATTGCAAAAAATCAAAAGCAATAAATCAATAAGCAAACAAGGAAAGAAGAAAGAATTGTACAAGATTGGCCAAGGGGCCAATTAAACAAGGTACATAGGTAGATGTAACTCAAATTGGAAATCAAGCATATAAGGCATGTTCAAATGCCACATACACATACAATTGAAACAAGCAGTTTGGCATGAAATCCATAATCACATAGAGGATTACATGCAAAGGACATTAGAAAATTTCCTAAGGCACACACATGAATATAATCAAAGGACATTGGTAAATTTTGTAAGGCACATACCGGAAATAAGTAGGAACTAAGAAAATGCAAACAATCTAGGTACACTAAGCAAGAAAAGAAAGCATGTAAGGAGCTGTAAGATACAATCACATCTAACTAATCAGATCAAGAGTAAAAGTAAGCAAGACATGTTAGTACAAGACTAGGTATATGCTAAGAGATACATAAGTACTATATACTATTGAGTGTTGATATAGTAATCTATGTAAGCAAGTAAGTAATTTATGTCAACATGTTAACTAAAGTGTGTGGTGTAGGAATGACATAACCTAAATGGTGTAGTCATATAGAAGATGCCCCTAATGGGTATTTATATTGATGTGTGTCTAAAAGTAAAATTAGGATGCCTCCTCAATGGTTAGAGTGAAGCAATCAAAGAGCTAGATATCATTACACACACTCAAATAAGATCAAGTAAAGCATGGTAATATAGATAAATTGACAAATAGTGGCATAGAATAACAATTGCTAGCATAATAGTAGAAATGTAAAGCATGGATGATGCATAAAATCACAATATATTTGTATTTTGATATGTATTTGAATGTTTTTGTGTTTTGAAATGTTAAATTGTTTATAAATATTTGAAATATTTGAATTATGTATAATCAATCATAAGAAACTATGTATAGGTAAGCTAAAAGAGGATGATACTAATCAATGAGTCTCATGGGAGACTCCCTATCATGGTGTCTTCTATCAAGGAGAGGAATTATCCATGATCTTGGAACATGATGGAAATATTGAGACTATGGATCCTGAAGCTATATATGTTGTAAGTTCTTTAAAATATATAAATTATAAACCAATGGTGGGGTCCTCATATAACATTAAGAAGTGGATACAACTTTATGGCTCTTAGGGACCCATCTAATAGTTGGAGAAGCTCATTGAACATGTGCTTTGTGAGTTTATACATGAGATCTCAATGAGACTTCCCTGGGTGTGAATACTGTAGTTGGAAGCTATCTAGAATCCTAAAGGTATGTAGGCATATGAATCCTCTATAATAATGGTGGACTACTCAACTATGTTTGAATGGAAAGTGGGGGAGGAACTAAAACTAGAGAAGAGATTAAAAATGGTGGAAAAATTGAAACTAGTGGTGAAACTACAACTAGTGACTGTAAAGTAGATAATGGATCTAAAGTGGGGAATGGTAACTCATATGGAACTCCATCGACTATAATGCCCTGATTAACACTAATGAATTTCATGAATCTATGAACTATAAAAGGTACTACTCAAAGTTTATAAATCCATGGTTGACTACGTAACATATCAAAAACTCATGTGATAAGAACTCTAGTGAATGATGTGGCCACATGTGTAAGACCAAACTTTAAAGGAATTAATATCTTGCCTAATAAAATTTATCTATTCCCACTAAAACCAATAATAACTATGTCTATCAGAGTTATATTCTACTCTACATAACCCATGTGTTGTAGTAGTGTCATGGTACACATGTTAAGACTAGAACCATTATCAATAATCACAATATAAATAGGTTGATTATGAATGTGAGCTCTGATAAAGAGTGCATGATAATCTGAATCATCCTCAATGATCTCTTACTCTGAGAAGGAGATATAAGTTTTAGCTAGAATTCTAGAATTATATACACTGATCATGTTGCTCAAAGTATGTAATTCAACTGAAGGTGCCATTTATGTATCTAGTGGTGGATATGAATGATATTCATGGTGATCCCCTTATGTGTCCCTTATATCCTATTTTGAATGTTGTGGAAATATATCTAAGAATATTTTCAATACTTTATCACGTGTTTGTTTTGTCGGTGGAGGCTCAATTGAAGTGCTAAGATCAATAGTTTTTGAATCTATTAAGTCTTGTATCTTGTGCTTGAAATTAATGATCTATTTATCATGTGGCTTGGTGCCCTATGGTATTCATAAAATTTATGCTTATCATATCACTTTGGAAGAGGCTTTGTTGGATCAACTTACCAAATAGGAGGGAGAGATATGATATTACAATCCAAAATCTACTATAAAACCCTAGCCAGAGAACTCAGATATTTGTAATAGTATGTTGAGTAGGTGTTGATAAAACTATTCACTAAGGAATATCTAAAGCTATGTTGACCATAGGTTTATTATTCCCTTTAGTATCATTTCACTTAACCTTGTATGGGACATTTTTGTTACTCTTCTTAGTTTGTATGATGTATTAGAGTATTTTAGTTTTCCCATTGAAATTAGTTTGGCTTCTCTTTCCTTTAATGTGTGACCTAATTTAGTGAAGGAAGAGAATATTTTGAACATAATTGATTCATGAAATACTGGTAGAAAACTTTGTTTGAAGAGGTCTTGTAACTCCTGATTTGCCATGCGGCTAGTCATCCTAGTCAAAATGGTCATATACCTTAGAACATAGTCTTTGAGATGCTCATTTGGTCATTGTTTCTACTGAGCAATTTGAAAATATGAAACCTTATCACTAATTTTGATATTGAAGTGGGCTAGGAACATGTCAGCTAAAGGATTAAATGCATTCATTGACTGATTTAGTAGACTAGAGAACCATTGCAAAGCATAATCCTTTAGAGCTTGTCAAAATAGCTTGGTAAGTATCAAGTAATTCAGTACATAATACAATCATGATACATGAAAATATCTCAAATGTGTCTTTATATCACCCTTGCCATCATATAGAGTAATTTAGGATTGAACAAAACCTTGTGGTAAGGGTGTAGAGGTAATATGACATGTTAATGGTGTATATAGAAGAGTAAAAGAATCCAAAGTCTATGTAGGTCTAGTGTCACCTTGGTCAAGATGTAGTACCTTGGATTGAATATATCTTATCTCTTACATAAGGGATACCAAATCAAGAGACAGGGATTTACTAGCTATAATTAGTGGCATAGAGGCATGTTGGGCTTCTATACGAGGTTATTGAGACATAGTTGCCCTTGTAGTGTCAGTTATAACCGGTTACTCTATGGTTTAAGAATATTTACCATTGTTCACTCTTTGTTATTATTCTTGAAGTATTTTAATCATGTCATGAGTTTCCTTTTATCAGTTTTATCAAAATGGGTATATTGGACCATTGGTAAGGTAGGAAAACAAGTTGAAATTTGATTAATTTTTTTGTAAAAATTTTTAATAGGCAATGTGTGATATATATATAAAATATTGAATGTAGGAAATGTAGATTCCTAGTGATAGTTAACTGGAAATTGCATAAAAAGGATACAAAGCTCACAAACATGTAAGGTAATACCTCAAGAAGCAATGGGACATAGTATGGTCAACTAGGGTTCTTAAAATAATATTTTTGCAAACTACCATGAATTTTCTAAAGTTGAAATGATTTTATGATTTTAATATGCAACTGAAAAATTTAGAAAATTAGTGGAAAAAGTTTGATTGAATAGGACCTAGTATGTGTAACTAGGGTTTGGAGAAAAATAATTTTTTGTGAAATTACTATTGAATTTTGAATTTTAAATGGATTTTTAATTTAAATATGATAGTAAAAATTTAAAAAATGATTGGAAAAATATAGGGACCTAATTGATGTAACTAGGGTTTGAAATGAAATTATTTTTGAAATTACTATTGAATTTGAAAATTTGAATCAAAATTTTGATTTATATATGCAAGTAAAGAATTAGGAAATTATTGGAATAATTATTGAAAATTATTGAGACCTAGTTGATGCAACTAGGGTTTGAAAAAAAAATTATTTTAAAATTTACTACAAAATTTTAAAATTTTAAATGAATTTTTGATTTAAATATTAAAGTAAAAATTTATAAATATATTGGAAAACAATAGTTAGGATTTTACCCTAGGGTTTATAGGGTTTTTATTCATAATTTGAAGTAAGTTGGGTTCACCAAATGATTTATTATTTTTTGGTAAATTAGTTTTTAATTCCTAAATAATAAAAGGGTCTGAGTAGGATAAAATTAGTAAATAATATTCCAAATTAAAGCTACTGATTTATGAAATTTATTTGTAAATAGAGATTTTCTAAAAATAGTAGTGAGAAAGAAAAAAATTAACTTATCTTATTCTATGCTGATCTGACTGAAATAAGGTCTATAAATTTGTGTACAAGCCTGGGGAACTATCGTAAATAGGTTTCTAGGTTTCATTTTTTGATTGGATAAGAGAATTGAAAGTGAACAAGAGTGGCACCAGTGTTATAGTCCTTGTTTGGTGTAGTCTTGAGGATCTAAGATTTTTAGGTTTTTTTATAGGTCTACGATAATTTATTTCAAAATTTGTGAAGCCTCACTATTAGCAGTGCTCCTTGTAGAGATAATTTAATTCATCTATTCCTTTGAAGATGCACTAGATGTGTTTCACATCCTATGTGTGGGCATGCTACCTACATACCAATACTCTGAGGAGGGAGAAAGCCATATGTAGTTCTCCTTTTAAGAGTGCTTGGTGCAATAGTGAATGAAAATGTAAGAAATTGTAAAACTAGATGTGCTTGAGATGACTAGGGACTGGTGTAAGGAATTGGATTGGATTGAAAGTGTATAGGTTGGATATATGTAGAGAATAAGGAGGATTACTTGAGTGGTCTTGTTTATATTCTTGTTTTCTTGAATGATATTTGCCAACCCTTTCCAAATGATCTTTGAATGGGCTTATTTATGGATCTATTGGTCATAGGTTAAATGAATTCATGTTAGGCTGATATGATTAAAGATAAGGATCCATAATGAAATGACTGTTGGGGCAAAATATACACTTGGAAAATAACACTTAAAGTTGGACACCCTAGGGTCTAGTGCTAGTGTCCAAGTTGGGTGTTATTATCTTGAGTTAATGAGGCCTAGGGGGATGGATTAGTCATGAAGAGAGGGTCTTGGCTGAGTTGGGATCAAATTTGGAAGGCCACGGATGACTAGGAATCAATGAAAGTAAGCCTAAGAGGGTCATGAGAGCAAGCAAGAGGGACCTAAGGATTGGGTGTCATTAGCCATGATCAAGTTACCAATTTTTGCATTTTATATGACTACACCTATAATTAAAGTATAATTATAATATATTTGGCCAAAGGGTCATGTAATAATTCTTGATAATTTATCATATGGTGTGTTATGTAAGAAAGTTGTTCTATTTCGGAAATTTAGTTTAGAGAGAAAGAATAGTTTTCATAAGTTTTTAAGTAGTAGTCATAGAAGATTGGGTATAAATATATTATGACACATAATTAGAAATATTAGAAGGTAAGAAACATGTGTTTTCCCTCACAACATGGCTAAGATTCACATGGGTAGCCATAGGTGTAGACATATGAATAGTGACAATAGGATTAGTGATATAAACACCTATTATATAACCTATGCCTCTAAAAATCACTATCATTAAAGAGTTAATCCTTTCATGCCTCAAAATTAGGTCCCTTATCAAGAGTTTTCTTTTCATCTCTAATTACATGTAAAAATGCATTAATCATTCATGGGTTCATTTTAAGATATTCAGTTAGTTTATGTTGATCTATATCATAAAATATATCATGGAAATTAGTATAATAATTTTCATTATTAGTATTCACATTAATTATATTTTCAATTAAGATTATGTGAAAATGAATGAAAATCACAAGTTAGACCAAACTCTAATTAAATATAAATATAAAAATCCTAAGAAGGAAATAAGAAAACCCAAGGAATAAAATACCAATGTCTACAATGCTTGAAAAAAATATTGGGTTCATCGAGATGTTTCTATTAATTTTAAGATTTAGGTGATATAATAAATTAAGACTCTTGAAATTTATATTGTGAAAAATATGTAATAAACCATACAAATTTTAATGCCAAATGGGAATTGATTATACCTACCATTTATATAATTGACCAAGAAATATCGGAGAGTAGGAACTTAGATGATTTTATTAATTTAAGTTTCTCATTGTTTATGTCACGGTATTCAAAATGAATATGTAATGCCCTTTTTAACGAATTTATAAAACATACTATCAAAACTTATGTAGATGCTATTAGTGAAGCTTAAACACCTTCAAAAATTGATACATTCATATATCTACCAAAAATAGCTAGGTTGATTGTGTTGGTTTTTTTGGTAGTATATTTATGCATTTGCCATTATATATGTTTTTTAGTTTACTTTATAGTCCTTGGTCCTATGAAAATATCCTAATTTTGACTCTATTTGCATATAAACCCTACATTCACTTTCAACATAAGATATACTTATAAATAAATTATATAAATATGGGTTGGATAGAGTCAAACACTACCCTAAGTGCTTGAGCATTTCCTATGTTCCAATACTTTGAAGAGGCCTCAAACTGCATGTAGTTGTCCCCACATATGAATGTGTGTGTTCTTAATTGTGATCCACTATATTAAAATGTAATTATTGGGATTTTGACAATTAAAAACATGTTATTTTAACCTTGAATTATTGTTTAGAATAGGATGTACAGCTCTTCCTTTGAGGGGTTTTTAGATGTAAATTATTTTTTGGTATTGCATCAAGAAGTACTAATGTATTTCTCAAGATTATTAATACTTACCAAGATTACTGATAGATAGGTATTACTTTAGGATATAAATATGGATCTTTAGAATTCCCCCCATAACCAACATATAAAACATGCTTAGGCTGGCCCAAGGAAGAGATTTGAATTTGAAAAATTACTATTAGTGATACATAAACATTGCCAATATATATGAATTCCTACCATAAACATTTTATTGTTGCCTAAAATATCCAAATAAATTAAATCAATTCTCATAGATATGGTAATAGTATTCTTAGGATTATAGATTATTATGACATAAACTAGGGAGATCTTGAATAAATGTGATAGAAAACTGGGTTGGCCAAGCCAAGAGATACGTAAATAGATAGGGTAAAGTGTGAAAAAAGAGTAGAATGTGTATGCGCAAGTCATGTATGTCAAAGATATGCAAGAATTAATGTTTCTAAGTGTATAATATAAATTTTAGGTTTATACAAATGCCTTTTAAATTTAAAAAATTTCATAAAGTTCAAGTTTTTACTAATATTTATGGTGAGTAGTGACCACTTATTGGAGATTAGCCATTGTTGATAAGTACATCAAATTTTATTACAAAATTTTAGATGTACAAATGAGAGAAGTTTTTTTTTCTTCTTTCTATGGAAACTCAAGGTACATGCCTAAAATTATATATCACTATATTTCAATGTACATATGTACCATCTCATAGAGACATAAAAGTAGGGGAATTATTTAGATTCCTAATTTTGGTATAAGACCATTTATCATAGTGTATTTTATATATTTTATTACACTCAGTCTATGTGAACACATTTGGATAATTTTTTTTGTATATTCCCTTTATGTTGGTCCTAATATCATCATCACTATAGACACTTAAATTTAGTATTAGATGCTTGGTAATGTTAATTCTGACCAAAAATTAGTATGCATTATTTATGCATACAAAACTAACTCTTACTCATAATATCTCCTAGGCATTCACTTACATGTGGGCCCAACCCTCTTAATTTATTATCATACACATACAAGATGTACATAGTTTGTGCCTAAATATTTTATCATCTTAAGCAAAATATTACGTGATCTTAGATATATTTTTCTTATCTCTCAGATGCCTCTAGTCATAATTAGATGGATCTAGTTAACAAAGACATCTACCCTTGATAGACCCATCCACACACTGTCTAATTACTCTTTTACCAAATTAAAAGTATTTGTTTGGGTTGGTTCAGATGTATTACAAGTTAGTTAAGAGTGAAATTACCCAAATAATCAAGTATATAATCATATCAATATTAAGCCTATTCATATCTAGCACTTACCTAGAGAACTAATTTCACACTAAGGAATACATTTTCATATCCTTGAGTTACATTAATAAAACATCAAAGGGATATCTATTAATCCATGTCTAAATACTATTGAAAGATAAAAATAATATCTTTTTGAGTATTTAAAGCCACATTAGATAATTTATTGACCACAAACACATTTAGATGGGAAAAATACATATGGTTTAAACACTCTTCTAAGTTTTATAATGTAGGAAGGGATCAACCACTCAGTGAAGGGGTGTTGAGGTCAACTCAACCCATCATTTATAACCATTTTTATAATCAAATTAGGTTTCAAAAGTGAAGATAGGGTTTAAGGTAAAGGAAGAATAATCTAAACCTCCATACAAGATTCAGCCTTATAAATCATATTAAATACCTATCTATATGGAGGTACAACAATTTATGATGGAATAATTTAGAATTACTCACATGGATACATCTATTAAAGATAAAATGACCCAAGTTACCATATATGTCCAAGCACTACCAGATCAATCCAAGTAGGCTAAAATAATCAATTTATATATTTCAATGTCTATATACATATTTCAAACCATTATTGATGATTGTACACTATCATATACCACAAAAAAACCAAAATGAGCAAAGTATCATATAGTTTTGGTAATTTATATGAATATTCAAGTGTAATAAATCAATCTTATTTTGTTTTTTATAATAAGATATTCTTAATTTATTAAAATCTTATAAAATTTGAATTATTTAAAATATTTATCTTGTTTAGAAGACTAAAATCCCAATTAAGATAAAAAAATTTAGTAAACCCTTCATTCTTTTGAACATTGAAAAAACACTAGTTTTCCATTGGGGTTTATTTATGTGTTAGGGGTTTAGACCTTATTTCTAAGTTCCTCTCATCATATACACAAATATAAAATTTCTCTCTTTTGCACTAGGGTTTCATTTTTATTCTCTTATTATGCTTTTATAATATGGTTGTGGTTTATGATGGTGGCTTATCCTCATACATATTTGGTCCATGATAAATTAAAAATGACCATGATTTCAAATTTATTAGAGTTTTTTGTTAGTAATATTGATTAGATCAAAACCCTATTTTCCCCTAAAACTATGTACATGCTTTTTGAAATTAAAATTTTTACTACTTTTAGTAAATTTGGTCTAGAGGATCAAAGACACAAATATTTTTGAAAAAAAACTAGGTTTCTATTATCTATTGATATTTATAAAAACCCTATTTTTATTTCCAAAACTTTTTTCATGATTTTATTGTAGTGTTTGATTCTTTATTTTGGGTATTCTATCATGGCTATAATGAATATACATAATTTATACTTTATAATTAAAGGTACGATTGTCATTATAAGATGTTTATTTCTTGAATTATGCAATATTTTTCAAACTAATTTAATAAGTGCGTCAAATTTATGCACAATAAATCTAAGGGTGAAATTAATAATGATTTTTTAAGACTCTTTATAGTTATACACATTGTCTAAATGTTGAATCTCAAGGGATTCCATGTGTGACTTATTTCATTCCTCCTTAAGGTAGTAATGGATAATTTATCTCCCATATTATTTTCCATAGGATTATATCAGATAAGTATTTACATATTATCATAATGTTAAGAGGTATGTTGTATCCTACTAAATAATATGCACACAAATTGAATCATAAGTATATAGATTTTGTGTTGTAAAAGTTAAATCTACCTAAATTTTTAGAAGTAGTGGATATAAAGAAAACTTTTGGATTATATGGTTACTATGATGAATTACATAGAGGCATTCTAAAAGAAATTCAAGCTTTAAGTATAAAATTTATATCATTTTAAAATAATATTAAACATGAAAAATACCCTAAATATATTAATGTAAATTATATATTTGGATCTCCATCTAAAACCTATGTCCCTAAAAAGAGCTCATCTCAATTATAGGTTAAGAAACAAAAATAATCTAAAACTAATGTATCATAAAGTTTGAATGAGAGTACTAAGAATCCATGAGAAATACTAAGGAACATGATTCAAAATAAGTTGATCACTTTTCTCCAAAAGCATCTTGTAAAAATATCCAAATATTATTGTCATTATCATATAATTCATGGAAATAATATAGATTAATGTTGGGATTTGAAAAGAAAGATATAAAATATTATTGATTATGATGATCTTACATAAGATATATATATTAAAAATCCAAAATATTTAAACACAACTTATATAGTTGATAAACTTACTAAAATTATGTTTCCACCTCCTTAGGGTGAGTTACATTAAGAAAAATTATCAAAAAAGAGATATTAAAGCAAAAATTACAAAATGAAAAGGAGACTAAAAAAAGAAAGTGTGTCTAATAAAAATATGCCTAAGGAAATTCAAAATTGACATGTATATATAGTCATATAAAATGTGAAATTGGATGACTTAGGCATGGCTAATAGCACCCAACCTATAGGTCCTATTTCTTTCTCACTCAACCCTTCTTGGCTAGACTTTCAATAATTCCTAGTCACTTGTAGCTTTCTAGACTTACATTTTTTAGACCCAAGTAGCCCTCTCAAACCTAGATCCATGCCCATATGTCTCATCCTCCTAGGATAATAGTGACCAACTTAGATAAGAGTGCAAAAACTTAGGGGTGTCCTATTTTTGGTGATGTTATCTAAGTCACTTTAGCCTCTAAAGGTTAGATTTTCCTAAATCCTTAACTTTTCCCCTATTAGCCTAATGTAAGCTCATCTAACCCATGATCATAAGTTTCCATATATAAGGCCAATAAATGTCTATTTATAAGGGTTGCCACTCATTAACAATAAAGAAGAAAGAATACAATAAATTACACTCAAGCACTCTTCCCTATTCTCTGCATACAACCTTCTAAGACTAATTCAAGCCTATTTAAGCATTCATACCAGTCCTTAGTCATCTAAAGTACATTCCAATTTCACATATAGATACATACATCACATAATTACACCAAGAACTTCAAATGGGAGAACTAAATTAGCTTCATCTCTCTTTGAAGTATTGGTATGTAGGTAGCATGTCCACACATGGGGTGTGAAGTGCATCCAACGTATCCTTTACACACTAATCCATCCTCTCTTTCAAAAAATTTCTACTCAAGTTCAAGTACTAAGAGCTCCTAAGGGTTTTAAATATTGAATCAGATATATAGTGAGCTTTGCATAGACCTAGGCTTTAATATTTCACTATCAAGGTGTCACATGCCTATTAAGTAGAACCCAAAAAATCTAGACCACTAGGATAATAATGTCATAAGTGGAAAATAGCACCAAAAGTGGACTCTAGTGCCAATTAGTAGGGTGTCCTAATTTTGGTGCTCCTATCTAATCTAGAAATAGAGTTTTAGGTCATGTTTATGATAGTTTTCCATCCTTACATCATCTATTTCCAGACCTTACATCATCTATTTCATCCTAGAATAAGCTAAGTTTGATTTCTTTACTCTTCTTACTATTTTTAGAAAAGGTAAAATACATATCTATTTACACAAATTAGTAGGCTAATTGAGACACATTAATTATTGATTTACATTTACTCAGACCTTTATTTTCTTAAGAATTAAAAATCTAATTCCCAAAAAGAATAAAACATTTGGTGAACCTGACTTACTTCAAATTTTTGCACAAAAACCCTAGATACCCTAGGGATAATTATTTTTTAATTTTTACAATATTTTTCTATTTTTTCCTAAATTTAAAAATTATAAAACTACAAATTAAATGAAATATTTTCAATAAATTCACCCAAAACCTAGTTTGCACATACTAGGTCCTATTTACATACAAACACTTTCAAACCACTAGGAAAACTATATTGCTAATTTTAGAAATATTTTTATAGATTTTTATAAAAATTTTCAAGCTAAATTCTATAAATTTTTTCTAAATTTTTCAAATTATTGCACTAATTTTGAAAAAAAATCATTCAAAACCCTAGTTGCATCAACTAGTTCCCAATTATTTTCCAAGTATTTTCTAATCATTTTTATACATTTTTAATTAAATATCTAAATAAAAAAATCATTTCAAATTTGAAAAATTCATAGTAAATTCAAAACATTTATTTTTCTCAAAACCCTAGTTTCACCTACTAGGTCCTAGTAAATCAAGTACTATTCCCTCAAATTTCTAATTTTAGATGCATATTTAAATTAAAAATCAAATTTCAAATTCAAAATTTCGTAGTATTTTGAAAAAATAATTTTGTTAAATCCATAGTTGCATGTAATATCTCTTACTTTGTCTCTTGAGATATCACCTTACATCCATACTCAAATCTCAAAAATGTTGCTCATTTATTTACAAACTTTTATTACATTTTTTGTAAATAATAAGGAAACCATAATAGGCCCTATCATGTACATGAATGATGAAGTCTATCATATGTTAGTACAAAGTTTCATCCTTTGAATTTCATGTTTATGTTTCATTATATGGGATGATATTATATAATTCATTGTCAAACATGCACGAGATTCCAAAATTCTTTTTGCATATTCTCTTTCGCTCATATGGAATAATTACCAACTACATTTGGATAAATGAATTCAAAATATCATGTTTGATATCAAAATTTTATGTCTTTATGCAAAAATTCATGTTCTCTATCCTTTGCTTTCTATTCCTCATGTGGAAAAACTTCAAGATTATCATGCTAAACACATTAGAAATGCCATAGCACATGCCAAAGTTTCTTATACATTCATGCACAAATTCATGATATATTTTACATACTTTATCTCTCTCATGAGGAAATTTTTTCAAGAATATCTTGCAAAACATATTAGAAATGTCATGATTCAAGTCAAAGTCTTCTATGCATTAATGCACAATTCCATGTTCATTATCCCTTATTTTCTATCTATCATGTGGAATGTTCTTTATAATCATATTGCTATACATGGTTTCTACTTAGATGTATCTAACTCTTTGGCTACTTTTAAGTATCTCCCTATCACTACTAAACACAATTAAACACTAGTGTTTATATATATCCCTCCTCTCTTCAAACTTGGTTAATCTATCTTTTATCCTACACCTACTACTAGCTCTATGCCTACAGTAGATTATGTAGTACATACTATCACCCAATGCTATGAAAATAGGTAGGTTGATTACACCCATGGTTATAGCTTTATCAATCTGGTTATCACCCCTTCTGATCTAATTTCAGCTCCACCTATTACAGGGCTTCCTCCAGTCCAAATTCAACCATAGTCAAGACCTTCATAACCAACATAAAGAGTTCATACACCTACACAACTTCAAGATTCTATATAGCTTTGAGATACCATATTCACACCTAGGCTAGTCTCATTAAGATCTCATGCATCTACACATAGATCACATATTTAAAGAGCTTCTCCTACTACCAAATAGGTCCCTAAGATCCCTATAATTGCATCCACTTCTCAAAGTTACAAGGGGATCCCATAGTTGGTTTATACTATAGATATTTTAGACCATTTATAACATAGACAACTTTTAGAGCCATAATCTCAGCATTTCCATCACACTTCATGATCATGCATTATCCTCTTTCTTGATACAAGACAACATGATAGGGAGTCTCACATGAGACTCATCGATTAGTATTATCCTATCCCAACCTACTTGTACATAATTTATTTGTAGTAGTGATTGTACATATTATCTCCTACTTATTTGTACTAGTTAAAATATTTTCCAAAATACAAAAACAATATCACACTTCAAAATAAAAAACATTCAAAAATTGTAAAAACACCAATTTTTTTTATATTATATGTATCATCCATGCTTTACATTACTACTATCATTCTAGGACCTACATTTTATATTCCATGATATTGTATGTCTATTTATCTACATTACCATACTTCACTTTATCTCTTTTGAGTGTGTGCAGTGACATCCAACTCTTTGATTGCTTCACTCTACCCATTAAGGGGACATTCCTACCTTATAAATTTAAGACATACATCAATATACACACCGAATGGGGCCATCTTATACATGACTACACGATCCATGTTATGTCACTCCTACACTCCACACTTTGAGTTATCATGCTGATGTAAATTACTCTATAGATTACTACATCAACATTCCACTAATACCTAACACTTATGTATTTCTCAGCATATACCTAGTCTTGTACTACACATTTTTTGCATACTTCCACATTTTCTTTGATTATTTAGATGTACTTGTCTCTTTCTAGTTATTTCATGCTTTCTTTACTTGTTTAGCTTAGCTTGTGTGATTGTATTTTAAATTCCATCTTGTATCTTGCTTGTGCATTAGGACATTTGCCAATGTCCTCTATTTGTACTCCTCTGTGTGCCTATGGCCTATGTGTCATCTTTACTTATTTTACTTATATGTGTATGTGGCATTTGAACATACCTTCCATGCTTGTTTCTAGTTTGAATGACATGTGCCCATGTCCCTTGTTTATATGGCCCCTTGGGCCCATCTAGTATGCTTCTTGCTTCTTGATTCTTGCTTTTTTGCTTGTTTCTTGTCAAATTTGTGTAATGACATGATCCATATAATGCATTTTCTTTGCTTTCTTAGATGCCATGATGGACATCATGCTCCATCCCTCTAATTAGCAACTAGCAATTAACATTTTTAGTTATAGTTCAATGTTTTGTGCATGTTTTCACATTTTTATATCTATCTAGGCATACCACTATTCATTAAACAATATCTATCAATACAAACATTACTATATCTTGAAACATATTGTAAAATATCAAATGCTATATCATATATATATTTATATTAACACACTTAAAAGACTCTTTTCTTATGAGGGTAGTCATTACAGGTTTATCATTCCTACCCTTATAAGAGGGGGCATAAAACAAGGGCTTTGTCATAAAGATACAACCTACTAGAAATAAAAATAGAAACACTCAGAATAGTTAACATAGAATCTAGAGGCCAAACTAGTCAAATCAAAGTAGAAAAATAAGAATAGTCTCATATTAGCATTGAATTTTCACACTGAACAATAGTGCCAAAAATGGATAGTAGCACCAATAATATGGGTTTCCATAGTTTTACACTCATATCTAGGAACAAAAACACTCAAGTTTTCTATAAATAGGCAAAATTTTCAATTTAAGGACATTTTTTTGCACTTCTAGATCCTTCAAATTCAATAGTTTTAGCATAGTTTTCTCAAATATAGGGGGTTATCATGTGTGGCATGATGGTTCTCACTTTTAGTTCAGATTGGGTAGTTGGCATAACTTTCATATCAAATTATATGTTCTAGACATTAGTGATTAGGGGTAATGTGTGTGACACATTGATCTTATCTTGTTTCTAAGTTCACTTTATTCTAGGCATTCTCAAAAGTTACATGCCTTACTCCATCTAAAAGTGGTTGGCATCACATTCAAGTTAAAATTTCATAAAAGTTTAGATTTTTGAGTATCCAAGTTCCTAAGTTGGCTTTCATATAAATCTAGTACATCAGTTTTGGAGTGGCTTTCATACAAAGCCTAATCTCCATCTTTTAAAATAGCCAAGAGTGGCCTAGTTTATAACATACATTTAGCTATCTATGCCACAGTGTCAGATTTCCATCACATTCTTGGGCTCCATGAGCCATCTCATATGACATATATTTTATATTGGTATGACTTCATAGTTTAACTTCATGGGGAAATGATGGAGCCAAAGGGCTAGCCTTTATATTCTTGAGCCACCTATTTAGAGGTATTAGACATATAGTTTAGACATCGATTAGCACATGCATGATTCATTAACTTCACTTAGTTGGAGATGATGGAGCTAAAGGATGAATATTTGCATTCTTGAGCCACATTATGGTGAATTGATCACTCATATCCATTCATGATATTACTCTTGATTCAACACATACTCAAGACAATCTATCATCATAATAGGTTTTGTATTAGTTTACATACCTGATGAGGTTTATTCATTCCTCTGTCTTCCTTTACTTAGATTTTATACATTATTATTTTATATATAACACATCTAGTAATAATTAATCTAATTCATGTTTTTATTTATAGATTCACACATCATAGAATGCTCTCTCTATACACATCTAGCATCACACAACTTCATGAGCTTTTCCCTTACAAGTAAGTTCAAGTACACATTCTATTTTTATTTTATCCTAGTATTTTCACTTTGATTCATCACTAGAATAAAGTGGGGGCCAAATGTAATCATATAAAATCTAAAATTGGATGACTTAGGCATGGCTAATACCACCTAACCTATAGGTCATTTTTCTTGCTCACTCAACCCTTCTCAGCTATACTTTCATTGATCGAATTTCACCCATAGCTTCCTAGACTTAGCATTTTGAGTCCTAGGAAACCCTCTTATACCCAAATACATCTCCCTAGGTCTCATCCTTCTAATATAATAACACCCAACTTGGATAGGACACCAAAACTCAGAGGTGTCTTATTTTTGGTGTTATAGTCCAAGTTCACTTTAGCCTCAAATGGTTAGATTTTCCTAAATCCTTATCTTTCCCCTATCAACCTAATACAATCACATCTAACCCATGATCATTAGTTTCCATATATAAGTTAATTCATTGTTATTTATAAGGTTTGACACTCATTCACAGGAAAGAATCAAGAATACAAGTAGGTACACTCAAGCACTCTTCCCTATTCTCTATATATAGCCTTCTAAGACCAATTCAATCCTATTTAAGCACTCATACTAGTCCCTATTCATCCAAAATATATTCCAATTTTTCATCTAGTTACATACATCACATAATTATACCAATTACTTCAAATGGGATAACTACATTAGCTTGATCCCTCTTTGGAGTATTGATATGTAGGCAACGCGCCCACACATAGGATGTGAAGTGCATCTAACATATCCTTTACACACTAACCCCTCCTCTCCTTCCTAAGTTTTCTACTCAAGTTCAAGAACCAAGAGCCCCTAATGGTTTTAAAGATTGAATCAGATAGACAACAAGCTCTATATAGACCCAAGCTTTAATATTACACTACCAATGTGTCATAGGCCTACCATGTAGAACCTAGAAAAGCCAGACCACCATGACAACAACACTAAATGTGGAAAACAATGGTAGAAGTGGAATATAATTCCAAGTAGTAGGGTGTCTTGAGTTTGGTGTTCCTTTCCAATCTAGAAATAGAGTTTTGGGTCATGTTTATGATAGTCTATCATCCCTACACAATAATTTCTAAACCCTGCATCATCTATTTCAACCTATAATAAGCTAATTTTTATTTATTTACACTTATTAATATTTTTAGAAAAGGTAAAATACATATCCATTTACGCAAATTATTAGGCTAATTGAGACACATTGATTATCAGTTTACATTTAGTCAGACCTTTACTTGCTTAGGAATTAAACACCTAATTCCCAAAAAGAATAAAATAACATCTAAGAAGACTAATGTTACAAGCATGGATTCCAATGGGATAAATACACAGCCTTATTTATAGAGCCTTTGATCCTCATCCCTCACACAGATGGTAAACCATCCACTAATGTGTATATTACTAGTGCTTATGAAAATATTGTATGTAGCATTACATTACTAAAATATCTTGGATATGGCATATAACACTTGATTAAAATTAATTTATCCATAACATACATCAAATCCATTGAGTGGTATGTAACTATTGGTCTCAAATAATGTATATTTACATTCCATATTGACTCCAATTTAGATTAATATAATGTTTTATTAGGATGATCATGGTTGAGAGGAATGAATACAATAATTTGTATTCTTGGTATGTAGCATGACTATATTATATTTTACCTAAGAAGTAAACCTACTACTATTTAAAGGGATGGAATAAATGCAAAAAATTAAAATAAAGTTGAAACCATTTCTTCTACCATTTGATCTAAAATTAGATCTAATGTATTAGATATACTTGCTAGATGTTTCCACTACTCCCAATTTATGAAATTCATGCTTGTAAGACGTTATTGTAAGAAAAATCATATTAAAAAATAATTTTAGATGACTGGTAATGAAAAAAAAATATGGTGATGATATGGACATCCCCAAAATGATGAATTCAACAACTTGAAGCTCTTAGATTTGATAGTTTTTTATAGATGATGAAACCACTAGTTTGTGTTTGTGGTGGTTACATAATCATTGGTATTCATTGGTGACAATTGTGTAAGTTATAGTGTAAGTACTATGATGTTTTTATTGGGCCTCTTATTATGTTCATTATAGAACTCAAACCAACATAACATCCACATTAGTATGAGGAATCATTTTTCTTAGTGTTTGGTATTTTTGGCATTTTGACACCAGCTAAAGAGTGCAATGCATATGTTACACCAGCTGGCAAGTGGTTAAATAGTTCCCAAATTTTTAAGGAAAATTAAATGATTTGGAAAAACATGGTGATTGTGGTGTAGAGTTATCAAGGTGATGGATCTGGTATTTATGGTGACTAAGCTCCATATCAACACTCATTACACACCTTCCACCCTAACAAAGATTCTCTTGAAACCTTTTTAAGGAGTTAAATCTAAATGAAGTAGAGAAATGAAGATGGTAAATTAATATCTAACAAAATTAATCTATATGTATTGATTTAGAAACCATGAGGTTTAGGAATAGTTTGGAAGCTATGAAGGCTCCATTTATAAGTACCCAAGATTGCCTGTGAGCCTATAAGTTATTAAGTAGGATAAATTGAACATATATTCTACCATAAATGCTATACTCTATTTTAACTTTGATTATTGATGATGATGGTTTCATTAAATGGTGCTTTATCTATTTTATAAGTCTTTTGTTTTAATTTTGGAATGATTAATGGTTATAGCATTATATCTTTACTAGATTTATGTTAAGTAATGTTCATGTGAGATTTTGACTTGAATCATTAATGGAGTCCCTAAAATTTTTAATTAATGACATATTCTATAACATGCATAAAGATTAGGTATTGATTATGCACCAAGTATTCTTATCCTTGTTAGGAGTGCATGTGTAGTATGAATAGATCCAATAAGAGTAGCCTTTTGACCCTTCAATCACCTAAATGACCCTAGGATTATTCTAAAAAAATATTACACCCACATGAAAATAGGATTAGTCTATGAAATGCTTATTCCTATGGATCTAGATACAAGATTTATTTGAATTGATCAAGTCTCATAATTGAAGTCTTCCACCATGGCACAACTATCTCAATACAGGCCCTATTTCCTTCTTAGCTAAACCTCAGATGAGCACATAATGCCTATCTATGCCTTATGTGGATTGATACTGATATAGACAAGTGTTTAAATGTTGAGCACAAAAAGGAATATCTCATGATTGTACTTGGTTATAACAAACTAAGAATTGACTAAGATAATTTTTTGCCCATGCAATTTTTTACAACAATTTAGTTCCATTACTAGGACCCATGTTGAAATTTATTGCTATGATGGTATGACAAAATGATGTATCAACTTTCCCTAAAAAACATTGAGCACTAGATGTAACAGGTATAAGATATATTTACAATAAAGCATTCGACCTGTAAAATATAAAAGCTAAGAAAATGGGTTCAAAATAACCTATATGATGCTTGTATGAGGCATTTTTATATTAGTTACGTAAACATGTGTACATGTTTTTGGTGGCATATTCAACCCATAGGAGAAGAAGATATAGACAATGCTATCAGTGGACAAAGGAGTGCCTAGAGAGGCTTGAGACCTTAGATTCTACTTGGACTAGATCAATAGATTAATCGTGGTAAGGAGAATTAAACAACTACATTCTTGATTTCATAATCTCAATATATTTTTTCCCTAAAGAAGTAGAGTACCAATTTTTTCATGACCCTAGAAGAACATTTGTGACGGAATTTGGTACAGAGTGTTTCTCTCTATTTTTAGCTTTTTCCTAAGTGTGAAAAGAAGAAACTAGTTATGAAGGGTGTAGAAGAATACCTATTAAAGTGCACATGTTGGATCCAAGTGATTGTTGAGAGCTCCTCTTTCACATGGTATAATGACCTTAAAATAATAAAACACTAAATGATATGTTTTTTTTACACAAGTAGATGGGTGGATTAACTAGCGTGAGCTAGATCTTAAAAGTGAAAGCTTTCTAGAAGGCTGTCAATCTACCTACTTTAAACAATTAAGATGAAATGATGAAAGAAAAGGATTTTTCATTAAAAAAAATGATATTAAAAATATCAAGTAACTAAATTTGAGATAATGCGGTTAAATACTTTGCTAAATTAACCAAAATGAAGCAACTAGTTTGATTATATAAATGCTGAGAATTGGTTAAGGCAAGGTTGTAGTTTTGGGTTTGGAAATGGTTTGGTTTATCTTGTGACAAGGGATAAAGTTTTGTTTAAGGTTGGTAAATGGTCAAATTTGTAGAGATAAATGGTTTTTAATAAATATAAAGTGGTAAATGGTCTAAAAAGTAAAGAAGTAAATGTTGGTTAAGTAGACAAGGTTATGGTTATGGTTCAAGATAATCAAAATAAGGTAAAGGGTAAAGATGGTAAGGGGATAATGGAAAACTGGGTAAAAGGTTAAGAAATAAATAATTCAAAAGGGATAAATGGATAAGTGGTGAAGAGGTAAATGGGTGAAAGGGATAAGAAAGAAAGGAGGTAAAAAGGGGATAAAGGGATAAATGGTGAAGAGGTAAATGGGTAAATAAAATAAAGAGAAAGAAGAGGTTAAGGGTCAGGGGGAAAATGGGTGAAATGAAAATAATAAGGCCAAGGGGTTATGGTTTGGAGATCAAGAAAGAAGAGGCCAAAGGCAGATAAGGAGGAAGAAATTGAAATTGCAAAATAATATAAATTACCTCGATGTTTGTTGAAGATGGCTTGAGGATGTTTTGTTAAAGATGCTTCTTTTAAAGACTTATTTTGAGTTTCATTGCTTGATCTCTTCTCTCCAATATTATGATGATCTCCTTAAAGTGGATGACCTCCTTCAAAACCTACAACAACATGTTAATAAAAAAAATACTAATTTGTAACTTTCCAACCTTAACCTTAGGTGAAGGAGAGTGGGGCAGGGTATTTATAGCATATGTTGTGAAGATTCATACCAAAAGAAGAATAATATAAGTATGACACCATTTTATATGTGGTAGATGAATTATTCAAAATAAGGTGGGTGGGGATTCCGTTTTGGGTTGGTGAGTGTCCCATTTGGGTTAAGAAGTCAAAAATGGGTGCCCTTTATCTTTCACAAATTACTAAAGAGGTAATTATCTTATTTTTAAGGTTAATTTCATGTGTGAAGGTGAAATACATGTTGAATAATGGTCTATTGAGGGGAAATTCACCACATTTCAAAGGGGGTCCTTGTGATGCTTAAATGAGGTCATCAAGCACTTTGGGAAGGGTCCTAGGCGGGGTATGATGTCCCACATCACCTCTAAGACATGCCACTTTCCATAACACCTTATCATGTCACTTTCCATGTCATATTCCATGTCATCATTAATAGTTATAGTGGGTCCCATAGTGAATAGTACTTTTAAATAATAGTTTAAAATAGTATTTTTGAATAGTATTATGTAAATAGGATAATATTCATTTTTTTAGGTTAAGAGGAGGTTTTTAGGGGTTAATAAGGTTTAGGGGGTCTTTAGGGGGGTCCCAAGGCATTTAGTCATCAAAAACTATAAGTGTGTAGTTTTATAGTGTCTACATTTTACCCATTTTTGTTATGCAATTTTGAATTAACAAGCTACAAAATAAAACCAAATAACTTGGTTGAAGGTCAGGGTACCCTAAGTATGGGAGGAGGTTTTCCCCCTAAATTTGAGATTTGATGAGGAAAGGTTAAATTGGGTGTAGTTTTGATAAGTAGTTGGTGAGGAAGCACTAGGTTGTTACACAAGGTAGTTAGGCATGTGAAATGACAATGGGTAAAAGGTGATTAAGCATGGTAGTCAAGATTATGAAAAGACTAAAATTGCTAATGTTGGAAAAAATAAGTTCCATCCTAGAGAGACATGTGATAGGCATAACTGGTCCACAATATTGGTCATAGCTAATTGAGTTAGGCATATTAAGTCATCTAGACAGGCTCAGTATTGGTTGTATGTATCTAGGGTAGGAAGTGTTCCTAAAAAATAACACAAGTGGTTAGGTTATGCATGAGGTGGTATAAATGTTCAAAATTTTAACATGGCAAGGTTGGTCATTACAATTAAAAGTTATTGGAAAGCACACCAATGTTTTGGATTAAAAACAACCAACATCAAGGTGCACATGGTGAAATCATGGGTGGATTGGGTATGGGTTGGAAGGGGGATGGCTGAGATAACTCTAGATGCATTTAATAAGTGGATGCTACCTACATAGTTATATGGATAGGAATCCAAAAAGAACTTTAAGCCAAATGTAGTTCTTTTGAGGTGGGAAGTGTTGGTTAACTTGGTTTCCCTAATTTTATATCATTAAGTTAGGTCTGATTGAAGAAAATTGGAGAAAGGGAAGCTCCAAAAGGGTGGGAAAATGGGTATCAAATAGTTTTCTCATTGGTTTGGTATAAATGGTGGATGAGATTACCTAGGATATAATTAGATGATTACATCAACTATGTAAAAGGAATCTATAGCCATGGATAAGTAGGTTCAATCATGAAATTCTATCATCATTTAAAAAAAAGGAGAAATATGATTTACCAAGTTTTAGAAAATCTTTCACTACTCAAATTTCCATGGTGACCCAATGGTTTCTTTCATCACCATCCAAATAAGCTGACATTTTTCACACTTCACAATAATGTCATTAATAGGCTATGTAAGGTTATGATTCAAAAATTCAGGGAAGTAAAGTAGTAGAGTGGGTAAACGAGAAGTGGTTAGATTAGAACCCTCAACCCTTGAGTCAATGGGGCCCCAAAATAAGTAATTATTGAATTTTGAGGGAATTAAAAGAAAGATGTTGAGGGGTTTTAAAATATAGAGTGAGGCAAATAATAATAATAATAATAATAATAATAATAATAATAATAATAATAATATTAATATTAATTAAATGAGGGAGCAAGTTATGGATTTCATGCATTAAATCAAGGGCATGGAGGAGATGAGGAAGTAGATAAGGATATGTAGAAGTGACACAACTTGTGACTAAACTCTAAAGAGGTGGAGGTTGAATTGGAGAACATAAGGGAAATCCAATAATGGATGAGGTAAAGGTGGATGAGGAGATGGATGAAGAGATAGGTAGAGGAAATGATGAGGTCACATATAAAGATGAAGGTGGAGAAGGATGGAAAGAGCTAGTGATGGACATACATGAGGAAAAAAAGAAGGATGGGAAGAACAAGGAATGTCCTCAAGATGAGAAAAATGAAATTAAATGGGGAAAATGTTGAGGATGGTGGAAAACAATGAAAGGGAATGAGAAGAAGATAAAGGATGAAGATCAGGGATGTTAAGAATAAAAATCAAGAATTGAAGAAGGGATACAAAGCAAGGATACTCAAACATATGCAAAATGTAAGTGATTACTAAGATGGTAAGAGGAAAAGGGGAATGTAAAAGACAAAAGGTAAGAACTGAGAAGAAGAAAAGAGGCAATTATGGAATGCTTCTCAAAGGATAAATACCTAGGTAGAAACTAGTTGTGGAGGAAAAAAAGAATACAAAAAGGATGAAAGGATGGAAAAAATAAAATAAGAAGAATGCGAAATGGGTATGGTGGGGAAAATTGTCAAATGGCAAAGAGTGGTGGCACACATAAAGAAAAAGTACAGAAATAAAAGAAATAAAATGCTTGCAAGATGCAAGGTATGATGTGGAATTAGAGAGGAAAAGAGAGTTAAAAAGAGGGTATTACAAATAGCCAAGGGTGAGGGGAGATGATGAGGATGGTGAAATAAGTTGAAATGGATAAAGGACAATGTTGGTAATAAGTGGAGAGAGAGACCAAAAACATGAAAAGTGGGTGAGAGAGTGAGATATGAATTATGGACAAGGAAAGGTGATGGGGAGGCTAGCAAGGCAGAGTAGGTGGTGTTTTTATGGGAGATAAGAGGGGCCAATGAGGAAGGTTATCAACTCTTGTGTTAAAAGAGATTGACAAGATGAAAAAGTGGTTAAAAGAGATTGATAAGCTAAAGGGAGGGAGGTGGTGAGAGGATAGGTAGAGAAGTGGAGGAAGATATTTTAGGTGAAAATGGAAAACAAAATAAAGGATGTGGTCGAGCTAACCTCAGTAAATAAGTGTTGTCTACATAGTCCAAAAAAAACTCAGGCTGATGTAGTTTTCCCAAAAATTAAGGTGAAACTTAAGATGAAGTATTAAATGGTGTTAAAACATAATAATTCTTAATAAATAATTAAAACATTCCTTTATGTAGGATTCCCTAAGTAAGAGGGCATTTTTAGCAATGGAAATGAGTGAGAATAAAAATTGGATGGTAATTAGTTTTCAGTGTCTGAATTGCTTGTAGAAGTGAAATAACACCTACATAGTCCATGGACATTAGGCCAATGTAGTTCAACAAAGTTGGGTGAGTGGTGTTTAAATTGGCTACCCCAAATTTATAGACCACATGGGTTGGTTTGGGCTAATGGAGAAGGAAGGTTTTTCTAAAATAGAGGTTTTAGGTTTTGGTGATGGTGATGGTGAAGGTACATGGTTTAGATTGGTGAATAGTTATCCTAATGACCCCAAATTTAGTAGGATGAGAGAAAAATATGGGTAAGGTATGATAAATAAGTAGGGGACATAATAATAAACAACAAAAACAAACTTCAACGTAGCTAATCCATAGAATAGGTGCCTTTGTGAGGAAGATGCATCTTCTAAAATTATGTGAGGCTAGAAGCCTAGAGATAACATCTACCATTATGAGTTGAGTTTTAGGAGGTGGGATTCTATCAAGATTTTCATAGTCCCTTTAGTTAAGACTCATCATTGTAATGAGCTAGGTTTTAAGGGTAGTAGTGAAGTGATGACCTACAAAGAGTTTATTTGATGACTAATTAGATTCTATGAGTAATAAAGTTGATGGTGTTGTGAGCAATATAGGGCGTATTTTTCATGACCCAAGAGTTGCATGGGTAGGTGAGATAAATGGTGGCCATGTCTGCATCCTCTATCCTAGCTCCATAAAACTGATGACTTATTGGTTCTACTAGGTTAAGCCTAACCAACAAGAAGATAAATAGCTGGGAGAAGATGGCAAATAGCAAAAAAGAAAAGACTATTATGATAGAGTAGGTACTTCCAATGGTTAGTGTGTAAATTTCATAGCTTATGTCAATAGGCTAGTAGTAAGAGGAGGGTAGAGGGGACAATAAGTTGAATGTATTATTATGAATTCATGGTGGGCTACCTCTGATAGAAGAGTTTCTATAGTGGTAAAGATTTGGGAGTTACCACCAATAGCAACAATGGAATTTTTGAAGGGATGATCATTATAGAGGTCAATGGTTGGAAGCCAATTTATGTCAACTAGGCCAAAGGTGATAATGACATAAATGACCACCAAACCTACAAGGGTCATGAGATGACAAAGTAAAGAAAGACATTAGATGTGAATTAGATGATAAGGGCAACAAAAACATGTCATGATGGTGCATAATGGATTTATCGAGATGACCAATCATATCAAGGGTTATGTGTCCATGTGAAAAGGTAAGTAGACATGACCATTTCTAGTGAGAAGACTATTCAAGGGAATCAATGACATCATATGACCTTCTCAGTTGGTAGAATGGAGAACCAGCTTAGTGAATAAGAATGGGAAAGTATTATATTTAAAGAATCATGATAAAGACCAATACTAGAATCAGATCATGTCCTTCATGCGAGAATATCTACCTTCACACAATCATCACTTTAATTTCCATTAAAAATAATTTTGTATGTCCCTCCATACACTAATACTACAATATTTAAGCACATTCATCATCAACAACAATAGAAATAATGAATAGGAGTGTCATCCCCTCATCTCACACTAATGTTACCATCTAGTTTATGAGGCAAACTTTCCAAAATAAATGGTGCCTTCTTCATGAGGTATGTCAATGTATGTATGTTGATGTAATTCCTAGGAGTAATCAGGTATAAATATGGATAAACATAAACCTAGAGTCATTAGATAATTATTCTAATTCTTAGGTAGGAAAATAATGTATGCATGTGATTTACGTAATGTGTAAGCTAATGAATATGTATGTGTCATGTAATTCCTCACACCTTAAATAAAATATTGCACAATTTGTTATCTACAAAATGTGTTGGATGTCACTGGTTGAATGGTATCATGCTTAAGGATGTATGAATACTTATGAATGTTATGGTTATGGTTATGATTAGTATTGTTGTGGTTGTTATAATCTTATTGAATGTAAAAAGAATGATTATTATTGTTACAACACTAGATGGAAAATTTATGAGGAAAACACCAACCAAGCACATTAACAATAGGGCATAATGCTTTGTTTTTGACAAGGACTGAAAATAGACCCAAAGTGGGATCGACTTAATGAATATAAGCCCTTCAAATATTGCACATGTTAGTCAATTAAAAAAGGTTTCTTGATCATAGGGTGTCAAGTAAGCTCTAAATCTATTGATTTATAGATAGTCTAAAGGGAAGATGGGTGATGGGTGGTGTGAATGGTAATGGGTGATATGTATGATAACTAAATGTGAATTAGTTTTTCTCCAGCTATAGGTGGCCTAAGGATGGTAATAGAAAAGTCCATGCCATATGATATACGTAGATTGATCAGTATGGGAATTCTACATGGGAAAGCTGATTGCGGCTTCCAACTTATTATGTTATTTGAGAGTTAGTTACAGCTTTAGTATTTGTTGTGATAGTGGGTCTTTTTCTTTATTATTTTATATGGGAAGTTGATCAATGTGAGAATATTCCAATAAATTTCTCTATTTTTGACAAAGTTAACTTAGCCATCCTTCAAGGGAGTGGTATAAGCTTATTGGATTTATTTAATGTTTTTGATAGCTATCCTTTAAGGGAGTAGTCTATGTTACATTTGGATTTTTTTTGGGTAGTTATCCTTCAAGGGATGAATATACAATGCTTAAGATATTGACCCAAGTAATGTTTTGGTATCCAAATTGTTTTGGGATGAGACGTGTTTAGACATGGACCAATCTAATAAGGTTTAGAGGTTTACCTTTATGAGGGAAAAATTTAACACAAGAAGGTCAATGATATGTGAAAGGATGTGGTTTTGAGAGATAATGACCATGGGATTTAATCTTGTTAGAGATGAAAAGTATCCTTGAGAACCATGTTATGGGTAGAGATATGGTACGCATAATAGAATTAGGCTATGACTATGGTGGTTACTCACATGGTTCTATATTATAACCAATTTTACTCAAAATGGGAGAGGAAGGTGGGTGAAGGTTAAAGTCTCATAATCAAGGGATGAGCTCAAGTTAGACAAACACGTGACTTTTGATTCTTATTTAACAAAAAAATGGATACATATGTGAAGCATTGAGAGGATCAGGTTATGGTTTGCCTTTAAGACAGGACAAATGATAAGTTCCTGATCCATAATTATGGGTAATGATGTAGGGTCCAAGCCAATTGAAATCAAACTTACCTCGTTTACTCTTCTCCATGTTGGTCACGTGTTGGTTTTCTTTTAGGATGAGATATCTAATATTGAATTCCTATTGTTTGAGGTGTTTGTTATAAGCATGGGTAATCTGTTCTTGATGGATGTGAATATGGTTAAGGGTAGTAAGGTGATGTTCATCAAGTAATTAAGGGCATGCAAGGTGTTCTTAACAATAATCCTCTTTATAAATGATGTCATGTAAGGAAATATAAAGAGAGGAATCTAGACTTCAAGAGGTAGAAAAACCTCTATGCCAAAGACTAGGGAAAAAGGTGTAGCACCTATTTTGATTTGGATACTAGTATGATAGGCCCATTAAATAAATGGGATGTGTATGTGCCAATCCCAGCCTAAAGCACTGACAACTTTGGTCAACATTTTGATGAGAGTTTTATTGTAGGCTTTTGCCTATCTATTTTCCTATGGATGGTAAGGCAAGAATGGTTGAGTTTGATGCCAAAAGCATCATAGAGGGCTTACATTTTTTATTTTTAAATGATTTTCTATTATCTATTATAATTTTGTGATGGACCCCAAAATGACAGATAATGTGATGATTGATAAAATCTATAATTTTTTTGGCTTTGATGGAGATAAGGGGGATGGCCTCCACCCATTTAGTGATATATTATGTAGTGGTGATGATATATTAGTGTCACTGAGAAGAGTGAAGATTGATTTCTCTAATAAGATTGATCCCCCACACTGTGAGAAGGGCTAATAATCCATGGATACCTAAAGGCCATGAGAGGGCACGTGATGTAAGTTAACCCGTTGTTGGAATTTAACACACTTTTTTACATAGTCATAGTAGTCTTGATTGAGGGTAGGACAATAGTAACCTAGGCATAAGATTCTTTGGGAAACAATGAGGCCACACAAATATCCCCCACAAACTCCATCATGGCTTTCTTTGATGGCATGAGGAATCTCATGATTACATAAACAACAGAGGAGAAGTCCATCAAATCCATGTTTATATAGGATTCCCCCTAGTATGGTATAATGAGAGGTGCCCTGCATAAAGACCTTATAGGCATTCTTTAAGAGGTTAAGTGTAATGCTACCTAGGTTAGGGTAATTAAAGGTTTTATCATACCAGACATCAAAAGGAGATGCCTCAACACTACAAATTTTTGAAAGGTATGAATGATATATGAGGGCATAATGAAATGGTGGATGGTTAAAATAATTTGTATTTCATAGGTTGAGAGTGTATTTGAGATGCAAGAGAGGCCATTATGTCTAAAAATTTGTTAGTAGATCAAGGCACTAATTGGATTTGATAATGGTCAAAATATTTTATGAGCTCATAAATGAGGAGCTTATACTTTTGTAAAATGTCATTTTTTTAGTGATAGGACCCATTGACCTGGTTAATCATGAGTTGATAATCATCAAAGATAGAAATGGTTTTTATTTTTGAGGTGAGAGTGCTTTAGAGATCAATAACCAAAGCTTTGTATTCTACTATGTTGTTATTACATTCAAAGTCAAGTTTAAAAGATAGTGGAAGAGGTTCACCATGAAGGGGTATGAGAATTATGCCTACACCACCACCATATTGGCATTTAGATCCATCAAAAACATGGTCATTTGGTAAAAGGGTTCTCCCTAAGAAAGAGTTACAATAGACTCATCAGGAAATATTAATAGAATGGGTTGGTTATCTAAGAGAGGGGCTTCAGCTGATTGATTAGTAATGACCTACCCTTTAATGGAGTTTTGGTGAAGAAACTCAAGATCAAACTCAGCCAGAAGCATGAGCCACTTAGCCATACACTAATTTAGTATGGCTTGGAGTGCATAAACTTGAGTGGGTCATGTTATTGATAACATATGTTTTGTGATTAGGAAGGTAGTGATGAAGCTTAGAGGCAACAAAAATGAGAGTGAGATAAAGCTTTTCAGGATGGGCCTATCATGTCTCATACTCTAGAAGTATGCAACTGATATAGTAAATAGTTTGCTCCTTATTTTGTTCATCTTGATGAGCTAGCATGGTACCTAAAAAGTGATTAGTGGTAAATACATAAAGTTATAAAGGTTTGTAATCCCTAGGTGGGATAAGAATAGGTGGAGAAAGAAAGTACTCTTTGAGTGAATCAAAGGCTTGTTGACAATCTTTGGTTCATCTAAAGGAGGTGTCTTTCTTTAAGAGGTGGTGAAAGGGTTGGCATCAATTTGATAATTAAGAGATGAAGCAATGAATAGATTGGAATTTTTTCTTGTAGACTATAAAGTTGTTTAAGGTTTGTCAGGGGAGGAATTTATAGGATGTTCTTGACTTTAGTAGGGTCAATCTCATTTCCATAGAAGGAAATGATAAAGCCCAAAAGCTTTTAAAACAAAACCCCAAAAATGGATTTTTTAGGACCGAGCCAAACATGGAATTAGATTAGTTAGTCAAAAATGATAGTAAGAATAGATAAATGGTCCTTCCAGTGTTTAGATTTTTTAAGGAGATCATCCACATAATTCTCTATAATTTTATGAATAAGATCATGGAAGACATAGGTCATGGCCCATTGATAATTTATTCCTACATTATTTAAGCCAAAAGGCATGAACCGATAACAAAATGTTCCCTAAGGAGTAATGAAGATGTTTTTATGTTGATATAAGGGGGTGATCAAGATTTGATTGTATGCTAATAAACCATCCATGATGGATAACATCTCATGACCTGCGGTAAGGTCAAATATTTTGTCAATGTTGGGTAAAAGAAAGTAATATTTAGGGCATGTAAGGTTAATGTATTATAAATCCACACAAAAGTAGAGTCCCCTAGTGGGATTAGTAATGGGAACAATATTAGAGACCCATTTTGGGTAGTCAATAGGATGAATAACGTTGATGGATAAAATATGTTGAAGTTCTTCCTTGATGAGAAGATCTATATGAGGGTGCATTTTGCAAAGATTTTTCTATATTAGCTTAGCATCTAGATGGGTAATGATGTTATGAATGGAGATGGAGGGATCAATCTAAGTCATATATTGTTAATACCAAGTGAATGTGATGATACGGTCCCAAAGGAAGGTGGGATAATCATGTTGCTCATTTGAGTCTAAGGATTGGCCTAGTTTAATGATATGAGGAATCTCCTAGGTTCTTAAGTTAATGACAATAGTTTATTCATTAAACATGGTCTATTTTTTTAGAGGGAAGGATTTATGGATGGGAGAGTTTCCTATACCAAGGTAGGTAAGGATAGAATTATCGTCTTGGCACTAAATGGTATAGATGATGGGTAAATCGTGGTTGATCATTTTAGGGTGGATGAGAGGAAAGGTTTTATTTTGTCCATCATAGTAATAGGTTAGTGGGCTTAAGCTAATTTTACTAATAAAAAAAATTTGGATGGGATGATGTGAAAGTCTCTAGATTGATAATATGTATTGGGAGAAGATGGAATATCTTCTATGGAGATATCAATAGGTTTTGGTGAGGTGTGTTTTTTTGGTGGTTCAAAACCAAGCCCAAAGAACTCACAAGGTTTCTAAGTTTTGATAAAAATAAATTCATGAGGTCATTATTTTTATAGGAACATACCAAATCCTTTATAAACACAATAGTGAAGATAGGTTCTTACAAAGGCTAGGTTGCTTAGATAGGAGAAATCAAAAGTGAAAGGTTGAATATATGAAGTGGTGATAGGAGTGAGGAGTGGTCGATCAATTCCCCCATAAACAAAGTATGTTTGATTATTTATAAGTCCAAATGGGATAATATTACCTATGTTGGGGTCATAAGAAGGGTTGTTTTGAAGGTTCTCTTATTCCTAGGGAGTAGGAAAGGCATCTAAGGCTAAAAGTCGATACTCCCCAAGAGAAAGGCATTGGAAAGTTTGTGTCAAGGAATCCTCAATGGGAATCTAGGAAGAAGGGATAGATGCAATAGTTGAGGCTTCATCGTTATTAAAGGTAGAATCACTATGGGTGGTGGTTGATGGTGCAGTTGTGTTAATGAGATTGGTTGACTGTGAGGGAGATGAAGGGGTGAAGAATCAAGAGTGTTTGGTGTTAGAAGGGGTGAATGGTATAATAGGTAGAAGTTTAATGGAGGAGGTTTAAAATAACCTCTATAAAATAATAGATCAAGATTCCTTTAGAGGCATTAAGGGTGTTGAGATGCTCATTGGGGAAATAAGAACCTTCTTAGGCATGGTCTTTACTTTAGATAGGGTTGGTGGTTGGTTAATTTTGGCAGATGATTTATATTGGGTTGGTTTAGCTATGATCAAGTTAATTATAGATGGTATTGAAGTAGAGGATGGGAGGTTGATAATAGGTAGAAAATTAGAGGGGGATAAATTAAATAATAATGATGAAGAACTTGATGGTGTAGGTGGTAGAGGGGTAGGTATAGAAAAGGGAATTGGTTTAATTAAAGTAGAATAAGTGACTAGGATGATAGAAGGGTGGGGTCCTAAAATAGATGGAAAATGAGAAGGAGATGGCATATGTGTAACTTCAATATGAGGTTTAAGTAATTATACCCTTTGGTCCATCTTTGTTAGTGGTTTGTTAGGTGGCCTAGATGGGGTTAGACCTAATTTGATGGGGGGATGGGTGATGATAGGTGTGAGAAGGATACCCAAATTCTTTTTTGGTTTAGATAGAAGATTATGAGATGATCTAGATGGAGGTAGGTGATATGGTTCCCTCATGTCTTGGGGGAAATAAATGTTCTATGATGGGGTGGTAATAGGTTGAAAAGTGGATGCTAATGAAATTGAGGGTTTAGTTTGGTTTTGGTATGGGAGCCCCAATTGATGGTAGGTTGGGTTATGAGGAAAATTCCAAACTTTGTACTAACCGAAAAGATGGCTTATAAATGGGTTTTGTTCCTTGATCTATTGTTTCAAATGTCAAGCCCTTAGGTGAAGAAGGGGGATGGTTCCTTCATCTCTACTTGAGCTAGAAGGTTCCAAAATAATGGTTGCTTATGGGGTGATTAAGAGAGGGGATGTTTATTTGATCAAGGATGTAGGTATGATCCTCACTCCTTCCTTTCCTAGGGTATCCAAAGGAGAAGATGGGAGTTCTACCATTTTACTTGGTCGGGTAGAGGAAGGGGTACTTAGATCAATGGTTGGTTCTATGAAAGGAGAGGTAGGCATGGATATGGTTTGATCAAGTAGAGAAGTAGGGGATATAGATCCTTATACTTGGGTCTTTGAAGGGGTAAGAGGTGAATTAGTTTATTCCATATGTGAGGTTAGTGAAGAATAAATGGGTATATGAGCCTCATCCTCCATGGGCTCATTTATGATGATGTTGATTGTGTGTGCCTCATGAGATGAAGATGGTTCAAATTGATTATCATGGGTTTGGGTAGGTAGATGATGATTATAGAATGGTTTGTGAAAAATATCCATAGAATGATTGTGGGGTGAAATAGTGTTGTCAAACATCAATTTTCCATTGTCAATCAAGTTTTGGACAAGACTTTTAAAAGTGTTACACCAGTTTATGTTATGTTTGATGACTTGATGGAAAGCAAAATGGTCAGTTTCATTCTACCACCTAGGCACAAGGCAAGAAGGGTCAAATTATTAAGGTGGATTGATTGGTGGGGGTTGAATCAAATTAGATTTTAGTAATTTATTTAACATAAAGGAATAAAATTCCCCATAGGAGTAGTTTTTCTAGGGGGAACCCAACTTTGATTTTGGTTTATTGGGTAAGAAGGATTGGAAGGTGTGTTTTGATATGGATGGTTAATGGATGGAAGTGGGGTAGTTTTTAAGAAAACCACATTTTTAGATGTTTTGGATTTATAATTGGGTTGGTTAGTTATTTTGGAGGAAGAGGGGTCATTGAGTTTAAAAGTGGAATTCTTATTTCACAATTTCAATTTACCCTCATTTATGGCTCGATTCTCAAGTTTGCATACCATTATGAACACTTCATAAAAGGTTCTAAATGCTTGCACCTAAAGGGTTAGAGTGATGTTTTTGTGTATACCCATGAGAAAATTTCAATAAGTTCCATTTGGGGTAGTGAAAAGGATAATTAATTAATGAGGCCTCACCATTGTGCAATAAAGTTGGTAATTGATTCATCTTCAAACTATGTGATAGATTAGAGATTAGTTATGGAGACATTATTGGATATATTGATAGAAAAATGTTTTAACAAAATTTTGAAGAGTTAGGAAAATTAGAAAATATAATGTATAGGAAGGGCACTGTACCAATCCAAGGTGGGCTCTGATAAAAACATAAGGAAGGTTTGGATAAAGAGGGCATCATCATAAGAAATCAAGTAACAAGAATGGTGAAATTCCCTCAAATATTGTTGAGGATCCTCCTTTCCCTAAAACTTAGAGAATTTGGGAAGCTCCCATTAAGGAGGATAAGCATGAATCAAGATAGAAGGGTTGATAGGTTCATTACAAATTTGGTCATAGGATAGAAGATTATGGGACCCAAAGATAGATGATTCAAGTTGGGTCATCTTATCTACAAGCATCTTAATCAGGTCAGGTTGGGCTTGGGAAACTACATAACTCAGTTGAAAGTTTTGTTGAGGTTGGGTTGTAGATCTAAATTGGTTTGTTGTAGGGGGTACAAAAGTGAGCACATATTAGTATGTGGTAATTTGAGGTTGGGATAGTGTCCCTACAAGACTGATAGGAATTAAGGGTTGGGTGGAAGGTGTAATATATCCCAATAGGTTGGGGATATACTAATAAGAGGCCATAGGGGGTTGTAGAGGAACTAATAATGGTTGGTTTAGGGGTATTTTTGGGTTAATTGATGGGAGCATGGTCTAGGCTAGTAATGATAAAGTGTTTGTGTGTTGTTTAGGGATAGTGATCCTAGCAATAATAGGGGGAAGTGTTTATGGTATGGATAGTACCAAGTTTTAAAAGGGGGTTGAGGTTGGTATATTGGTTAAGCTAAAGGGAATGGTAGAAACATGTGTGGAAGACACCACACTGGTAAAAGGGATAAAAGTGACAAGGGGTAAAGCTAAGCCAATGTTAGAGGTATTGATTAGGGTAATAGGTGTTTGGGTGGTGGTAGTAGATGGACCAATGGTATAATATGAATCTTGGCTAATAGAAGGGTGGGATGATGCAACACCAACCATGAGGTGGTGTAACATACCATATGGTGGATCCACGAGAGGAACTGAAGCTATCAAAATATGGTAGGGTAAGGTATTAAGATAGTTTTATAAAGAAAATTATTATCTAAAAATGTGGCCAAATATAAATCACCTTCAAGGATTATTGAAGGCAGCACAGGTGGGGGAGAATGGTGTGGTGAAGCATTGGGTGATCTATCAATGTCTGAGGTATAATCATAGATGAGGATGAAGAAGAAGATGTTGGTGGGTTGTTTTGGTTTTTTACTTGTTGTCTAGTTAAGACCATATGATAAATTTAGAAATTGATAATGAAACTCTCACCTCACATAATGACCAAATTAAAAACTCAAAGAAAATAAAGCACATACAAAAAGTGAAATTAATCCTAGGATTTATTATAAATCAATTTTGGTTTATGCCTTAAGGAGTGTGAAAGAGGAAATTTTATTATAAGTTAGGTACTAGAAAATCCATATAAATATGTATTGGGTTGAATTTTAGTGCTCAAATAATTTACACTAGACCAAGTACATGGTCTGGTACTAGGGGCTTGCTTCCCTCACTTCATGATCCTGTAGTTTAATTTATACGTGTAGTTTGGTAGTATAACATATGTGTGATATGATTAATTTAAAATGAATTTAACTAATCTAGGTGAGCCAACCATTAAGTAGGAAATATAATGAATTCACTCAATTTTAACCCAAAAGAAGATTTTGTTTTCCTTTTATGAAAACAAGTAATAAATAAAATGCACATAAATGCAAGATGTAAAATGCAACCTATCCTTAAGATGAAAACCAATTTTTTTTCGGAAAAGAAGAAAGGAAAGAATTTTTTCTTTTTTGGAATTTAGAAATAATAGAAATGCAAGATAATTTAAATTTCACTAAATGAAACTATATTCATAAAAAAATATGAACCCATAATGGGTCCCATCGGGTGTGCTAAAATGTTTCTCTCTATTTTTTGCTTTTTCCTAAATGTGAAAAGAAGAAACTAGTTATGAAGGGTGTGGAAGAATACCTATTATAGTGTGAATGTTAGATCAAATTTATTGTGGATATATCATCTTAATCTTTTTAGGATGAGTTTCAAATAATAAAACACTAAAATAAACTTGTTTGTTAGACAAGTAGATGCTGGATTGCCTAGCGTGAACTAGATCCTAGAAGCAAAAGCTTTTTAGGAGGCTATCAATCCACCTACTTTAAAAAATTAAGTTGAAATGATGAAATAAAATTATTTTGCATTAAAATATTAAATTAATAATATTAAAAACATTAATTAACTAAATTTAAGACAATAAAGTTAAATGCTTTGCTAAATTAACCAAAATGAAGCAACTGGTTTGATTATACTAATGATGAAAATTGGTTAAGGAAAGGTTCTAGTTTTGGTTTTGGAAATGGTTTATTTTGTCTTGTGACAAGGCATAAATTTTTGGTTAAGTTTGGTAAATGGTCAAAATGGTAGATATAAATTTTGGTTAAGAAAGATAAAGGGGTAAATGGTCCAGAAAGCACAGAAGCAAATGGTGGTTAAGTAGGCAAGGTTATGGTTATGGTTCAAGATAATCAAAAGAAGGTAAATGGTAAATATGGTAAGGGGATAAATTAAAATGGACAAATTGGTAAAAGGGTAAGAAATAAATAAGGAAAAAAGGGTAAATGTATAAGTGGTGAAGAGGTAAATGGGTGAAAGGGATAAGAAAGAAAGGAGGTAGAAAGGGGTTAAAAGGATAAATGTTGAAGAGGTAAATGGGTAAATGGAATAAAGAGAAAGAAGAGGTTAAGGGTAAAGAGGAAAAGGGGTGAAATTAAAATAAAAATTATAAGGGGTTATGGTTTTGAGATCAAGAAAGAAGAGGCTAAAGGGGGATAATGAGGAAGAAATTGAAATTGTAAAACAATAAAAATTACCTTGATGTTTGTTGAAGATGGCTTGAGGATGGCATATTGAAGATGATTTGTTGAATATTTTTGTAGAGTTTAATTTATTGTGATATTCTCTCCAAGATGATGATGATCTTGTTTTAGTGGATGACCTTCAAAACTTGCAACAAAATGTTAATAACAAAAAATACTAATTTGCAATTTTCCAACCTTAACCTTGGGTGAAAGAGAGGGGGGGTATATATAGAATATGTTGTGAATATTCATGCCAAAAGAATTATAATATAATTATGGTGATATTTTATATGTTTTTGATGAATTATTCAAAATTAGGTTTTTGAGGATTCCCATTTGGGTTGGTGAGTGCCCTATTTGGGTTAAGAAGTCAAAAATGGGTGCCCTTTATCTTTCTCAAAGTACTAAAGAGGTAGGTATCTTAATTTTATGGTTAATTTTATGTGTGAAGGTAAAATAAATGTTTAATAATGGTCTATAAAGGGTAAAGTTTCCATATTTAAAAGGGGGGGTTGTGATGCTTAAATGAAGTCATCAAGCACTTTAGGAAGGGTCCTAGGTGGGTTATGATGTCCCACATCAAGCCACATAACTTCTAAGCCATGTCACTTTCCATATCACCTTACCATGTTAATTTTCATGTCACATGCCATGTCATATGTCATGTCATCATAAATAGTGATGGTGGGTCCCACAGTGAATAGTGATAGTGAATAGTAGTTTCAAATAGTATTTTTGAATGGTATTATGTAAATAGGATAATAGTGAGTTGCTTGGGTTAAGATGGGTTTTTTATGGGTTAATAAGGTTTATGGGGTTTTTAGGGGGTCTTGAGGCATTTAGTCATAAAAAATTGTAAGTGTGCAGTTTTTTAGTGTCTACACAGAGATCAAAAATCTAATGGTGGATTATGGTTTTGAAACTTTAGGGGTTGAAGGATAAAGTCATTTCATGTATGGATAGTTCAAATGGGGACAAATGGATGTGTAGGTGAATCATAATGGAAGGGGATGACTATATTAACACATGATACCTTAGAAGATAGACCTATAATAAGAGACAATGTAGATTGATAGAATATGTGGAACCTGGAAGTGCCGAGAGAACCCATAGTGAGTGAAAAGGATATGGGGAAGGATATATTGAAATAAAATATAATGAGGATGATAGATATAATGAAGTGATAAATTGAGCTCAACACTTGATAGGTGTATAATTTATTAGGTTATTATAAGATTTGGTGAATACAAACATACTTGATGTGCCTACCCCCTTTGAACCTATGGTACATACTTACGTGATGGATCCTCCACTTTAATAAAGTACATAGGTGATAATTGACTCTATTTATGACATAAATCTTAGAGTTTTTGCATACTTAGAGTGTAAATTTATGATTGAATATAATATTCCATATAAAGAGGTGAGAACAACTACCTCTAGACCATTAGGTGCTAGCTCACCATAATAGAAATCAAACATAAGCATACCATCTCAGCCCATGTTATCAATGAAAAGTTATAAATATCCCACAAGAATTGGTTTGGAGATACAAGTATTAAATCACCAACAACATCAATTACACCAATAGTAATGATGGGACCAACTCCTAACCCAGTGGCTAGAGGCATTAGAGTACCACCACCAAGATATGCATCGAAAAGACAAACACCCCGAATACTAGGTTCCCCCATAAAAAAATTACAAAATGGCTATTCACTTTCTAGAGTATCACACCATAGAGAATGTCATAGAATATGTGTTGAAGTGCAAACAATAGTGGCATGCATGGGGAATAACCTAATCAAAGCACAAGGCTACCCATTTTTTGACCACTCTACTTGATTGTTCCCATGCCTGGTATAAAATTTTTGCTCTTAAATAAGCCATGGTTGACTATGATACCCTAAAAGATGCATTCTTGAAAGAATTTTAATATTCTAGAGTTTTAAAAATATAGCATCACCATGCTAAGAGATATTACCCAAGCACTCTCAAAGAGTGTGATATTGAATGATGTAAGGTTTAAAAATCTTATATCAAATCTCCCATATGATATTCACCCTTCCTAGCATGCACAGTGGTTCATTGGAGGGTTTCTCATGCCATTCTAAAGAGCATTTTCCATGAAGACATTTATAGACCCTTAAGAAGTGCTTGAATCCATGCTCAGAGTAGAAGTATTCAGAAGTGTAGATACTAGGATCAACCCATTTATAGAGGAAAATATTGCATATATGGCCTCCCATCTCCAAAATCTTACCTCTAATTCATTATATGTTTCTTGAAGTGGACTATGATGAAATGACTATGGTGAACTGACTATGAAGTAGAAGGCTATAATAAGACTAACTACCCATGACCAAATGTGCACACTTTGCTTCTAAGATGAGAAGTCTATCAAAAGGCACATGACATCCATAACTGCCTTTTGTTTCAATATACCAACCAAGTTAACACAACCATCTATTATCGATTATGAAACACCTATACCCATACCACTATTTATTGTTGGGTGATTGATGAAATGCATGACAATATAGAAAGAGGCACATGATAGGCTAGCCAAGGTAATAAGGGATACAACCAATGGAACATAGGCTTCACAATGTAATGAAGCACTAGAGGGTGAGGTGGAGGATGTGTTGGTGGAAGGTTCCTATTGTGATCATGTTATAAGGGTGGTCTAGCAAATCATTATGAGCATGAATTTCCTACACATCTCATGTGTGGGTATTGTCAAGGGTCCCATAAGGTCAAAGAATTCCCTAAATTATATAAAATTTTGACCCAAGGTAGGCTCAGCATATAAGAAGGTGTAATAATAATAAGGCATGATCCAAAAATGGAAATATGGACCCTAAAGGCACAACCTACATGCATAGAGTAAATCAAGGTGCATGTGATTACTCTTAGTGGATTCACCACTTAGTTGATAGTTATACAAATACCTGAGTTATGACTAGAATATGGGAATGAAGGTCATAATGAGTATATAACATGGCTTGAACCAAAATTTTCACCTTACCCACACCCAATGCACCAAAAATATGTATTACAATAGCTATGAGGGTAATCCAAAACATACAAGGGGAGTTCCAACTAGAATGAGACCTAAAAGCAAAGGTTGCCACCTCTTATAATAAGCATGATATTTAGGAAACTAAGATAAAAGAATTAATTTAGATCTTGTGCCTCTTACAAATAGAGGGGATGCTGCCCCTATTGAATAATTTATTCCTAGAGCATAAGGGTCAAAAGTAAGTTGAGGTCATCATGTCATGCATGGAGAGTGTATAAGTAATTTGGCATACACAAAATTTATAATAAGACCAAGAACTCATGGTGAATGCCACTATTGATGGATGGTCTATCTATGAGGTCCTTATAAACATAAGTATTGAGGTTAACATATTGACTAGGAATGCTTAGGATAAAATGGGTAGGATAGTATTGAGACCTTCCCCTCATGTACTCTTTATGGCCAATAAGACCTAGACATAGCCTATCATAATTTTAAAGAGCACAATTATATATATCATGGGTGCCAAATTTTGTGTTGACTTTAAAGTTATTGAGTTAGCATAGCAAGACAACTATATAATACTTCTAGGAATGTCATGGTGTTATGAAAATAGTGAATATATGTACTTAAAAATGTACTACATGACATTTTATAATGGAGAGGAGAGGATATTTATACCCCTCTCAAATAACCTAGGACCCCACTATGTTGAGAGCACAAACATCAAATATGAGATCAACCACATCTATAACATCATAGTGCAAGGCAACAAGACTCTAGAACCAAATGATCAAGGTGTCTTCTCTTTTTAAAATGGAAAATTAGTCTCAAACACCACCAACACTTCTTATTATTGATGGTTTGAGGAAGCATACGATACCACTAGTTGAAGGTGCTACTTGGTGCATGTGAAGGAACCAAAACCAATAAAGACAGGCTGGATCCAAATTGATTATGCTTCTAAAAAGTGGATCCCTTACATAATAAATAAGGCAAAAAGAGTTTTTCTCCTTAATAAGGGAAAACCTGTAGCACTCCCAAGATATTAGGGGAGTAATCTAGTGGAAGACTATGTCTATGCCCTTAAATCATGCATACCAAAAGAGGTGGATAGTATGAGTGCACTAGTTTATACATTGAAGAGCACTACCAGTCATTGATAGGCAACATAAAGGCCTAGCTTACCAACTTGGTGAAATGTGAAGGTATCTATTTTTACTAGATTATGAAAGAGTAATGATAACTTAGACATCTCATCCTACTCTGGTGACTCTGACCCTATAGAACATGTGCATCTTTTTGAATAAATGTGGACCATTGTAGCAAAAATTCCATAAGGAATATATGGGTGCATGCCTTCTATAGGACCTTAAAGACTTGGTTATGGGCATGGTATTTTATTAGTGACACATGTTATGAGACAACTAATTGGGATGCCCTTAAGGAGCCATTTGTTCACACCTTCTCCTTTTCTTTGCAAAACCTTGAATTGATTGAGCCACTATAGGTAGTTTGAAGGTCAGCATTTGAGGACACTATAATATTGGATGAAAACTTAACAGACATGTTTATTAAATTTAGGTTAGTACTCCCAACCTTCTTTGAAGAGAAAACTATTAATAGTGACTCTAGTGATGAAGATGATGAAACATGAAAGGCACATAACTGGAAGAATTTGATAGATAAAAGGAATTTAGTTCACCAAGATAAGGATAATGATATAGAAGAAGAAGACCCTACCAATCTTTAGATATAAATAAATGAGGTCAATATACAAGTCAAGGACTCACACTAGGAGAAGAATGAACCCTATCAAATGCCATTAAAAAATACCAAGGTAGATATTAGTTATGAAGGGAAACCAAAGACTACTATTTTTTGTTCCTATTGGTCTAGCACAAATCTCAAATGTATTTTTGATCCCCTAAAAATAATTACAAGACTTGTTCCCTCAAAACTATAGAGATATGAAAGGCACACACCCATCCCTTAGGAATATGAGCATCAAACTAGTCGACAGAGCAAGACCCATCAATAATTGACCTTATAGGATGAACCCCAATCTTTGTGCTAAGGTCAAAATGGAGATTGATGGTATACTATCCATAAGCATCATCTACCATGTGCAATAATCCTAATGGGTTAGTCCCATGGTCATCAACATCAAAAAGGATGGGCACATCTAAATTTATGTTGATTATAGATTGTTGAATTTCACTTATGTGATTAACCCCTTTCTAACTCCATTCATCAATGAAGTCTTGGATGGTATCATAGGTTATGAGATATACACCTTTACTGATGGGTTCTTAGGATACCATCAAGTCTAGATTGAAGAGGAGGACAAGCATAAGACCAAATTTATTATAGAATGTGATTTTTTTTCTTAAAATGTGATGCCATTTGGGATAAAGAATGCACCATTCATGTTCTCCTAAGTGTTGATCATCACTTTCGAATACTTCATTCATAAGTTCCTCTAAGTATGCGTAGATGACTGGACTGTATATTGGTTAGTAAAGGATCACTATGACAAATTGTGCCTTATGTTTGAAAGGTGTAGGTATATTAATATTTATTTAAAAATCAAGAAGTGTGTTTTCATAATTCCATTTTGCACTCTACTCAGGTACATCATCTATAAATATGGTTTTTTCATTGATTTAGAAAAGATTGAAATCATCCTTCAGCTCAAGACCCCATCAATGTAAAAATATATTTGTATATTCATTATACATTATAGGTAATATAATAATTTCATAAATAACTATGCCAAGATTGTGGCACCACTAAAAGAGATATTATGAAAGGATGGCCCATTCTATTGGGGCATAGTGCATCAAATTGTATTTGAGACCCTAAAGCTCAAACTAGTAAGTGTGCCAATATTGCAATTTATCGATTGGGTGACTCCCTTCCATGTTCATATTGATGAATCTAGTTCTAGGATAGGTGCCATTCTCGTATAACCAAGCAAAGAAAAAATGGATCATCTTAATTCCTTTGCTAGTAGAAAACTAACCAAGGTAGAACAAAACTACACTGCAACTGAGTACAAGGTACTTACCATGGTCTACACCCTATAGAAGTTTAGATAGTACTTATTAAAGACCACATTTATTTTCTTTACTAAACATAAGGCACTTAAGAACCTGATGAACAAGCCTATTCTACATGAGTGCATTTGTTGATGGATTATTTTTTTTTAATCATTCTAGTTCTCTATTGTAATGAAGCTTGAAAAAAAACTTGTGCTTAGACCATTTATCCTACATCAAATCTGGCAATGTGGTATTACTTATTTAATATGATATGCTTGATGTGAAACTTTATAAAGTACATCACGTCCTTGAATCATTGGTAGATATCATTACATTTATGACTTATGACCTCTAGATCTGTGCCCCATACCATGATGACTTAGTAAAAGAAGTATCTCATAATTTGGGCCTACACTTTTCAACTCATTATTAGGGAACTATATAAATTAAGCCATGATGAAGTCATGTGATGATGTGTCTAGATCATGAATGAGATTCAATCTTATAATATGCACATGAGTGGAGTACTAGAGGCCATTGCACTAGATATTTTATAGTGCATAATGTATTGCAATCAAGGTTATAGTGGCCAAATATATTCCAAGATGCAAAATAATGTTCCAATGCATGTGACATCTATCAACACACAAGAAACCAAACCATCAAGATCATAATAATTTCATCCCCATCCTTACCCAAGCCCCATTTTAAAAATGGGCCTTTGAATTTATTGGGCCTATTACTCCCATTACAAGGTACACAAGTGTAGGATACATTCTGGTAGCCACAAATTACTTCACCAAGAGGGATAAGGTATCATTGATTAAAGATTTTATAGCCACCAACATAGCAATATTCATCTAAGATAATATCATTAGTAACTATGGATTCCCACCTAGATTTACTAGCAACCGTGGTTCACACTTTACCAATGAAACCATTCAAATCCTACTAACTGAATATATGGTGGTGTGTCATAAAATGACAGCTTACCATTCCCAAGAAAATGGCATCATTGAGGCATTTAATAAAATATTCGGAACATGCCTCATAAAGATATACAACATTAGTCACAAATATTGGGATGACCATGAGTCAGAAGTATTATGGGCCTCTCACACTATGTACAAGTGCTTGAACAAGGCTACAACATTTCAATTGGTATTTGATGTAGAGGCCATTTTAATTATGGAATTTATAGTGATCTCATTACGTGTCACACATATTGGTCGATTAGATGACCAAGAGTCTTTGAATGCATCCTTGGAAGACTTAGAGTGTTTGGATGAGACACATGCCCAATCAAGATGGAGCCAAAAAATAGAAAAGGCACATCATAAGTTATGGCATGATAATCACATCAAGCATAATGTATTTATAAAAGGTGCACTAGTCTTGCTATATGACTCTATACCTTAAGCACCAAGAAAATTGTAGATTAGGTAGATGAAATCTTATATCATCCATAGTATATTGGAGACTAATGCATGTAATATGTACATATTAATGGGTAAAATGTTCCCTGGTCATTTTAATGACAATAAATTGAAGTTATATAGTCACTAGGATGGTACTTACACCATTAGATATTAACTTCCTAGTCATAAGTTAGTTACTTCATTTTGACCAGAATAAAATTTGATAAAAGACAAATATTTACTTATGTTTATTTCATTTGTGTTGAGTGAATAAGTGTGGCACTTTTAGGCCCACATGAGAACTCTTCTAGTGTTTACATGCATAAATCTAGTCAGGTGAGTTGAGCATGATCACTTTCTAAGTACCTAAAGATAGACACCTAAGTTTCTAGGCATGAAATTTTTTCTATATTTAGAGATTTTTGAGTATAAGTTTACAAAGGGAGGCACATATCTCATGCACAAGAAATTAATAATAAAGGATGAAGAACTACAGGACTATCATAAGGATTTGTATGGGTTAGGGAAGGCTAAAGTAAGAGACATAAAAGCATAGGTAAATTGAGAAAGAAAGAGAGGCATGCTTGAAAAGGAGTGCAACACTAGGAAAAGATGGAACCAAAGAGGTTAAATCATGTGCATGTGATGTTTTATGCATAGGTTTGCATAATAAGGGTGAAGGTCATTCCAAGTTGAACAAGGTGTAAGAGAATGATCATCAAGATAGTTGACAACCACCCAATAGTCAGTGGCAATTGACCATTTAAATCACTTATCAATTCACCAAATAAACCATTAGAAAAATTAATGTTGTGATGGTATAAGAACAAAGATCCATAATAAATGAGTAGTTGGCAACAGATTTTAGTGGGTTTTATGGGTTTAGTAGATTTCAAGAAATCCACACACTGTAAAGCCATTAAGCACCAACCATTAATAAGTTAGCTAAAAATATAGTATAAAGGGGTGAACGATGGACTTTAATAGGTTATAAACCTTTATGAGAATTAAAACCATAAAATAGAGCCAAAGCCATAAAAAAAACTAGAAAACACTACCATAGAGAACTAGTTATCCATAACCCTTCTAAGTCAGAGAGAAATACCGCCAACAAGATTGAGTTCCACTTTTAATTGATAAGGAGGTGAGTGGAGAAAAATTGATATAAAAATAGGGTATTAGGAGTTTTATAGAATGAAAAGGACACCATTAATGGGATAGGAAGATCAAGATCTAAATGCACAATCACATTTCCCATAACTGTGAAGAAGCACCAAGGAAAATTTAGCCTTTGAAAAGATCAACCAGTTATGATTAAATATCAATATCAATAGGTTTAGAATGGGTAGGAAAATGCTAAGCATAGGTCCTTTGCACACATATAAAGATGAAAAGAAAGTGTGGGTAGTGAAATAAATGGCCACCATGAAACATGAGGCACATTTGGTAGAAGGTGTAAGCATCATAGTAATAGATCTAGAAGTGAGCATGAAGCTCACCTACAGAAAGATTCAATTCCCCTTAGAGGTCATGGTGGGAGAGAAATAGGTGTAATTTTTGCACATGTGTAAGCTCAAATATTACAAATACTAGATAGGGAGTAATTCATAAGAACTAAACTAGGACTGGATGGTTGACACAGAGAATAAAATAAATGTGGGTGCTACACTATTCGATGTCTCCATCAAAGACAAATTGGTAACCATGGGAACAACCCAACTATTTGAGATACAAAGCTTTTTCAAGCTAGAGGAATTGGTATAATTCTTCCTCTCATGTGTATATGGTTACCATTTTTAATTCATATGATGGCACATGAGGGTCTAAACAAGACTAATTAGTAGAATCATAGGGCTACTAGGCATAGGGGTAGACATCCATCAAATGATGCAGTGGAGGTTGAGAGGGCCAAAAATATCCTGGGCTACTACAAGCTAGGATCCACATTCCACATCAAAGATATGTAGGACCCTATCATGAGGTATCAATACACATGGTTAGGTATAAAATTTAACCTGGCGGATGATGGTATGATAATATCATGACCTTATTTTTCATCTCCCACTACATGGCACAAGGGGTAAAATTCAATATATTTAATTTCATTACTAAGGATATTGTTAAGAATGTGCAAGAGTTCCATCAAGCATGTAAAATAATAAAGTAGGGGTATATGGTGATCTTGATAGTGATGGAGGAGATAGGTATGCCAGATGATAATGGAGACAACCTATGGGTGTTCCCACCTAACCATGAGTCCCCTATGATGAAGTATCAAGACTTTATTTTCCCACCCAACTTCTTACAAAAGTATAAGAAAAGAATACAAGGGTGATGAAATAGGTACACCAAAGACTTTGGGATTGAGTGGCACATTGTTAAGAACTTCCCCAACTTTTGGTAAGAATGATAACATTTTCTATAATATAAAATTTCTATGTGGTGCACCTGGGACTCATAAATGGGAACCTTTCAGGTTGGCTCTAGTTTCCTTACATGTTTTTTACCAAGTATTTCATGGTGGCATTAAAAAGAATTCCTAACACATAATAGATGGAGATATCGATCAAGACCATGGATCAAGATAGGAGTAGGGTGAGGTGATAGTTTATGTGTCCTAGATCCAAGGACACCAAGGATGAGGAAGATCACATCAATAAGATGGACATCTATCCCCTCCATAGAGTGATAATCTATAGGAGGATCTTTAACCTATATTATGAAATGAAACCACACAAGAAGGGAAAAAATCTTGAAAAAGATAATGAGCACCCCTTATTAGTTATTAATGAAGGGAAGGTTGCACCTAAGATGTAGGAAATGACTCTATAAAATAAATGGGGAGGAAAACTTGAAGAAATCATGGAGTGTGTTCATTTAAAAATTACCTTCAAAGAGAAAATAATGCCCCCAACTCCTAAGAAGCACATGACCTTCCTATCAAAGAGTGATTCCTCTAGTAAGAAGCATAATAAAAATACCCAGGGACCCATTGTGTTCCCTATTATAAATTTGGTAGAGATGGAGAAAGAGGTGACCATCATGCCCAAAATTGAGGAGGATAGTAAAGAAGATAGATAAGAGACATATATCTATAAAATAGAAGAAGGGGATGAAGATCCAAGTATTAGGGATGTATAGGAATCCCTACAAAGTGGTATGACCAATGTACTTGAGGAAATAGAGGAGATGACAACCCCCTCATATTCTCCACACTACCTCCTCAAATAGAAGAGGAGAAGAGAAGGGTTTGGAAGAAAATGGACCTGAGCAAGGAGTAAATTAAGAAGGCATTGATGCTTGAGGAAAAGTGAAGAATTTCCAAAGAAAAATAATTGGCCAAGGTAGAGAAAAGGGCCATGAAGGTTCCTATAAGTACAAGGCCAGTAGTTGAAATGGTCAATCAAGTACTAATTTCCCATACTAGGAAGGTAGAAGAAGATACATAAAATGTATGCCCAAGTAGTGAAGGGGAGACTAAAGAAAAAGAAGGTGATATTGGTACCTTATTTAAACAAACATAGATATTAGAGGAACCTAAATAACAATAAAGCAATTTTGGTGTCAAAGGAATTACCTTGAAGGTGAGTATCAAGAAACATGAGGATGAAGAAGTGGATGAGGGGGAAAATTTTAAGGAACAAACTCCCAATAATCCAATAGGTGAGGCCTCTCAGGAGAGTTTCAAAGAGAGGGGTGGCACTAGTGGAGAGGAGGAAGTACGAATAGAGAAGTCCATCATTAATAAGGATGAAAAGGAGTCGATCATAAAGGAAAATGATCAAAAGGGATGGGTGGATTAATAAATTTATATGTATGACATTATGCCCCCCAAACTAGGACAACTAGGATGTGCAAATAACTCTCAATAGCATTTGATCACTATATGGATGAGTCTCATTTTGGGGCACCTAGAGTGGCTACTTCAAGCCTAAAAGATCATGATGAGGGGTAAGAATCCCTCCTTATATAATCTCACACCATGAACCCAACATGATTTAGGAATACATTGATTAGAATTTCCATTGAGGTTGCATGCCAAAATGTCATCAATGATTGTAAGGTGAGAAAATGGAAAAATCTACAAAAATAAACCAAAGATGAAGTGTAGGCCACCAAATTCAAGTTATAACAACTATATGAGTGCATAAAGATAGATAAGCCATTCCTTCTAGTTATAATTCATACTTCAAACCTTTCATAGGTTAATAAAATTTGTGTGTTAGTGGAGTAGATGCTCCCAAGGTTAAAACCTAAGCCAATGCAAGAAGAATAAGATCCTCGCATCGCACTAAAGAAAGAGTTGGTTGATAATATAAATGAGGTAGAATACCTATTCACTAAATTTTAAGAGGGTATAGATGAAACAAACACCATCTTATTAATATTATCAAACCAAGCCTCATTCATAGATGTGTGCTTAAAGTAGGCAAAGTAGGAGAAGGAGAAGTTGATGGTGAAATTATACTCAATAAGTAGGTTAGAGTGGGCATATATCATAGGAAACATCAATTCACTCAAAAACCAAATTAAGGATCAAGATCAAAACCAATAAATACTCTTCCACACTCTACAGACTAAGGCATATGAGTTGGGAGCAATCCTAAATGAGAGTGTGCAAAAGGTGAAGGTTAATGTTGAGGACTTTTAGAAGGAGCTAGATAAAATTTATGTTCTCTCACTTACTACTACATATAATGAGATATATAGTTTCATAGAATAAATTAAGCTTGTTATTAAGGGCTTTAAAGACATTGGCACTAAACTTAAAGAGAATACACTGATTTTTGTGCACCCAAAAGCTTGATAACCTAGTCCAAGGATGGACATGTTTTTATATGGGGTAATGTTAGGCCCCTTATTATTGTAAATATAGTATTAACACCAATAAAACATACACATCAGCATGATGGAATCATTTTTCTTAGTAGTTGGTATTTTTGGCATTTTATTACTAGTTATAGGGTACAACACATATCTTGTGCCAGCTAGCAGGTGGATAACTAGCTCTTGGATATTAATGGCATCTTAAATGATTTGGAAAGATGTGATTACTTTAACATAGATTTCATGATGTGATGGAGCCAATATTTATGATGATCAAGCTCTAGATTGGGACTTGATGTGCACCTTTCACCCAGGTGAAGATGTTCCTAAAATATATTTAAGGAACTCAAGCCAAATGAAGTAGAGAGATGAAAATGTGTAGTGAAGCTCTATAAAAATGAATATGTAGGCATTGCTTTGGCAACCATTAGGCTTAGGAATAGTTTATAAGTAATGAAGGATCCATTTTTAAGTACCCAAGATTGCCTGTGAGCCTCTAGGTCATTAAGTAGGATAAACTAAACATATATTCTTCCATAAATGTTATACTATGTTTTAACATTGATTTATGATGATGATGATGATGATGATGATGATGATGATGATGATGATGGTTGCATTAAATTGTACTCTATCTAGTTTATAAGTATTTTGTATTATTTTTTGAATGTGTAATGTTTATAACATTGTAGTTTCAATACATTTATGTTAAGTAATGTTCATGTGGGATTCTAGTTCATGTCATTAATGGATTCCCTACAAACCTTAATGACATCCTCTATAACTTGCATAAATTTTAAGTGTAGAGTATGCACCAAGTATTCCTATCTTTGTTAGGAGTGTGTGTCTAGTATAAATAGATCTAGTAAGAGTATCCTTTTGACCCTTCAAGCTCCTATATGACCCTAGGATTATTCCATGAAATTTTTGCACCTAAATAACAATAGTCTTAGTCAATGAAAGGCTTTTACCTATGGATATACCTAAATATTTATTTTAATTGATCAATTCACATAATTTAACTCTCATACCATGGTATAACTAGCCTAATACAGTCCTCAATTCCATCTTAGTTGCACATTAGGTGAGTACATAAGGCGCGTGCCTTATGTGGATTGATGTTGGCATAATTGAGTTTTCAAATGTTGAGCACAAATGGAATATCCCATGCTTACACCTATTTATAAAAATCCAAGAACTAACTAAGAAAATTTTTTACCCCTATGCTTTTCTACAATAGGTTTCACCATAATAAAAATATGGGAATGGGAATGGGAATGGTTGAAACTATTTCCCCCTCCTTACAATAGTTTGTTTGATATTTTTAGTGGGTTGTAAGGTGAGAGGGAATAAGTAAAACGTCTATAAAATGTAGAGTAATAAAAAATGTGATAAAAAAAGGTAGTGAAAGTATCTAAAGATATATTCACATTGTATTTTTCAATTTTTATTCCTTATTCATGTTGCCTCATTGTCTCCTAGTTATGAGTGGTTATTTTAGTAGTGTTCATTCAATTTGAATATTAAGTTGATCTAGAGATATAATATATGTATAGATGATTCTAAATGTTGAATATCCACCAAATTTAGGAATCATATTGGTATTAGAGTTGGTTTAATAGCTATTTTATTCTTTTTATGTGTTTATGATTAAATTTTAGTATATTCTTGTCACTAGAGAAAATAATGGTAGTGTTAAATATATCCTAGTTCTATTTGAATAAGATATTTAAAAAATTAAGTCTAATAAAGGGATCATAAGTATGACACATTATGATTAAGAAGATGCACATATAGTAGAATGTTAGAAAATTTAATGTCTAAGTGGTTTCCCTTATGGACCCTTCGCGCACATAGGTTTAATTAAATAATAATGTTTTATTATTTATTAACATGGCTTGAAAACCTTATGTAAATAAATATTAAAACATACTATTTTTTTTATTATGATTGTATAAAAAAATATTTAGAAGAGGTTGGACCCATTGGTTACAACGGTCCACCTCCATACCTAATATAAAAAGGGTGTTAACCCTTTGGTAATTCATACCGAATAATTTATATGACATTAAATATTTGCATGTGAAAATTATTATTAAAGATATATTTGAAGGTATATCAGACAAGAAGTGATAATTTGGAGGATTATATTGGGTATTTGGGTTGCTCTTATTAATGAATATCAATCGTTATTTTTACCTCTATGAGGTTTTCCACATTAAATCTTGTGTACATATGATTTTTATTATTTTATTATTCATTCTCCTCTATATATACATGTGTATATTTAATTTAATATATAATTAATATATTAAATAATTTGACATGGTAGTAGAGCCTGGTGATGAGTAATTGATTGGTGAGATGTAGTGAGAGTAGTGAAAGACAATATAAATAAAAATATTTTTTCTCAAACATGTAGAGGAGTGGTATGACCATAGTATAAATTTGGAAGCACATCATTTGGTTAAAAATTATTATTTCCTTTTTGATGTTGTAGATTCTAGTAAAGTACAATATTTGCATACAACCTCCATTCAATCTCTTTGAATCTATTTTCAAGTAAATAGTGTTAATTTTTTTGAATATTTTTATTGTTTGGGCATTGTTGTACAATCTTTTGGCATTATAAAAATTAGAAAAATAATTATTTAGATTCAAAATTATTTTTTGAAAGTTCTAATTGCATCATGGTGTTTTTTAAAGGCTTCATGAAAATTCATAGACCATGATAAGGCCATTCCAAAATCTTAAAATCTTATCTCTCTCTTGGGCATCCATGTATGTTTGGCACAACTCAAAAATTATAAATAAAAAACATTTCTTAGGGTTGGATATTTCTTACAAGAAGGTTTTAAGGTAGTTTATAAATTTAAAGGCCTATGGTGTCCTTTTTTAGTGTCCAACATTCTTTATAACCCCATAAGTATGCCATTGTATCCTATAAGAGCTTACACAGGTTGGTAATGTTGTTTGAAATATTTATTAAATAATTTATTTATTAAATATAGTATTTAATGGAAAAAAATTATAGTTTCCCACAGCTTATTTAGATTAATTTTCACCCAAAATTAATTTATTAGAAAATATTTTCAATATTATTCTTTCATGCACCATAAAAAAATTAATTATATAATTTTATACCATTCAAATGGATGCAAAGTGATGATGAAGATAGATTTAGGGTAAGGACGTTTAGAGATAGAAGGCACAAATTTAGTGATGGAAGTCTCTAGGAGCTTCAAAGATGTTTACATGTAGTAAAAGGTCATGGGCTCAATAGAAAATGGGTGGTGTTTTATGGTAGGGTTATTGAAGGCAAAATTAGGGTTGGTAGCTCTAGGGGCACTTTAGAGGAGGGTACATATAGGGGCACTTCATGGGATGGTCATGACCCTAAACTAGGTAGAGTATTGGTGTCTTTTGGGAGGGATCCTAAAAAACATATCTTGGTATTTAATGAATGCATGAATGTAGCAAACCCTTTTCATTTCTATGTGGACATATGAAAAAAACTATTATTAGCTCTTATCCTGATCTCTCACATTTACTAGTTGATATGGGTTCTCTTACTTTGTTTGAGGATAGCAAGATCAAAATAGGAGAGGATATGGTAGCTACTTGTACTAAGGAGAGGTTGCAATTTAAAGAAATAATTCAACCCAATTTTGAGCCATCCTTCTTCAGGTTTGTTCTTGTGATTTTTTTCCAAGGATACTCTTATCCTACAAATCAATGATGATTTTAATTTAACCATTGTCAAGGAGACTAAGTGTAAAACCCTTACATATAGATGTATGGTAAAATTCCCCTCATGGGAAGATCTCTCTGTTTGGTCTAAAATCATCTATCCTAATTTTTCATAGGTATCTCTTTCTTTGCTTCCAAATGGTTTTTTCTTATCTTCTGTTAAATTATGGTGGATCAAGATTTTGTTTGGGTCAATGGACCTTGGTTTGTGGGAAGCCATGACATGTTTATGTTTCTTTGAGCTGCCTTTTTTGACCTAACTTATTAATTTATTTAAAATACTTTGATATAAATCATATTATATAATCTTCCCTTGACTTGAGAAACCCTAGGATGCTTCATAATTAGTCAATAAGATTGGGCTTTTTGTCAAATTAGATCATGATTTCAATGTTAAAAATAGGTTTGTAAGGTTTTATGTAATTGTTGATTTATCTAAATCCTTCCATAATTGTATTAATATTCCATATTCAAATGGTTCTTGGATTCAATTCCTCAATTATGAAAGGTTGCCATTCATATGCTTTAATTTCAAATAGATTGGGTATAAACTAGTGGTGTACCCAAGGAATATTAGTAAAAGTTATGGTTCTTATTTCTTAAAAAATTGGGTGAGAAATATTAGTTACCATAACCATGATCTTGTGAACAAATTTTAAAAATATGATACTTATTATAGCCTATCCATTGGGTAGGGAAATGATCTTTTGATTGGTTCTTCTAACATGATCAAGGATTCTTCAGTTAATCATGGATGATCTTCCATAGATCTTACAAAGGAGCCTCATTTCTTTCTAATAGATATTTTGAATCCTTCTCTAGTGTAACCTATGTATTTTTTGGATGACTATCAGGGTATTTTGACCTATCGTGAACAACAATTTCTTCATAAGTTTGAGAAGTATACTCCTTCTAACAAGAAGGGGGTCTTTCTTGGTTAGAATTTGGGGGTTTTTTCTATTTGAATAAGCAATATTTATATTGTAAAAGAGGGTCAATAAAGCTTCAACAACATGATATTTTATAAGACTAAGGATCTTTTAATGTAGGTGGTATTGAAGAGGTGGATGCCTCTTTTCAGGAATTTGAATAAAAGAAACATTCCTTTGTTGTTGCTTGCATAACACACCCTATTTTTAGACTAAAAATAAGGATCCTATTTTTTATTTAGATTAATATCTTTTGCTTTTCATGGTTTCATTATGTTTTTTGATGTTGAAACATTTTTAATGATTTCATGATTATGTTATGAAGGTCTATAAGTGAGTGGATGAAGTGCCTTGATAGTCTATATGATAATGACAAAGTGTGTAATGTGATTGTCCTATTATGCTTGAAGTATGTTTGGTTGATATTATATTTTGGCATGGTTAGAGATGTTCAAGGATGAGTATGGAATATTTAACAATGTAAAAAGATCCCTAATATGTTTTTTAAGCTTTGAGTACATCTGTAGATTTCATTTGGTTTATCATTATTGTTATCTAGACATTTTGGGTCTAGTGGTAAAAAACTTGAGTAGGCAATTTGATGACATCACCATTGCCATGTGTGGATGAGTTAAGGGAAGTTGTTTATATGGTTTTGATAAAATTAATCCATATTTTATTTTCACTAATTTTAATATCATGCACCAAAGTGCATCAAAATATATGCATGTACAAATTTGGGCTCCCAAGCATTTTGACAATGTTTTCCCATACTTAGATAAATTTGCATGAGGCAAGAAAAATTAGAGTAAGCATTTTGATGGTATCATATCTAAAATGTGTGTGAATTTCAAGAGAAGGTTTTCATATGGGTTTGTTCATTTTTTTACCTAGTTCATTTGCACTAACTTTCAAGTCAAGCACTGTAGTGTGACAAAAGATATACATGTTTAAAGTTGGCCTTCTAAATAAGTTTCTGACATAGTTGGTTATGTGGTAGAAAAATATGTGTGAGAATTTTAATGTTATTATATCTCACACATGTGAGGGTTCCAAGAGTATTTTATCACATGGTTGGACTCTTATATATGAGGAGATCATATAGTCCAAATTTGAGAACATGAGAATGAGGTAAGAAAAAGATATGATTGTGAAAAGTTGGCCTTTTATGTAGATACGAAAGATTACCATAGTAATTTTTTCATAATTTAAAGTTTAATAAAAATTGATAGAGCACGTTGCTCCAAGAAGTCAAGAAGCAATGTGATGGTGCCAAGTGTTCAATGTTTAACACTTAGTAGAGATAAAGATCAAGCTTCTTCCAATGACAAATGGTGAGCAAGTGATCATATAGATAGAGGTCAACAATGCATATTAAAGTTAAGAGGTTAAAGTGATAACTATTTAGCATTATTAAAGACTGAACTATGTATAGGAGATCAACAAAGAGCATGAGGTTAAAGTTGCTAGATTGCACGAGATGAGTTCAACATGTTCAAGGTTTAGCATTTGAAATTGCTAAAATATGTGTTAAAGGTTGACATTAATAAAATAATATTGACTATGTATGCTTAATATAAGAAGTGGGGATAGGATATGTGAGCATAGTGTTTGAGTTTTAATTGTAACCATGTGTATTTGAATATTTGAATTTGCAAAGGGAAAACTAGTGCTTTGTATTTTTTCTATAACTTTCAATTCAAGCATAATTTGCCCATGGTGTAAAAATAAAAATTGTAGAGGATTCTAAAGCACATCTGGAAATATATATTTAAATATTTTAAAGTGTGTAAAAACATAGTTATGAAGTTTCAAAGTTGACTATGTTTTCATATGTATTCTACAAGTGACCTAAGAAGATTGTTTGAGCTTGTTTTGATATTGTTTTGATATATCTTGATAAATTAGATATTGTGGAGTGTTATAGAATATACGAGGACAATCTATGTGAATTATGAAGGTTTGACCATTTGTATATAGTATGAAAAAATATTAATAAGTTGACTCTATATTTATTTAGGATGTTCCTATGTACCAGGTAAGTGTTTGAGTTATTTAAGGCATATGCAGTTGTGAGAAGAGTTGAATATGACCATTTGAGGATATTCAAGGGGACATAAAGAGTGGAAGCATGTAATTAAAATTTTCACTATGTTAATATTTTTCTTGATCAAGTGATAAATAAGTGAATAGGTCTCTATGAAACCTATAAGAGCTGCAAGGGTCTTATTAAAAGGTGTAGTTGCTTAAGGGTGACCCATAGAAGTTATGGCTGACCTATGAAGACTGTATTAAGATATTTATTCATATGATAGATGAATTAAGGGTTAATTCATTCCTAATGGATTACCAAGATGGTGATAATCATTATTACTCTATAAATAGTGAAACCAAATATGATGGTTTTTAGAATTGAGTGAGAGACTTAGGAGAGATTTGAGAGAGGCTTGTGTGTGTAAATTGTGGATTGAAGGAGAGATGGAGTTCCCTATGGATGAGTTGAATATTATAATAGATTGAGGACTATTTTTATGACCTTTAGGTCATAATTTTATTTGTATAATATTGATCTTATTATTTGAGTATGAGTGAAGGTGAAGAGTTTTAATCAGGGGTCCATCATTAGGTGTTAAAGACATCAGTTCATAGGTAGATGTGTTCATAAGTGTTTTTTTAAAGATAAAAATCTAAAGGGGTTGTATCCTCCTTTCAAGGTGAAACTTGATAAAAGTCCAGCTGTTGTTACAACTCAGCTAGATAGGTGTTGTATCACCTTATGGGATTGTAGTCTCAGTAAATAGGAATTTTAGTTTCTTGATCAGTTTTAACTAGTATAAATTGGTTATTATTATTATAGGATACTATTCCAATTTTATGTTATAGTGTTTTTTCTCCCCCAAGAGTGTTTCCCACATATGTCATGTGTTATGTGATTAATATTACATTATCTCTCTTACTCATTGCTATGAATGATGTGTATGCTTAATAAATGTTTTTGGTAACTGATTAAGTGTTTGTAAAGATTGAAATTAAAGTTGGATTATTTGGGCTCATTGATTCACCCCCCTCATCAATGATTATACCTCTAATAATTGGTATTATAGCATGTTCTTTGGTAAACTATTGAAAACTTGAACGTGATCCAAGATAAAATATGGGTAGTAATCAAGGAGGTTTCTCTATTAAGCAAACATTGATGTTAAATGGATCCAATTATGCTTTTTGGAGTGTAAAGATGAGGACATATATTGTTTCCCTAAGGTTTGATGTATGGTAATCTATTCTATATGGTTATTTTTAATCTTACTACTCCTCTATCTAGTGATGTAGAAAAGAAGCTATTTGAAAATAATTCTAAGGAAACGAATGCCATCACTTGTGGGCTTACAAAGACTAATTTCACCAAAGTAATCCATTGTAAATATAATAAAGAGATGTGAGAAAAAATGTAGATAATTTATGAAGGAGATTCAAAGTTCAATCTCACTAAGTTGTAGACTCATAAAAGGTAATTTAAAAGTCTCAAAATAAAGAAAAAGATTTTGTGGCATCCTTTTTGTAGAGAGTTGATGAGACTATGAACATCGTCAAATGTCTTGGAGAGAATATTAAAGAGGATAATTTATTAAAAAAGGTATTAAGATCTTTATCCTTTAATTTTGATCCAAAATTATCTGTTATATAATAAAGTTATGATCTTACTCAATTGAAGATCGATCAATTGCATGGCACCCTTACTACTTATGAGATAAGAGTAAATGATGATATTCCACCAAAGAAGGAAGAAATATTTAAGATAGATATGAAGCCCAATAATAATTTACAAGGTAAAAAACCCAAAGAAGATGACATAAATGATATTGATGAGGATGAACTAATTGCTTTGATTACTAAGAAATTGAACACAAGCTCAGGGAAGTATAATGGTAAACTACCCTTAAAATGTTTCAATTATGGAGAGATAGGACATTTTGATCATAATTTCCCTCATAATCATAAGAAAAATGATGATGATGGCCAAGATGAAGACAAGAAGACTTAAAATAATAAAATATTTAGAAAATATAACAATAAAAAGAAGTCCTTCAAGAACAAGAAGATTCTCTACACCAAAGAAAATTATAGCTCATTAGATGCGAGTGAAGATAGTGACTCAAAATATTATCACGAATATGATGGTATTATTTAAGATGAAGCTTTATTCATGGTTGAGAAAGGAATTTGCTCACATTAGAAGGAGTCTACTTGGAGTGATTCAGATGATGATGATGAGATGGACTCTGAGACTACATTAAAAAATACTCTTGAAGAACTAAAGATTGAAAATAATATCAAAAAGAAGATGAAATCTAAACTCAAGGACTATGAAGAGTAATTTAATGTGTTTGAGGCAAGATTGATTGAATATTCTAGGGAGCATGAAGGTGATGTCATGTTTCTTAATTCTAAGTTTAAATCTATGTTTGAAAGTATAAAAGCCAAAGAAGAAGAATGCTCAAGGTATTCTTCTGAGATTATCTCTTTGAAAGATGAGTTAGAGAAATATAAAAATAAGGTGAAATCATTTATCAAGTTTGATAAAATTTTTAATAATCTCCTAAAGAGTCAAAAATCAGCTAGTGATAGATCTCGATTGGGTTTTAATGAAGAGCCCAAATTTGATACTCAAGTTGACATGAATATCACTAAGAGTAAGGTGGATCAGTCTTTAAACACAAATCATCAGAAAAGGAATGAAGGTGCTATTAGAATGAAGGAAAATTAGATTATACAACTTAATTCCATGAGGTATGCAAGATTCAGTGGTTACTATTACATATGTAATCAATTTGGTCATAAAACTAGAGAATGCAAGAGACCTATTAGAAATGATTTTTCATGGGACTATGATTGGGGGTTATTAGTCAAAATGGGTCAAAAAAATTAAGTTCTTCAACTATATTGATGTGGGACACATTGAAAACCATTATCCACATAAGATTAGACAAGGTGAATCTTATTCAAAAAGGGGAGGTTGTTTTGTTTGTCATGATAAAGGACATATTGTAATTTTCTATCCAAACACAATAATAAAAACTATGTTTCCATTAGGGAGTATGGTGTGCTATAATTTTGAATAGAGAGGTCATATTGATAGGTTCTACAAGCAAATGTCTACAAGTCAAAATGAGTTTAATTAACATCCTAGAATGTAAGGAAAAAGGCAAGTTAATAAATGGAAGCTAAAGGTGGTAAGTATGAGTCATGATGAGACTATAGGTCTAAGTAATATGTTTTCTATGGTGGAGAATTCTTTATAAGTTGAAGAGTCCTAAGTGGTCTCATTTTCTGCTCATTTTGAGAGTGAAGAGACCAAGCTCAAAGAGAAGACCAAGGTACTAGTTGAAGCTAGTCTTGAGATATGTATGGATCCAAGTGAACATATTGATATTGATGATCATGTATCATGAAAATAACATCAATTATATGTGCCTAGTGATGAGGTTCCAGACTACAAGATGGATTCTTTAGATGAAAATGTATGTTATGAATATTTATTTTCTCCATGTATTTTCAATACAATTCTATAAGAAAAGGAGAATGTTGTAGTGGTTGATCATGTTGATTCTCTTAAGCCTAAGAAGAAGAATAAGAAATAAAAGTATTAGATAACCAAGGAGGAGAAGGAATATGAGGAGTTGTGGGTAACTCCTAGTTTTACATTATTTTAGGACATTTTGAAGTAGGGTGTCTCTGCCTATGATTTTTAGGAGACATTTTCTTGTGGAGAAGAAATTTTCTGCTCTCAAGATGATAATACCAATCAAACAAGGTCTTTTATTAAGGGGGAGTAACAAGTTCATGAGCTTGATCTAGAGTCTTGTGAAGGAACTATTATACAGGGTTAGAATGGATATATCCAGATGACATAATGATATTGATGAAATATCAAGAAGAATGTGATGGTCATAAAGGTATTTACACTTATTTGTGATGTGATCTAGGTTACTTTATGGTCTAAAGGTATGTTTGTGCCAATTGAAGATTTTTTAGTGCTCTTAGTTTTCTTATTTTTTGGATTAAGGGTAAGTAGGCCTAAAATGGGATATAGGAAGTCTATGTTACCAAAGGTATGGAATCTCAATTTTTGGTTTATAAGTGTGTGATGGGTATCTCCAAGTGTGCAAGAATTTTTAGAGATGGATGTTGATTGGAAGGTGTTGTGTTAACCTTATTTATTTTGAGATTCTAGCATTTTAGGCTCTAACAGAAAAATAGTTTGCCTTGTGAGTTGATATATGAGGTTTCCTAATAATTTTAATAAGACAAATGCGTTATCAAATCAATATTCACAAATATTTGAAGGTTTGTGGTTTTCAAATTATTCATTTTTTTGTCAAGATGGAGGCCTAATTAGTTAGTTGGTTTGTGAAGTAAGTGTGTTCTAAAATTTGATCTAGTTGTAAATTTCCATGATTGAGGGGAATATGATATTTATTTAGATATAAAGTTTTTGGTCCTGAATGTGTATCTATTAAAAGTTATGGGCTCTACAATTTTTAGATAGGGCTACAAGGAGACTAAATAGGCCTAACATGAAGAAGAGTGATTTTTTGTTCAAGTTTATCTAGAATAGAAAGGCATGAGTATTTAAATTTGAGTTCCTAGGTTGTATTAGTGCATATTTCCTATTTGGTGAGTGGCATGAAGTTTTTTTGGTGGTCCTTGAGGTGGTTTGATAGAAAAGGCTAGTAACTATATATGTTCGTTCTTTATGGTGTGTGGATATCTGAAGATGATCAAAAGGTGAAATGGAAAAAATATATTAGGGGGAGTCCCTCTTTTATGTTTCTTGGTGAGTTCTATTATATTACCATCATTTTTTAGTGTTCTTTCTTCATTGGTTGCAGTGCTTGGTTGAAAAGAGTGTTGGCATGGAGCAAGAGGAATTTGTCAAGGCAAGAAGAAGTAGGCTCAAGGTAAGGGAGATTTTTTTATCATATTTATAATTTTATGATATAATATTAATGGTATTTTCAATTCATTAGGATTATATTTTACCTACGTCATTGTGTGAAAGGGGAGAAAGTTCTTGTTGTGAGAATTCTTGAAAAGAGAAAAAGAAGGTGAGTTGTATATTGTTATATGATGGTTATTGAAATTAATTACAAAGGGGGAGATTATTGGAACATTTTAAATAATGTCATGATGATGTTATAGAGGTGTCTAGCTGAGTATGTGAAGTTCCTTGTTAGTCTATATGACAATGACAAAGTGTGTAATGTGCTTGTCATAGTACGCTTGAAGTATGCTTGGTTGATCTTCCATTTTGAAATTGTTAGAGATGTTTAAGGATGAGTATGGAGTATTGATCTTGTTAAAAATATGCCTAATATGTTTTCTAATATTTTAGTGCATATGTGCATGAGTGGATTTCATTAGGTTATCATTATTGTCATCTAGACATTTTGGGTCTAGTGGAAAAAATTTAAGTAGGTAGTTTGATGACATCACCATTGTCATAAGTAGATGAGTCAGGGGAGTTGTTCATATGGTTGTGATCACATTACTCCCTAGTTTATTTTACTTAAATTTTAGATCATGCACTTATGTGCATCAAAATATATGCAAGTGCAAAGTTGGGCTCCCAGGCATTTTGACAGTGTTTTCCCATACTTAGCCAAATTTGCATGAGGTAAGAAAAATTTGAATAAGTATTTTGATGGTAGCATATCTCACATGTGTGAAAATTTTAGGATAAGGTTATCATATAGGTTTGATCAATTTTTTACCTAGTTGATTTGTGCTAACTTTCAGGTCAAGTACCATAGTATGATAAAAGATATGTATGATCAAACTTGGCCTTCCAGACATTTTTTTGACATAGTTAGCTCTATGGTAGAAAAATATGAGTGAGAATTTTAATGTCATTATATATCATAGGTGTGAGGGTTCTAGGATAATTTTGTCACATGGTTGGATTCTCTTATGTGAGGAGATCATATAATCCAAATTTGAGAACATGTGATTGAGTGCAACAAAAGATATCACTATGCAACATTGGCCTTCCATGTAGATAAACAAGGTTCCCATAGTCACTTTTTCAAAAGTTAAACTTCAATAAACATCAATGGATCATTTTTCCCCAAGAAGTCAAGAAGCAATGAGATGGTGCCAAGTGTTCAATGTTTAACGTTGAGCAAAGATAAAGATCAAGCTTCTTCCAAGGATCAACGAAGAACATGTGATCATACAAAGAGAGATCAATGGTTTGTATTAAATTCAAGAGGTCAAAGTGATAGTTGTTTATAATTTTTAAAGACTGAGCTACATACAAGAGATCGATGGAGCACATGAGGTCAAACTTACCATATTACATGAGATGAGTTCAACATGTTCAAGGTTTAACATTTGGAATTGGTAGACTATGTGTTAAAGGTCAAGCTCTCTACAATAAGGTTGATGATGCATGTTTAATATAAGCAAATAAGACATGAGATACAAGCATGGTGATCAATGTTTAACTATGACCATTTGCATTTGAATATTTTATTTTGCAAAGGAAAAACTAGTGTTCTATATTTTGGTTATAACGTCTGATCCATATAAAATATGCTTATGGTGTTGAAAGTGAACTTGTATAGGATTCCAAGGTGCATCTAGAAATATATATTAAAAGATATGAATTTTTTTAAAAACATAGCTATGAATGTTCAAATTTGACTATGTTTTTGTATATATTCTGCAAGTGACTCAAGAGTATTGTTTAAGCTTGTTTTGATATTGTTTCAATATATCTTGATAAATTATATATTTGGGATTGTTGTAGAACCATGAGGACCATATATGTATATTATGAAGGTTTTAACATTCGTATATAGTATTAAAAAATATTACTAACTTGACTATGTATTCATTCATGATGTTCTTATATACCAAGTCAGTGTTTGAATTGTTTAGAGCATACAAAGTGGTGAGCAAAGTTGACTATGATCATTTGAGGATGTCAAAGGGGACATAAGGAGTGGACCCATGTAATTTAAATTGGTCCTCTTTTATTTTTTTCTCAATTAAGTGATAAATGGGTGAATAGGTCTCCATGAGACCTATAAGATATATAAGGGCCTTATTAGAAGGTCTAACTACTTAAGGGTGACCCATAGATGTTATGGATAACCTATGAATATTTGTTAATTAGTTTCTTTGTATGATATATGCCTTAAGGGTTAAGACATGCCTAATTGCTGACCAAGATGGTGATGACCATGATTACACTATAAATAGTGAAACCAAATATGATAGTTTCTAGACTTGAGTGAGAGACTTGGGAGAGATTTGAGAGAGGCTTGTGTGTGTGAATTATGGATTAAAAGATGGTTAAAGTTACCTATGGATGATTTTAAGAGTAAAACATATTGAGGACTATTTATATGACCTATAGGTCATTATTCTATTGGGATAATAATGATCTTGTTATTTGATTATGATAAAAGGTGAAGAATGATAATTAGAAGTCCATGATCAAGTGTTCAAGACATCAATGCATAGGTGGATGTGTTCATAGGTGTTGTTGTGGAAGATTATAATTTAAGGGGTTTGAATCCTCCATGCAAGGTGAAACTTTTTAAAAGTCTAGTTATTGTTGCAACTCAGCTAGATAGGTGTTATAACACCTTGTGGGATTGTAGTCTCACTAAATTATAGTTCCTTGATTAGTTGCATCTATTCTAATTGGTTATTTTTATTATATGAAAATAGTCCAATTGTAGGTTCTAGTGGGTTATCCCCCAAGAGGGTTTCCCACATATGTCATGTGTTATGTGATTGATCTTGCATTGTCTTTCTTACTCATTGCTATGAATGATGTGTATTCTTCATGAATGCTTGTGGTAACTGATTAAGTGTTTGTAAAAATTGAAATTGAAGTTGGATTATTTAGGCTCACTAATTGACCCCCTATTAATGATTGTACCTCTAATAGTTGATTTAAATCAACCTTATTGGAAATCTACTATATGATTAGTTACAAGTGATTGAATGAGTTTACTTTAATGTATTTACATTTATTTAATTCAATCCAATATTTCAGTTGGGATTACATTAATTTCAATATTTGAGTTTCCATGATTTATAAGTCCTATTATATCATGTGATTGTGTTTTGAAACACATTTAAAGGTTTCCTTTTAAACCATTTCACCTTAAACTTATGCAAACTATCTAACTTTTTTAGAAGTCCAGTACTTATTTTCTTGGGCAATTCAATCCATTTATACTACAATTTTAATCTAAAAGGCTAAATGTTTATAAGGTTTCACTTTTTCACTTAGTCACTCTTCATGTAAATGATAAAATCCCTTTTTAAATCAAGAAAATGGATAACTTTGTGCATATATGTATTTTATACTTAGTCATTTTTTTGACCTCACACTTAGATATTTGAATTCAAATTCATAATCATTGGTTTTTAAACCTAAGTCAATAACTATGTTTCACATGTTTTGTTCACAGGTTAACCTTTGAAAAAAATGGAATACAGAGCACAAAGACATTGAAAAAATGAAATGTGGAAGCGTAGAGACTTTAGAACCTAGGGACAATGTTTTTTTTAAATAATTATAAACATTTTGATTTTTTAGGATTGTTGCCTTTTTTAGGTACCCCTGAGTTATTTAAAAATGAATGAAAAAATATCCAGAGTCATCTAAGGGAAGAATCATTTTAGATGTTATCAAAGTCATTAGTAGTGATCAATAGCCCCATAATAATCTTCTTAAACTCCCTTTAATCCTTCTCAATCAACATAAAGAAATTAAATAGCCTTCGATATTCAAACAACAAAAAGTCTTAGTCAATTTTGGGATTTTTTCCTAGCGAGGGATTCAAGGGGCATAATGTTAAACTTGATAAACTCTTGACAATGTCTTGATGGCTTCTTGGGTTCTTAGTCCAAACCTCTAGACACCATGTGACAGTTGTTCATAGGTCCCAATAGGTTCATCCCCCAATTGAAAACTTTTAGACTTTGTCAATTCTTCAAAAATTTATCAATGCCATATGTCACTCTCTAATTAAGTCCCAAACCCATCCAAAATGCTTTTTAGACAGCCAAATTTATTTGAGTTTTCTCAATAGATCTCTAGATCAACAAATTTTTAGGAAGTGGGATGCTTCCATGTGTTACCATCTCATTCATCTAATCTCCCATAAATTTTTGTATGCCAAGATAATATGTTAAAACACTAAGCTAGTGGGTGAGTGGGATGACACTAAGTGGCATAATATTGTAGCTCTATAGTTCCACTATGCTTTGAGAAACTTTAAAAAAAAATTAATCTATTAGGTAAGCAAGGGGAAACCACATGGATATATCTTGCTTCATCACTACAAGATGATCTAAGATCAACTTTATTTCATTTGAAATGGGCTCTTTAACACTTATTCATTTCTTCATCTTCACCTAGAGCCATATGCCACTCTTTGAGTAGCCCTAGGCCTATGCAGAAGTCAAGTTATACTTAGCCAATTTTTCAAGAAGTCACCTAGGAAAATTCCATGTCAATAGAGATATGAAGCTTTTGGTTAGTAGGTTCCTTCCATATGTCATAATCTCAGTAACCCAAGGGCCTAGAATAGTCTATATGATCACAAAATTTTATTAGAGCCCCAATAAAACAAATGTATGAGATTTATCTATGTGGTGAAATCCCACTACTCCATAGCCCCGTTTAGTCCATGAAAACATAACAATATAAAATATAAATAGGCAATCAAGATGATTGCATGTGGTGAAGTATCACTTCACCATGGGGAGAACAGTCAACCTATACATTTGAAGCCACATATAAGTAGTAAAAGAGAATTAAAAACCACATAAAATGAAACCCATTAGAAATATGGACATATTGGATGAATAGAAAACAAAGAATGAGCCTAAATTTTATGGTTTGTTTAACCATGAAAACTATTTAAAAATGGTAGAGTTGAGTCTTATGGATGCTGACAAGATACCAAGTGGAAAAATGGGGCCTGTATAATCAAATCTAATTACTCAGTGAAGAAACATATAAAATTAAAAGATAGAGTAATCCACATGGAAAGGATGACACAAATAAAAGACACATTTATAGCATAGTTATCAATACATTTGCCTAAATTTCATGGCCCATCTGGCCATCAAAACCGTCAAAGGTTGAGAATGGATTAAACATTCAATTTAATTCATAGAATCAAATCACATCCCAACTAAATTATGAGTAATATGGGAATCATTAACAATGCCTATACATGGGAATCAAACTTGAAGCATAAATGATTAAGAATATGGCTTAAATAGGAGTGGCTCTAACAACATAGGACATAGATAACTAACTATCTTGATACAATCTCAATGGAATTCTTTTATTGGTATTCATTATTGAGGTGGTCTAGCATGGTCCCCAATGTTTTCATGATTATATTAAATGGGTCTCATTCATAATGAGCCTCAAGTGGGCCATTCATGTCAAAGATTCCTCTAACTACCCCATTAGGTGATGAATTTGAAATTGAGTTTATTTTTGAACTCATTAGGCCTGCATGCCTATAAAGGATCAACTCTTACACTATGCTAAGATTTAGATATTTTTAGATTGTTAAAGGGTACATATATAACTATACCCTTTTTTTATTTCTTGAGATAATTTATTCCCTTTCTTGTTTTATCTTGCAATTACATAGTTATTTTTAGAGTAAATGATGATTGTGTGAGTCTTCTAATATTGTTAATAAAAAATAAAATTTAGATAAAGGAATATTTTCAAGTTTAAGTGGTCATTATCTATGAATTTTTATGGTAGTGATTCTCTTCTTTCTTGTAATCATTCCCTCTCCTAGACTCTTGTACTATCTTCAATTAGATTTTTGATAAGTATGGATCAACTAAAGGTTAGTTTAAATGGGGATTTATTCATTCAGATATCTCTAAGTCCACTTGTGTTTATAATAAGTATTTTTACCTCTCTAACTTCAATATTTTCCTTTTATTTATAATCAATTTAGTATAGGGATATAAAAATATGAGCTCACTTTTGTATCTTGATTGTTGTTACTATTCTGTCTCAGGAGTTTATCATTGTTGTTACACTATTGCATTCTTGGACATGATAAATCTATGAGATAAGTAATCTTGTGAAAAGAATTAAATATCATAATAATGACCTTTGTTTAATATCTTAGAGTTAATTCTTTTGATTCAAATCATTTGCAATTAGGCCCCTTGACATGATATGGCTACAACGATCCAACTAAGTTACCCTACATGCAAAAACATAGTAACCAAGAATTGGGGAGATTCATTCACATGAGTTTCATTTTAGGAGAAGGATGGATTAACAAGCCATACCTAATTGGTTACTACTTTTCAAAACACCCATCAACATGTTTTGGTCCTAGAAGGAGGGCTTGAACAGTGATTTAAAGTCTTTAGTCAAATATCAACATAAAACCTTTTACAAACCACCTAACCCACTAACCTAAATATTATATTAAGCTAGAGGTAATAATAATTAAAACCCAATCAATGTTTATGAGGGATAATTTGGAACTCTTAGAACTCCCTAATTGTATAATACCAAAACTAAGAGATAATAAAGGGAAAGAAAAAGTTAGACCCATCTAATTAGTTGCTAGTTCACTAAAAACTAAATTTATACCTTTAGTTAATCAATTTGTCATCCCCCAACCTTTACCAATGGCCAACATGGCCTATATTAGACAAGGAGGCTATTATCCTAGGAATGTCCTAGGTATAGCTCATGATTTACCCAAGAATATAGATAAGTTCTAACCAAAGTTAATAGTAATAGGTGTCTAAATAACCGAGGAATGCATCTAAGCCTTCAATGATTCCTTAATTAGAACCTAGTTCCAACATGAAGATGTTGTCTATAGAATTTTTCCCTACTCCTTAGGGGAAGAAACATATGCTTGGTATCGTGGGTTACCCATTAGGTCTATTACTACTTAGGTTAGGCTCGATACTATATTTGTAAACCACTTTAGAATCCCCATTGACCCCTTAGTCTTTTATCATAAATTTGTAGCCATAAATAGAGAAAAAAATGAGTGTATGAACATGTTCAATTCTCATATGCTCTAGCACAATATTAATTACCCTTACTCTCAAACTGAAGTCATTGCCATACAAACCTACCTTAGGTATCTAGATTCAATGACTTCTACGTTCCTTAAGAGAACTCCATTAGCTCTTCCATCAATATCTTTGGCTTATAATTAAACTATTAACATTGAGTAGCAGATGATATCATAGGGTTGTGAAGTTGGCCCTTTGCCTTTATTAGGTTAATCTAGAGTATATAAATAAATACCAATGATTAACCAAGCCCTATAACAACATAATATATTAATGAATCCTATTCCAATATCCTTATATTTAATACCTAATCAAGTTTACAATATGAATCCAATGAACTATTAGCCTAATGGTCTACCTTATGTTCCTCCTAACCATGTATTTCCCTTGATGAACAACTAGCAATTGATCCTAATGGATTATAATAATATTTCTATTGTACCCACCACTAGTGGATACATCTCATCTGGAAGCACCTAATAAGACATTCTATCTTAATTAAAACCCCAAACCTAGGCTATCAAAACTCACACCCATGCACATATAGCTAGCATACAACCTCAATTTCCCAACTAACCTAGTGCTAGCATAGATTTAAAATTGAGAAATTTGAAACAATTATTTTAGAAGTTATCTAATGATGTGACCAACCTATGTAGGTAGGGGCCTTAAATTTATAGTCAGAACACTAATAATTATGCTTAGGGTAAGATTTTCAATTTACAAAGACCTAATAGGCAATGGAATTCTCAACCTAATAAATGAAATGTGCCTAGTCCCAATTATGGTGCTAACTATAGTAGAAATGTTCCACATTCTATGAATTTTATAGACCTAACCTTAAACACTTGATGCAAGATAAATCTTTTTTTGTAAGCACATATTACTCTCTATAATAATAATTGTATAGTATTAAATGAAAATAATATTTTAATGTTTTGTATGCACATATTACTCTCTATAATAAGAATTATAAAACTCCTCCTTTCCTCCTAATAGTTAGGATATTCAGTAAAAACTTACACAATTGTTTATTTCATTCAAGTGCTTTAAGGAATGTCAGACCTTACACCATCTACCAATAGTTGGGCCTAATACTTGTAAAGTCAAATTTGAAAGTGGTCCAAATGGACAAAAAAAGGTGAAGGTGGTTATAGATATGAACAATATTAAAATAAAATTGACTTATGACACAAGGATCTATAAATTCATTGATATGTAAGTGGTGGATATAATAGATACTTATGGCATGTTATTAAGTTGATACTACTTAAGGAATATGATTGGATACATGCCAATGAATTTTATCCACATGTGAATACCTTACTCTAGCTTGCCCAACCAAATCTAGATAGAATGAGAACCTAGGGTGGTCCATATGATCATAGTATACAACAAAATAAATGTGATTCTCTATGAAGAATTTGAAATGGGAGTGTATGTGTTGAATAAAGAAGGAGGAACACCTAGATCCCTCTCCATTAATATGCTTAGTGTGCATTATACTCCATGGATGAAAGAGTTAGACCTACTGGATGAAGACTTCCATGAAGTACTAGATTTAGTATCCTTCTAGGATATTACTCTTGTATGTAATAGTCCATGACATGGTAAATTAACGAAAAGTTAAAATCATCTTTGTTATTTGTAATAAAATCAAAACCATGATACAACTAGAGAATTTTTTATTGAGATGACTATTCACTATGATCTGAGAAACATTTCAGATGATAACTCGAGTGATGGTTTTATTGCAATTGGTGGCAGAACTTACGAGAGCCATAACTTTTGCACCATAGCTCTGTTTGACTCCCCATTTTAATCATTGGAAATCTAAGAATGAGGAGAAAGTGATGAGATGGAATTTAGCTATTATCAATGGTTTTTAACACCCTAAATCCCAATATAAGTGTCCTAAATTTCAATTTTAATAGTGCATTCTAAAAATAGTAAGTTTCTAAAAATAGTAATTTCTTTAATTCTGTAATGTTGTAAATCATGGAAGTCAAACAACTTCATCTCCATCAATATTGGTGACCTTAAAAATCCTCCTCATACATTCAAAGTATGTATAAAAATAGATGTATCCCAAAAAGGCAATCAAACATCTCTTCTCAGAGATAAGCATATGTTTGGATCTGCAAATTTGATCAATAAAACATCTCTTCTCAGAGATAAAATTATTACAATTATGTTATTATTATTTCTTGAATTATGTTTCAACCAAAGCTCCTACATTTTGGATCACACTAGGAGGTAAATGTCATAGCAACACTACCCTTCCCCAAAGTTATAGTACTAACAACATTATCAAATTTGTAGATGATGAAGTTTGATGGTTTAATGTCTAAAAATGGATGCAATGTTGGGGTGGAATTGATTAATCCCAAGGGAAAGTCTTGTCTAGATACATACTAGCTATATTCTAATTTTATGAATAATGTGTTTGAATAAAAATTAATGGTCCATGATATCCTATTTCCTATTTGAAATAAAGAAAAAAATATTAGAGTATTGGGTGACTGTAAATAGGTAATCAAATAGGTGAGAATCCGTTATTATTGTAATGACAAACACTTGTCCATATATCACAACTGAGTATGGAACTTGATCAAAGGCTTTGATTCCTTCAAGATTAAAAAATTACCTAAACATAAGAATTATGTAGTATATGAGATTACTTTGGAACCCATTTCCCATTTAAAATTAGAAGGTTATCAATCAAGTTGCTTTCTACACCCTTAGTCTTGGATAACATAAATTTTTTACAAGCCTTTAAATATGAACACATACTGGAATTCATCACTAATGCTAAAGTGTTTACAAATTAGATCATTTATGAGCATGGTCAAGAGGAATTTGAATTGGAGGAAGATGAGATTATAAACCTAAAGATAAATAACATACCCAATAGCATGATCTCCATTGAAATATTATTAGATATGGATTATCAAGAGAGTGAAGAATAGTATGCCCCAACTAAAAATATGTAGCATGGTCAATGAAACCTATGTGGTACAAATAAAGTGAAGAATGTGATTTTAAGCACCAATTATACCATGGAAGAGAAAAGAGATTTTGTTCTCAATCCCAAGGGAAAGTCCTATCTAGCTACGTACCAACTATATTTTAATTTTATGAATAATGTGTTTGAATAAAAATCAATGGTCCATGATATCCTATTTCCTCTTTGAAAGAAAGAAAAAAATATCAGAGTATTGGGTGACTCTAAATTGGTAGTCAAATAGGTGAGAAGCCATTATTATTGTAATGACAAACACTTGTCCATATATCACAACTGAGTATGGAACCTGATCAAAGGCTTTGATGCCTTCAAGATTCAAACATTACCTAAACATAAGAATTATGTAGTATATGAGATTAATTTGGAACCCATTTCCTGTTTAAAAAGAGAAGGTTATCAATCAAGTTTCTTTCTACCCCCTTAGTCTTGGATAACATAAATTTTTTACAAGCCTTTAAATATGAACACATACTGGAATTCATCACTAATGCTAAAGTGTTTACAAATTAGGTCATTTATGAGCATGGTCAAGAGTAATTTGAATTGGAGGAAGATGAGATTATAAACCTAAAGATAAATAACATACCCAATAGCATGATCTCCATTGAAATATTATTAGATATGGATTATCAAGAGAGTGAAGAATAGTATGCCCCAACTAAAAATATGTAGCATGGTCAATGAAACCTATGTGGTACAAATAAAGTGAAGAATAAGATTTTAAGCACCAATTATACCATGGGAGAGAAAAGATATTTTGTTCATAATCTCAATTAATTTAAGGACGTAATGACATGAGTTATGAATATCTTAGGGTCTTCAAGACTTTCATTTTGATGCACACTATTCCCCTCAAGCCTAGAGTCAAGCTCTTTAGGTAAATCTAAAGGCCTATGAACCCATTGCTAGAGCCCTTGATTTTTAAATAAGTATGATAGAGGTACAATCCACTGAGAGGGGGGATGAATCAATGGTGGTAAAAAATCTGATTCAATTTACAAACCCTTAAAAATACTTAAGCATTCAATACAATCATTCAGGAAGCATACAGATCATTCATAGCACTAAACAATGAACATAATGCAATATCACATACATAACACAAGATCTATATAAAAAACCCTCTAGGGAAATAAAACCCACTCTTAAGCCTAAAAACACATGAACTACTATCATATAAGATGATCAAAAATAATATATTGATCAAGTTCTTCTGATTAGGAAACTTTTGTCAAGTTATTCTAACCTACAACCTTGATTAAGTCCTTCTGACCAAAGGTCTTTAGTGAAACCTTGTTTCAAAAGGAAAAAATACCCCTAAGGAAGATCAAGTCCTTTAGACCCTCCTTGAGATGAACACTTCCACATTAGAATTGATGTCTTTAATACCTAATGATGGTCCTCTTTATTATTTAATAACTACAAAAAATCTCTTTATAAATCACATAGGCCTCTGACATAGGCATGCCACAATCTCTCTCCTTTTTGACTCAAAAAATCCTCATATGCACATTTATATCTATTCACACAACTTCAAACTATAATAAAAATATACTATCATTAGAAACATTGTCTACAAATCATACACGTAGTCCTTAATCATCTTTGCTCATCAACCTAATATTTGGTCACTCTCACTTTCTATTTTCCATCTCTCTCCATATCTCTCTCATATAAGTATCTTGCTTACAAATCTAGAGCACAACACATTTGGTTTCACTATTAGAGTAATCATGAATTATCAAATCTATAATAATTTTGATTAGCTAAAAAACATGCCTTCACCCTTAAGGCATCTCACAAAGGTCACACTTAAGTAGCTACACCTTTTGATAAGGCCCTTGTAGATCTTATAAGATTCATGTAGACCTATTCACTCATTTAGCACACCATCAAACAAAATAAGAACACAATTCCAATTTCAAAATCATGGATCCGCTCCTTATGTCCCCTTTGACATCTTCAAATGATCAGAGTCATCTTATCTTACCTCTAGGTATGCTTAAACAACTCAAATAAACACCTTCTACATAGGAACACCATTAATAAAAATATAATCAACTTCTTAAGCATTGTCCAAACTCAAGATAGATTGATCACACCTCAAAAATACTCATAGATCATCTTCATGGAGTCTACAACACTCCCAAATATCAAATTCATCATGAGACATCAAAACATCATCCACATAAGCTCAAAAATCCTTCTCAGGTCACTTAAAAAATAAACATGAACATATAGTCAACTTTGAACATTAATATCTTTGATTGTACACACTTTTAGATCTTCAAATTAGGTTCATTAGATATACCACAAAATCCTCTTCATCTTCACTTTTTAATATACAAAAAAATTCACCTTTCTATCAAAATATATGTACTAAATACAAAGCTCTAGTTTTTACCTATGTTAAATTTAAATATTTGAATAGCAACGGTCATAGTTAACCTTCGAACACAATGCTCACATCTCGTGTCCTCTCAGCTCAGATGAAAAATACACCATCGATCTTGTTTGATCTTTAATGTATATGTGTCAATGCTCAAAAATTAAACCATAGTCACTTTGAACTCATCTCATTTAGTCTTGAAATGTTGAATCAACATGCTTCATTGATCTTTATGGATCAACTAGGTCTTTATTGATCAATGCTCATCATTCGATCAATTTGTACAAATGCTTAATCATCATTGGATCATTATCTTGTACCTTTGATTAGTTATTAGGCATAATATACCTATCCTCATCTCATTTCTTCATAAGTTCTTAGAGCAATGTGCACCATTGATCTTTATTAAGCTTTAACTCTTTAAAAAATTGACTATGGAGACATTTCTAATATGCCTGAGTAGCCATTTTTGAACCTTAATAACTTCTTTTGCACTTCGATGCATGATCTCAAATTTGCACCAAATGATCTCCTCACATATGAGAATACAACCATGTGAAAACTAATCTCGAAGCCTTCACATGTGTAAGATATATTTCCATTAATATTCCTTCTCAAAATCTTCTATCACAGAGCCAACTATGCCAAAAATTATCTAGAATACCAACTTTGATCCTACATAACTTTTACCTCACTTCAGCGTATGATCTCAAAATTAGTGAAAATCATTTATGCTCAAAACTAAATAAGCCCATATGATCATTTTATTTTTAAACCTTCACATGTGTGACATATAAAATCATAAAACTTCTCACTTGGCTCTTCTTACCATATTGAAAAATTGGCTAAGTATGGAAAAACACAATCAAACTACTTGGGAGCCAAATTTTACATATGCATATCTTTTCTTACACTTCACTGCTTGACTTGAAAGTTAGAAAAAATAAACTAGGTATAAAAATAAACAAACCCATATGATCACCTTCTCCTCAAACTTCCACATGTGTAATATATTCCATCATCAAACTACTTACTTAGTTATTTCTAGCTATATTGCAAAATTGGCTAAGTATGGGAAAACAATGAATTATGATTGAGAAGCCAACTTTTCACCCTTATATCTTTGACCAAAATTATATGAATAACATAATATTTGGTAAATAATAATTATGGAATATATTTATCACAACCATATGACTAAGTCCCCTAACTCATCCAAATGTGGCAATGGTGATGTTATCAAACTGCCTACTGAGATTTTATGCCACTAGACCCAAACTGTCTAGATGAAAACTATGGACTACTAGATGATTTATACTTATGTATGTAAGATATAAAATCATACATAATATATTATGTACATATTTCACATGATCCAATTACCATATTCATCCCTAAACATTTCTAATCATGCCAAAACTAAAGATCAACCAAGCCATCATGAAGCATACTAGAACAAACACATTGTGCACTTTGTCATTGTTACTTAGGATATAAAAAATTTCATATACTCACTATGAAACCTCCATGTCATCACCATGACATCTCTTATAACTCTCCAATAATATCCCCCTTTGTCATTTATGTCAACAAATAATATATATAGCAATATACAACTCACCTTCTCTCTTTTCAAGCATTCCCATAATAGGAACTTTTTCCCCCTTTCACATAATGAAAAAGTGGGAAAAAAATTATCCTAAGGACCTAAAAATAATATCAAATAGGAAATTACCATATTTCTAAATATGATACAAACTACCCCTTACCTTGAGCCTACCTTTTCTTGCCTTAACAAACTTCCTTTTGCTAAATGCCAACACTTTCTTTAATCAAGCACTATAACCAATGAAGGAAGATCACATAAAACACTAAAAACTAAAGGGAATAATTAATAAAAATATAATAGGGACTCATCCTGAGATTTTTTATCCTTTTCTCCTTTTGAACACTTTAGATCTCCACACATCATGAAGAACCATCAAGAAGGCTTATTAGCCTTCTCTCTCAAGACACTTCCATGATCACCAATAGAGAATAATATCATTAATAAATCATAAAAAATGTTATAATCCAACTTAATAACTCACCTTAAAACATTCATGATTATTTTTTTTGTTAAATTTAACAAAATCACTCTTCTTCTTACTAGGCATCTCTAGTCCTCTTGTAGCCCTACCTGAATCTTGTAAATCCCAGAACTTTCATTAGACACACATTCCAAACTTAAAAATTCATTTATATATCACTATAACATTCCCACTTAATCACACCAATTTTTATCACAAACCTCACCCTCTACAACATACTTCTTTCATAAACCTACTACCTAATTAGGCCTCCAAAATGACAAAAACTTGAATAACTTGAGAACCACAAACCTTTAAAAATCTATGGAGATTTATTTGACAACCCATTTATCCTATTAAACATATTAATAATATTTATAACTAAAATCATAAGTCACACCAGTTTTATAGCAGAGCCCAGAATCCTAAGCTCTTAAAACAAACGAAGTCAACACAACACCTTCCAATCAACATCCACTTCTAAAATTTATTATACACTTAGATACAATCATTAAACACTTTTGTACCAATATTTGAGATTCCACACCATTGGGAAACTTGACTTACTATAACCCATTTTAGGACCTTGATAAATCACAAATCCTCCTTTGTCATCTAGGAACCTTCAATTTGACCCTATAGACTGTTCCAACTGAAAAACAACACCATAATACTTGCTTCTCCACTTTTGAAAGCAGTCTCTAAAAAATCATAGATAGAGACACCCTCTATAACTTCATGATCTAAAAAAAAAATCAACTCATCATATTCATCCTCCCCATTGCTCAAATGATACTTATAGTTCTTCTTCTTCTTTGGCTTTAGAGAAATAACTTCCTCAACTACTACAACATTTTCCTTTTATTATATGATTATATTATCAATACATGGAAACAACATATATTCATGGCATACCTTTTCAACTATATAATCTTCCTTGGAGCTTATATCCTCATCACTAGGCACTTGTTCAACAATAGTAGGATATTCACTTGGATCCATACATACCTCAGGACTAACATCAACTAGTATCTTGATCTTTTTTCTTGATTTTGGCCTCTTCATTCTCAACATGAGTAGTTAATGAGAGATATTGAAACTCATTAACTTATGAATCATTCTCCACCATAATAAACATATTACTTGGACCTGCACATTCATCATAACTCCTATTAACCACCTTTGGTCTCCATGAGTTAACTTGTATTCTTCTATGTAGCCTAGGATCATGATTGAACCTATTCTTATTTTTAGGCCTTTAGTTATATAACCCAGAAATTTGACCTCTTTATTCACAATTGAAGCACACCATAGTTTCGTCAAAAATCTCATTTTGTTTTCCCATATTTAGACAAAATCTTGCAATGTGTCTTAACTCATAACAACTGTAACACTCAATATCTCTTGAAGGAAACTCATCTTGTCTTACTTTAAATGGACAACATTTTTTAAAGTGTCCTACATCATGATAGTTGAGGCACTTAAATTTACTTAGACCTTTTTACTAATGATCTCCATCATAGTTCCATGAAAATTTATTCTTAAAAGGTCTTCTACATTCTCTATCTCTATGCCCAAACTGATTACAACTATATGAATAACCATTGAAATTTGCATACCTCATGGAATTTCTGGTTATCTAATCTAATTTTTCTTCATTATACCAACATATTCATTCCTTGTTTGATGATTTGTCTTCAAAGTTTGATTGTCTTTATTCACATTAGTCTTTGTCTTGTCTTGAGTTGTAGTCTTTGATTCTTCTTTGTATCCAAGACCAGTCTGATCACTTTCATGATTTTGATCATTTAGAATGTTGTCTAGATCACTTCAACTCTTTCCAAATCTCAAAAATGACATTACCTTACTATACATCTTCTCTAACTCATATTTAAATGACTTTTTTTCAATTACATACTTTACACATTCATCTTTTTTAGATTTTAGGCTTATAAATAGGACTTCTAATTAACAACTAAGATGTTTTACCATGTATTCATGCTTCTTGGAATGTTCATCCATTCCTCCCTCAAACACACTAAATTTATACTTAAATACCTTTAGTTTAGATTTCATCTTCATATTGATCTTCTTCTCAATCTTTAGTTCTTCATGAGCATTAATCTATACAGTCTCATAGTCCACCTCATCTTCATCATCATCGAAATCACTCCAAGTAGACATATTCTGATGTGAAAAACTTTATTACTCAACCATGAATAGATCTTCATCTCTAGTAGAACCATCATATTTATGATCATATTCTAAATCACTGACATCACTCTCATCATATGATTGTAATCTTATTTGGTATAAAAAATCTTCTTGTCCTTGAAGTACTGATTGTTATCAAACCTTTTGAATCCCTTATTATTTTTATCGTACTTAAATTTTCTCTTTCCATCATCATGACCTTAATCATGCTCTTCATCATCATCCTTCTTATAATTATGAGGGAACATATTCACAAAATGTCTTATCTCACCACAATTGAATCATTTTAGGGGTATCTTACCTTTATACTTTCATGAACTTATTCTCAATTTTATTGAAAGAAAAGAAATTAGTTCATCTTAATATATATCAGGAATGTCATCCTCCTTGGAATTATTACCTTCGAACTTCTTCTTTATCTTTATTTTAATGTTAAAATCTCCTTTTTTTGGTGGTATATCATCATTCTTCCTCATCTTATAAGTAGTAAGGGTGCCATGCAATTGATCCATCTTCAACTGAGTAAGGTCATGAATTTAATCTATAGTAGATACTTTTGGATGAAACTTCTGGGATAGAGACCTTTATACCTTTTGAAAAATAGTAACCTCTTCAAGGTTTTCTCCAAGGCCTCTGATGATGTTCATAATCTCATCAAATCTTTGTAGAAAGGATGCCATGATATCTTCTTCATTCATCTTGAAGATTTCAAATTTATTTTTGTGAGTTTGAAACTTTTCTAACTTAACCTTTGAATCTCCTTAAAAAATAGTCTTCAATTTATCGCATATTTCTTTAGTAGATGTGTAGTGAATTACTTTGGTGGACTCAATTTATATAAGACTACAAGTGATGGCATTCATTGCCTTAGAATTATTTTGAACCAAATTTTTATCTGTAGAACTAGATATAGGAGTAGTAGTAACAACATAACCATCCACAACAAATGTCTATGCATCAAATCCTAGGGACATAATGTATGTCCTCATCCTAACACTCCAAAAATCATAATTGGATCCATTGAACATTGGTGCTTGCTTAGTGTATAAACAACCTTACACACTCTGACTAGCCATTGTACCTTGGATCACCTTCAAGCTATCAATATTTTACCAAAGGACCTTAATCTGATACTAATTTATAGAGATACCATCCATTGAGAGGGAGATGAATCAATGGTGGAAAATAATCCAATTAAATTTCCAAACCCTTGCAAATACTTAATAATTTAATTTAATCATTCATGAAGCATAAAAATCATTCATATTAGTGACAATAAACATAATGTAATATCACATACACAACACAAGATCTACATGGGAAACCTTCTTGGGGAATAAAATCCACTCTCAATCATGTAAACACATGGACTACTATCTTATAAGATATCATAAGCAAGATACTAATCAATTACTTCTAATCAAGAACCTTCAATCAAGTCCTTTTGACCTACAACCTTGATCAAGTCCTTCTAACCAAAGGTCTATAGTGAAACCCTATTTCACAAGGAATAACTTTCCTTAAAGAAGATCAATTATTTTAGACCCTCCTTGAGATGAACACTTCTACCTTAGAACTGATTTATTCAACACCTAATGATGGTCCTCTTGATTATCTCAAAATTTCACAAACTCTCTTTATAACTCACATAGGCCTCTCACATAATCATGACATAATCTCTCTCTTTCATCACTCAAATACTCCTCATATGCACATTCAAATCTATTTTCACAAGTTTAAACTATAAAAACACTATACTATAATTAGAAAAAGAATCTATAAATCATATAATTAGTCATTAATATTCTCTACTCATCAACCTAATAGCTAGGAATTCTCACTCTCCTCTACTTTCCTTCAATCTCCAACTCTCTCATAGACAAGTCTCTCGATTACAAATATAGAGCACAACACATTTGGCTTCACTATTTATAGATCAATCATGAATTATCAAGTCCATAATAATCTTGGTCAACCATAAAACATGCCTTCACCCTTAATACATCTCACATGGGTCTCACTTAAGTAGCTAAACCTTTTAATAAGGCCCTTGTAGCTCTTATAGGTCTCATGGAAACTTATTCACTCATTTAGCACACCATCAAACTAATAAAAGCACATAACCAATTTAAAAATCATGGGTTCACTCCTTATGTCCCCTTTGACATCCTCACATGATCACATTCATCTTATCTCACATTTGTGTATGCTCAATCAACTCAAATGGAGATGTTATACACAATAACTCCATTATCGAACATATAGTCACCTTCTTAAGCATTATTCATACTCAAAATAGATTGATCACACATTTAAAATACTCATAGAGGATCTCCATCTAGTTTGAAACACTCCCAAATATAAAAGTCATCATGAGATATCAAAATAACATCCACATATGCTTAAATATCCTTCTTGGGTCAGTTGTATAATAATCACAAACACAGCCAATTTTGAACATTAATATGTTTTATTGTACACAATTTCAGATATTCAAATCAAGTTCATTAGATGTGACACAAAATCCTCTTCATATTTGCTTTTTATTACACCAACAAATTTGACTTCTATAAAAAGATGTGGATAAAATATAGATCTATGTTTTATCTTGTGTTAAATTCAAATATTTGAATAAAAATAGTCATAGTTAACCTTAGAACACAATGATTGTATCTCATGTCCTCTCAGGTTAGATAAAAAATGTACCATTGATCTTGTTTGATCTTTAACATATAAGCACTAATGCTCAGATGTTAAACCATAGTAAATTTGACCTCATCTTGTTTAGTCTTGAAATTTTGACTCAATGCACTTCATCAATCTTTGTAGATCAACCAAGTCTTTAATGATCAATGCTCACCATTCGATCAATCTATATGAATTCTCACTCACCATTAGATCATTATCCTATACCTTTGCTTAGTCATTAAACATCATGAACCTATGTTCATCTTACTAATTTTTGAATTCTTGGATAAATGTACACCATTGATCTTACTTTAGCTTTAACTCTTTCAAAAATTGACTATGGGGACCTTTTCAATATGCCTGAGAAACCATTTTTGAACCTTAATAACTTCTACGCTTTGATGTGTGATCTCAAATTTAAACTAGATGATCTCCTCACATAGGAGAATACAAATATGTGAAACACTACTCCTAAAGTATTTTCATGTGTGAGATATATCATTATTAAAATGCCTTCTCAAAATCTTCTATCATAGAGCCAACTATGCCAAAAATTATCTAGAAGACCAACTTTGATCCTACATAACTTTTGCCTCGCTTTAGTGTATGATCTCAAAATTACGACAAATTATCTATGCTCAAAATTTAACAAACCCATATGATTAGTTTCTATTAAAACCTTCAAACATCTGATATTTAATGCTATCAAAATTCTCACTTGAGTCTTCTTGCCATATTGCAAAACTAGATATGGAAAAACTTAGTCAAACTACTTGGGAGCTCAACTTTGCATATGCATATCTTTTTTTGTGATTTGATGCTTGACCTAAAAGTTGGTGAAAATATACTAGGTATAAAAATGGACAAACTGATATAATCAACCTCTCTTTAAATTTCCACATGTGTGAGATATAACATCATCAAAATTCTTACTCGAATCTTTTTGGCCATATTACAAAATTTGTGAAGTATGGGAAAATAATGAATTATGACTTAGAAGCCAACTTTGTACCCTCATATCTTTGACCAAAATTTGATGCATAACTTGAGATATAGTTCATAGAAACTAGGTACTACTATGATCGAAACCATATGACCAATTCCCCATGACTCATCCACACGTGGTAATGGTGATGTCATCAAATTGCCTACTGAGATTTTCTACCAGTAGACCCAAACTGTCTAGATGAAAACTATGAACTACTAGATTAATTAAAATTATACATAAAATATCTTAAAGCATAGGTAACATCTTAGGGACCTATTTAACGTGATACAATCACCATACTCATCCTTGAACATCTCTAATCATGCCAAAACTAAATATCAACCAAGCCAACATGATGCATACTAGAACAAGCACATTGCAAACTTTGTCATTATTACTTAGGCTACCAAATCAATTCATTTACTCACTAGGAAACCTCCATGACATCACCATGACATCATTTACAAATATTCAACAAATTATAGAAACTACTAGTAGTAATGATCATATTCTTGTTAAGGCATTAGAAATGGGTGATAAACCTATTATTAGTGAGGCAAAAGAATGGGGAGATCAGACTGTGTGTTGATTTCCATAACCTAAATAAATCCTCTAAAAAATATTAATACCCATTGACTTCATTAGATGAGGTTATATATTTTAACCAATTACAAAATTATGTCCTTACTTGATGGGTACTTGGGTTACAACCAAGTGGTAGTAAACTATGAATATAGAATCAAGATAACCTTCACTACCAAATGGGGCATGTACATGCACAAAATAATGTATTTTGGATTAATCAATATGTGTGCCACATTTTAATGGGGTCTGGACATTGAATTAAATGACCTAATGGTAAAATACATATTCATATATATGTATGATATTATATTCTTCTTTAAGAAGATATCATATCATATAAAGGACCTAATGAGAGTATTTCCAAGATGTAGACACCATAGGATTTTGTTAAATTCAAAAATAATTATATTCATTATGACTAAAAGAAAGATGATAAGCCATGTTATATTTAAAAATGGAATATTCATAGATCCTAATATAGTGGACATAATATTAAAAATCCCATATCCCAACACTAAGAAGGATCTAAAGAGTTTCTTCATCAAAATCAACTTTATCAAGAAGTTTATTTTAGGTTTTGTTGAGATAATCAAACCACTCAATAGCATGTTGAAGAAGGATGTCAAGTTTATTTGGAATACTAAATCGAATATTTAATTTGGCCAAATTAAGGCAATCATTACCAACACACATGTGCTCATAATCTCAAAGTACACACAACCCTTCTACCTTTACTCATTTTCTTTAGAGCATTCCATGGTTGTCATGATAACATATAAGGATTTGAGAGATTAAAGGTCAATGTATTTCTTGAGGAACCCACTCAATAATGTTGAACTCAAATATTATAAAATAAATAAAAAAGCCTTTACTTTGATTAAGGATGTTAAAAAAATTTAGGCATTATATTTTGCACAATAATGTATTTGCAATAGTATATGATCCAATGCAGAATGAACTAAGGGATATGTGTGGTAAATGGATGACCATACTCTAGGATTTTGACCTTGAAACATATTCAATAAATATTTTCTAAGGGAAAGGAATCTTTAAAACCATCTCTAGGGTATATCCTCAAATCATTTACCAATAGTACTTAGTGTATGACATCAAAGATGATAATTGGTGCATATATATTGTTAGATATTTGTTAAATAATGAGTGTCCTAAGAACCTAAAATCCTATAAATGTAGGGTGATACACTTGATAAGTAACCATTTCATGATAAAAAATAGTTCTCTATACATAATAAATCATGGAGGCATATATATCAGATGCTTGAATAAAGAGGAAGCAACTACACTATTTATAGATTTCCATGGGAAATATGAGATTGAACATGGTTTAAGAGGTACTAGTGCTCATTAAATTATTTGGGAAGGATAATATTAGCCACATATTTTTAAGTATGCTCATTTTTATGTGATGAATTCCCACATATGTTAAGTCATTACACCCCATGAATGTACCCCATCTATGCCATTGTTGGTATCCATTGAGTCCTAGCCCTTTAATAAGCAGGGATTAAACTTCATGGGGGCCATCAATGCTAATTCATCCATTCAAAAAAAAATTATCATGATAATGATGGATTTATATACTCATTAGGCTGAAGCCGAACTATTCTAAAATTACACCATAGATATAGTCATTCAATTCTTGGAGGAATACACTGCTATCAAGTTTGGTGTGCCCACCACATTGGTATGTGATAATGGACCTAATATATCTTCCCTAAAATTCCTTGAATGGGCTCATGATCATCAAATAACTCTTAAGTCTTATTCAAATTATTATCCATAAGGTAATGGTTTAGTTGATAATGAGACCAAAAACTATCAAGACAAATAAAACTACCAATAGGCCAAGAACTAAAACAATAACACAAAATTGATTCATATTAAATGAATGATCATAATTAAAAACCCAAGCCATTATTAAATAATATTAAACTCAAAATTAGATTTTACATGTAAAATTTGAAAAAAAACCTGAAACCTAAAAAATGCCTACTTTTAGGAGCTATTTTTTATAGTAAGTTCGCATGAAAGTGTGTATAGCTCTAAAAATATCTCAAAATATCCTATAAAATATAATTATTCTATGGTAATAAATTCAACTAAAGTTAATTTTTTGTCCTAAAAATATATAATTTCTAAAAATAGGAAAAAACTCAAAAAAATAATTAAATCACAATTTCAAACCCTTAGATGATCACATATGGCCTCTAAAAAAATATCTAAAACATTGATAGGTAGGTATAACTACCTATGAAAGTAAATTTTTTTTTGATATGATCATTTTGGTGTGTGGAATAGATTAAATGGAGTTATGGGTCAAAAGTTATAGACTCTAGAAGGTTAGCATATTGTTTCTACATCAACTGAGTCAACAAATAAGAATTTATTGAATATAATTAAGAAAAATTTAGAAATAAACCCAAGGGATGGGCATAACATGATTATAATTTATATTTGATTAGATGGAACTAGCATTAGGACTATTTTAGGGACTTCTCCTTATCATGTGGTAGATGACCAAGATCCCATTTTCCCAACCAATCTAAAGATACCTACCTTGTTGTTCACTAAAGAGTACCTAAGAACTGATGATCTGATAGAAGCCCACCTCTTGAACCTTATGAAGTTATAAGAAAAAATATATCCATCCTTGTTTTATTTAAGTAGACATCAATAGGTAGTAAAACATTGTTTTGACAAAAGGGCCAAAGTGAAGACCTTTCAGATCTTTGATCTAGTCCTCTTGTGAGATAGAGATTATGAACAAAAGGGACAACATGTAAAATTTGATGCCTTATGAATCGGTCCCTAATAAGTTTCTAAAATCTTATGTGAGAATTCATTCCACCTAAGGTGTCTTACCAATGAGAATGTTCCATTGCCTATCAATGGATAATTCCTCAAGTACTACTTCCAAGCTTGAGTGGCTTGGAAGCCCTTGTAAATAAAATTTCTTGAGCTTTGTATTTTTATTTCCTATCCCTTATTTTTTATCTTAGGTTTTCTTTTGTTTATTCTCTATTTTTTTTGTTGAGTTCATCACAATTATTTTATCCTTAGGTTCCCCTTATTGATCAAAGAAAAGAAAGGAAGGGTTATTTCAAGAGTAACATAGATGGTACTCAAAGATCCTAGTAGCAATTTTGATTCAAAATTGTGTGTGAAAACATTGTTATTACATTGTTTATTTCTTTAATTTTAAATTTCAATGACTCATAATAGAACTTTTAAATTTTAGATTAGTTATTTCCTTGTTTAAAGCCATGTAATGCACTTAAATAAATATGAAAAGAAAAATACAACATTATTTTAATTTTGATTTGTCTTAAGTTGTCATGAACTTGATGATTTCCTTATACTCGTGGTTTGGTCCCCAACCCTCTATGGATGAAATTGCAAAATCTCATTTCAAAATAATTGAGTTAAAATGTAAAAATATGAAATTCTCCTCAAAATCTTGATCTTGGTAGTGTCCACCACAAGCTTTCTAGCTTGGTTCGAAGTGGAGAAAGACATTTGAAAGGAACTAGAGGTATCTTTATTAGGGATATAAATGCCTAGCTATTAGTAGAGCAATGCTGACACCACTTCCCCCTAAGTTAAATTATAAGATACTTTTCCTTCAATAGTTCTGACCTTATGAAAATCTAAATTATTGTGTGTGAATGTAAAAGAAATGAATGAATCACTTGATTACACAAATAGATGGTTTTGGAAAGATTTTGGCTTAGTATGTCACTTGCTCATATAAACTTTAGTGCCTTTAAATTCTAGTTTTTTCTAATCAACTACTTAATGCTAATACTTTTTATTCTTGTCAATTCATGGATTATATATTATTTAAATACTTAGGAGTATTTCCCACGAGGAGTCTCCATTTATTGTTGATTTCACAACACAGCCCATTTTCATATTGAAAATGATGACCCTATTTTTGATTTATACTTTGATCTTTTGCCTTTCATGGATTCATTGTGGTTATTGATTCAAAATAGACTTCTTAGCAATCTATTAAATGATTAGTTAAAAGTGATTAAATGGGTTTATTTTAATGTCTTTGCATTTCTTCAGTTTAGTTCAGTCCAAGATTTCATTTGGGTTTGCATTAATTTCAATATCTGAGTTTGAATGATTTTACTAAGTCTTGGTCTATCATGTGATTATGTTTTAAAACACATTTCAAGGTTTCCTTTTAGACCATTTTGCCTTAAACTTATGCAAAATATATGACATTTTTAGAAGTCTATTACTTCTTTTCTTGGGAAATTTGATCCATTTCTATTTCAATTTCAATCTAAATGTCTAAATGTTTATAATTTTTCACTTTTTGACTTAGTTACTTTTCATGTAAATGGACAACATCCATTTTTAAATCAATCAAATGTCTAACATTGTGCATAGTTATATTTTTATACTTTGTCATTTTTTCAACCTCCCAATTAGCCATTTGAATTGAAACTCACAATGATTGGTTTTTAAACCTAAGTAGATAACTATATTTTTCATGTTTTATTCACATGTTAACCCTTATAAAAATAAAATTTAGAGCACAAATACATTGATAAAATGGAATATGGAATTATATAAACTTTATAACATGGTGTTAATGGTTTAAAAAATATAATTTATAAGTATTTTATGTATTTGGTAATGTTTCCTTTCTAAGGCACCCTCGATATGTTCAATAATGAATGGAGGAAGATCTAGAGTCATCCAAGGCAAGAAGCATTTCACAGGTTCTCAAACTCACTAGTAGTGCTTAAAAATCCCATAATAGTCTTCATGGCCTTGATGTTAGTCTTCCCAGCCAGTGAAAAACACTCAAACAACCCACGATAATCAAATAACAAATAAACTTTTTTATTTTTGTGATTTTTTCTCGATGATGGCTTTGGGGGGAACTATGTCAAACTTGGTGGACTCTTGATGATATCTTGATGACTTCCTAGGTTGTAAATCATAACAAGGCTCTATTTCAAGCCTATTTACAACATATATCAATTATTCACAGGTCCCAATAGGTCTATCCTCCCATTAAACACTTTTATACTTATTTGATTCTTTAAAATTTAGTTGATGCCACATTTCTCTCTCTTGATAAGTCCCAGACCCATCCAAAATAATTTTTAGACTTATCCAAATTTCTTCAATATTTCCTAGTGGATATCCATATCATCAAAGTTTTAGGCAAGTGAAATTCTTCCACATGTCACAATCATTCCATTCTAATCTCCTAGATATTTCCATATGCTAAGGTAGTGTGTCAAAATTTTGGGTTAGCAAGTGAGTGGTATGACATTGCATGGCATAATCCTATAGCTCTATAGTCCTACTATGCTCTATGTAACTTCCAATTTTTTTTAGATTAGTGGGTATGTAATGGGAAACCATGTGTCGAGATCTCACTTCGTCATTAAAGGATGGTTACCAGTAGATTAATTTCATTTAAAATGGGATCTTCAACACTGAGTCATTTCTTCATCTTCACCTAGAGCCACATGCCACTCTCCAAGTAGCCTTGAGATTGTGTAAAATTCCATTGAAACTTAATTTATTTTTCAAGAATTCACACATTAAAAATTCCATGTTAGTAGGCTTCTAAAGCTTCAGGTTAGTGGGATGCTTCCATGTGTCATGATTTGGGAAAGTTGGGGACTTGGATCAATTTTTATAATCATATAAGTTTGTCAAATACTTATGAATAATGATGGGTGAGATGTGTCTACATGGTGAAATCCTACTACTCCATATCCCCATGATAATTCATGGAAGGAAAACATTATAGTAGAACAATGAGTAAGTAAGATGATGCCATGTGGTAAAATATCACTTCACCATGGAGAGAATAGTCAAAGTAGTATAAGATCAAGGAGAAAATAAATGTAAATAAACTCACTATAACTAAGGACACATTGGTTGCATAGCCAAACAATAATGAGCCTAAAGTTGATGGCCCATCTGACCATCAAAACCATAAAAAAAATGGTAGAGTTGAAGCTTGAGGATGCTGATGAGTTACCAAGTGTAAAAATAGGGCTCATATAATCAAATAAAATTTCATAGATAAGGAAAAAATTAGTAAAAAATATATAAGTTGTGTGGAAAGGACCATGTAAATAAATGACATGTTGGTAGCCTAACCAGTAAGACACTAGACTAAATTTTATGGCATGTCTAGTAGTCAAAACTATTCTAGGCTGAGAATAGACTCAAAAATCAATTTGATTTGAATAATAAAATCAAAAATCAACTAAATTATGAGTAATATATAAATAATCAGTGAGTCCTACATATGAGAATCAAACATGAAGCATAAGTGACAAATAATATGCCTTAAAGAGGTATGGCTATAACCACATAGGACATGGAAAAATGACTATCCTGATGCAATATCAACTAAATTATTTTATTATAATTCATTATTTTTGTGGTCTAACATGGTCCCCATTATTTTCATGATGATATTTAGTGGGGATCATTTCAATGAGCCTCAAGTGGGCCAACCATGTCAAATATTCTTGTATCTTCCCCATTAGGGGATGAATTTGAATTTAAGTTTACATTTGAAATCCTCAAGCCTATGTGCCTATAAAGTATTAGTTATTATACTATGCTAAGGTTGGATATTTGTTTTTATGAAAGGATACATATACAACCAGACCCTTTTTTCGATTTCTTCATATAATTTCTTCCCTTTATTGTTTTAGATTGTAATTACATTGTTATTTATAGAGTAGTTGATGATTGTATGAGTCTTCTAGTATTATTAATAAAAAATGAAAATTTATATAAATGTAATATTATCAATTTTAATTGGTAATTATTATTTCTTGAATTCATTCCCTCTCCCAAACTCTTACACCATCTTTAGTTAGAGTTATTCTAAGTCTGGCTCAACTAAAGTTTAGTTTGAATGGGGATTTATTTAGTTAGAAAGAACTGAGTCCACTAGTGTTTATAACAAGAATTTTTACCTCTCTGACTTTAGTATTTTGTTTTTATTGATAATAAATTTAGTCTATTGATAAACCAATTTGAGTTCACTTGTCTATCTTTATTGATGTTACTATTCTCTCTCAAGAGTTTATTATTCTTATTGCACTATTGCATTCTTGGACATGATAAATCCATGAGATAAGTTAGCTTTTGAAAGTAATTAAATATTGGAATCATGACCTCCATTTAATATCTTATTATAGTTAATTATTTTGATTCAAACCATTTTCAATCAAGCCCTTTGACATGATATGGTTGTAACAAGCTGACTGGGTTACCCTATGTAACAAGACCTAGTAACCAAGACCTTGGGGAGATTAATTCACACAATTTTCATTTCATGAGAAGGAGGGATTAAATAACCCTACCTAATTATTGGATTCATGTCAAAACATACACAAACATGTTATGGTACTAGGAGGGCCTAAACATCATTCTCATTCATACATAGAAAATTGCCTATAACTCCAAAAACATAGTCATGAAAACCAAGTCTTAGAAAACCTATGAGAGCACTTTTATTAAATTTTAATAAATTTATATGATCCTTAAAAATAATTATAACATCTTGAGATATATATATATATATATATATATATATATATATATATATATATATATTACATGGTTTAATATCGAAATTGATCTTACAGATCAATCTCATGTCTTCACCCAACATGGACCTCACTATGTTAGATAGGTCACTTTGAGAAAAACTTTTTAGTTGTTTATGTGCATAAAAAATTTATATTAAATGGGTAAAGCTTATATAGGTACTAAATAATTACCCCATGTATTTTTATCCATCCCTAATCCACTACAACCAATCCATAATCTCATTCTCACTTCTACCTAGTTTTCTCACTATCTTCCTCATCAGGCCTATTTAGTGATATGTCAACTTCCATGACTGATTTAAAATATTTAAATTAATAAACCTAATATAAACATAAATTGGAAAAAACTAAAAGTCTCACACATCATCCTCTAACCATTTGCATTTTTTAACCTAGTCAACCCTGCATGATACATCAAAATTTTGAGAAACAAGGGGTTTATTGTAGCTTCCACTCACTCTTTTAACTGACCAATGCCACCTAGATAAACTTTAGAGAGTCCTCTATATGATCCAATCTTCAAACTAGGTCATTTAATCCATTTTGAGCCATTTACAAAAAACACATTTCTTATTGGGTCATTATGAGGGTTTTAGGAGGGTTTCAACTGCTTTCCTTTCTTAGTAATTGTTCATAAAGGATTTCCTCTTAACTCAAAAATAAATACTAGGAGTTTTAAGTTATTAATCCTCCATAACTACCATGAAATTTTTGTATCTCATGTAAATATTGTGCATGCCAACGAGTATATGTAAATCCTTCTTGGGTCTATAACGCCTCATTCTATTCACATAGAAAACCTCAATACTAAATTTCATGCTTTTTCCTTCAGGATTTGATCTCAAACTTGGTAAAAAAACATGAAAAAACCTCTCACACCTATGAAAATTATATTATGATCTTTGAAACTTTGGGAACTAAAATTTACCCCTCATTAGGTAACGTTAGGTCTCTTTACACACTAGGCCTTGAACTACCAATCATACTTAGACCTTGATCACACTTGAAGCATCTTGTATTGTTCTAAAAAAATTATCCTAATGTCATAAAAACTCATATCATGTTCATACTATCAATTGTATTCACACAAGTCTCATAGTAATCATCTCATCATGTTAATAGTCCTATGTCTTCTCACTAGGTCTCTCAATGCGAGGACTAAGCTTCAAAACTAACCTTGGAACAATTTTAAAGGCTTATTTTACTCTTTCACATGTTTAAGTAAATTATACACTCTCTCATGTATTTATTGACATAATTCACTAAGCTTCACTATGCTTATGCATATACCTTTTCACAGGACTAGACTAGGCCTCTCAAGACACCTAGTACTTCAATAGTATCTTACCTTGCATCATAATCTTGACATTGGCATGACATAAACCTCAAAAGAATTACTAGGTTGTATTTAATTTCTCTCTCAATATAGAAATAATAGGCTGCCTTCAAATTTTATCTTGTCATAAGACTTCTTTGTCTCATACCACTCTACCATGCATGGCCTCAACTCTTGAACTTGATAATAATGACATCCACCTTGACTTTGACATCAATTATAACATCAATTCCTCACCAAAATAGGAACATACCTCAAAAATATCCCCTTTGTCATTGATGGAAAACACTTAAATAAATTTGATCACTCACATCTCCCCAAGTTGGAACTTTATCCCCATTTGACATTAATGATAAAGGGTCATCTTATTGAAAACTATCTGATCCTTGGAACTAGAACAACATACCTTTTCTTTCTAAACAAACTCATTATCTTTCTTTAACAAAAAATAAACATAGATCAAGCTCACATACCTACTCTTGAAGCATGATTGACTCCCCTTATCTTCATGAGATATTCAGAAACTTATCATGACTATGACTTGGTTTGATCAAGTCATCATACAAAATATTTGTGACCCATCTCTTATGATCGCACCTCTTGCAAACTCTTGACTAAACCTTGTATATGAATGTCAACAAAGAACACAAATCTCCCCCTAAGAATAAGCATACTTCATGCTTATTCTCATTGACTAAGTGCCTCCATGAAGACTAATGAAGTCACCTCTTCTCTTAAAGTACTAAAATAACATAAACTTATGAGATTACTAGATCCCCATGTCCTTCCTAGACTAAAATTCCTTCATGATACTCTTAGGCTTGAATATACCTCTTAGATTGACCTCTTCAATCTTTGCTTGAAAAACATTATGACTTGGTCTATTATTCTTTATTCCCTCATCCACAATCTGAGCTTATAGAGAGAATTATTGGAACTCCTTTGCATCTAGACTATGCTCCACCATAGAAAATAGTCCTATCAGAATTGCAGACTAGTCCTCAACCTTAGCTACCTTAGGTTTCGATTCACTATCTTGTCTTCTTTCTTTTACTTAAGAACCTCAACTTTCTTATTTTGACTTAAGAATCCATGATTATAAAACTTTGAAATATGACTAACCTTTTAAGAATTGAAACAAACTATTCCTCTTGATGGAAACACACCATGACCCATACCTCTTGACTAATGATTTTCCTCATAATTCCATGCCTATTCATTCTTATAGGGCCTTATACAAGGCCTCGATCTATGAAAAACATTGTTGCATGAATAAAAATAGCCATTAAAAGTATTAACATACCTTATACCATTAGGGTACCTGATAGGGTTAGTATTTATTATGCCAACACCATCATTCCTTGATTAACCATTAACCTTTTGGATCTCATTAGTGTTCTTATTTTGGTCTCCATTGAAACCAAGACTTATTTTGTCATTAGTAGTATTTTGACTACTCAAGATGTCATTTAGATCAATTATACTCTTTTCAAACTTTACAAAGGAGTTAATCTTACTTGGTGCCTGATCCAACTCAGATATCAAGGAATCCACTTCATTTAATTACCTTGAACATTCTTCTTCTTTGGCCTTTAGGTTTGTAGTCACAATCTCAAGTTGAGTCTCCACCTGTTTGACTATATGCCCTTGTTCCTTAGAGTTATTACTTAGTCTAGCTTCAAAGAAGTTTATTTTCTCCTCATAGTCTTTGGTAAGAGACCTCATCACCCTATTCTTCTTCACCATATTCAATTCTTATATAGTATTCATCAACTTAGCCTCAAAGTGTACCTAATATTCTTATTTATTTTAATCACCAACAACACCTTAAATCCATATTAACTCTTCTTGATTTGAATAGTTCATTTCCCCATCCATGAATAGTACTTCATTGACATTAAGACCATCACCTTCATGGTAACTCTTATAATCACTTCTCTCACTCTCATAAAATGATCTACAATCTTCATTAGTGTAAAAGCTTCTTTTTTTTGAAAAAAATCTTCTTATCATCATACCTTCTAAATATTTTCTTACTCTTACCAAACCTATAGGAATTTTTATCATCATAATGACCTTTATCATGATATTCATCATATTTTCCTTATACTTATGAGGGCACTTGTTATCAAAGTGTCTAGTCTTTCCACAATTAAAAACATTTAAAGGGAAACTTACCCTTATATTTATCTGAACCAATTTTTTAATTTATTGAAAACATAACTATCAAATTATCATCATCAATATCAAATTCATCATTATCTTTGACTTTATTAACTTGTGTCTTCTTATATTTTGACCTATTTGTTTCCTTGAAATTAACTTCTTTATTTTTAGGTCTTCCATCACTTATCCTCATCTCATAGGCTATTTGGATGCCATGAAGTCCATCCAAATCTATCTTGTCTAGATTTTATAACTCTTCAATAGTAGATACTTTAGAATAAAATTTTGGATTTAGAGATCTTAAAACATTTTAAAAATAGTAGACTCTTTGAATTATTCACCTAGGCCTCTTATGATAGTGACCACTCCATCAACCCTCAATAAGTAGGCTGCAATGGTCTCATCTCCATTCATCCTTAGGCTTTCAAGCTATTTGATATGGGTTTAAAATTGATCTAAATTGACCTTGGATTATCCTTCATGGATAGTCTTAAAATTGTCTCACATTTATTTATCATACATATAGTGCATTACCTTCACAATTTCTACCTTTGATAGGCCACACATAATACTATTCATTTCTTTTAAATTATTTTCATTAGCCTTCTTACCTGCTACATTTGACATACGTTTGGGGGTGTACGATATCCATCCAAGATTGATTGATTAACATAATTACCTTGAGACATAAAATATTTCTTCATCATGACACTACAAAAATCATAATTGGATCCATTAAACAACAAAACCTTGCTTGTAGACAAACCACCTTGTGCTTGACTAGCCATCTTCGCTTGGTTAGGATGTCCTTTAGGCTATTAGGCATCCTTCAAAGGACCTAATATAATACCAAATGTTGGAATTAAATGTACTGATAGGGGGTGAATTATTTTCCTTAAAATAATCCTTCAATTTCACTTATCATCCATAAAGCATTCATTCACATGCATACATTAACCAATGTATAAACATGCATCTATGAAAGAAAACAAAATAAGAATACAAGAGATATGTAGGAAAACCTTTTGGGGAATAAAACCAACTAAATCACAACTTGGAATATATTCATATAAAAAATTAACCAAAATTTAGTGAGGTACCAATTGCACAAGGAGCACCAACCCCTCACTAGTCAAGTACCAACTCAATTAGTCCTTTAACAAGCACCAACTTATAAGGACGCACCAAACCCATTGGTAAATTAGAATCAAATAAGATAAATTGAATGTATGATATAATTAGGACATTTATTTCTTACTCAAGTAAATATTACCACATTCTTTTTCTCTTCTCACTCTTTTATCTCTCTCAAATAACCTATTAGACCTTCTCACTCAAATTGTTAGGTTGTGGAGCTAAAAGCTTCACTAGGATGAAAACAAGAGAAGTTATGGAGGATGCAGAGTTGAGGGGAGTTGTAGAATTAGTTGCAGGGAAATTGGCATTGGTCTGATCAGCCAACGTCAGTCAGATGGTAGTGAAGAAGCAATCAACATCAGTTACCAGTCAGCTGACATTGGTCTTGGAGGTGCCGGCGTCGGTAGCCTGTGCGTGAATAGGCAGTTCGCATGTTGATTTGAGAGAGTCTATTTTTGGACTGTTTGTTTGCATGTTGAAGGCTAGTCTTAGTCTTGAGTTGCGTGTCTAATTATTGTAATTAGGTTATTCTAATTATTGTAAGCATGAGATCTATATATGGACTCATGGGTTGTATTGTAAAAGTGTGCTAGAAAGCCATAGAGCTTTTAGAGAGAGCTAGTGTAGCTCCTCCTAGTTCCAAAGGGGTGCTGAGAGTGTATGATCAAAGAGAGTTGCAAGGTCTGCAAGGTCTAGGAGCTGATCCACCAGGGTACTGGTTGAAGAATCATAAGGACTTGGTGAGGCAAGGACAAGGGTTCTTTAGGGGTGTAGAGATATCTACATGGTAAGTAAGGTCTAGTGATTTGTAGGTAATAGCAGAGAGCAGGAGATCTACTTGGAGTACAGTTGTGTACTTGGTGTACTGGCAGCGTGTTACTGACTGGTTAGAGAGGTGAACATCAATTCTATATTGGAGTTGATTGTTGTGACCGAGAGAGAGAGGGAAGAAGGTCTTGAGGCATGGCGAACCTTTGAGGTGGAGGAAGAAGTGGCATCTTCCTTATTGTATATTCTTCTGAGTGATTCTTAATACAATTGTGTATTGTCTCTCAATTCCTGTGTTGTTTCATATTTCTAGTTACTTATTGATTCTGGTTAAATTCCGTGTTTAGTTGAAAATACAAGAAGTAATCATATGTGCTCTATTTTTAGAGCAAGATCCTGACTCGGTAGGCATCGGAGCATGTTTATTTTTCTAGGTTCTTGACAAGTGGTATCAGAGCTTTTGGTTGGGTTACTAACAGGTGGTTTCAGATCTAGTAGTGTTTGTTGATTATAGGTTACTCACAGGGGTTTTTGATTGAGTGGGAGTATAGCAATGGTAGAAGAAAGTAAGCTACGAATGGAGAAACTGAATAGCATGAATGGTCTGATTGATGGAAAGAAAGAGCAGTGAAAAAGATATTGTTGGTTGGTAGTAGATCAGCATGAAGGAACTGAAGATGCAGATGTTGCAGGTGTTGTTGCATAGGATGCTTTAGGAGGTTTCTTGGATAAAGTTGAATTTTGGATAACAGATTATGTTGCCTCTTTCCATGTAGCCCCAGGGAGAGGAGCTGGTGAGCCTTGTCAAAGAATTGGCAAAGGGAAAGTGAAGCTGAAATTGTAGATGGACGACACATAGTGGTTGAAGGAAGTCATGCAGGTACCAATCTTGGAGATGAGTCTAATTTCTTCAAAAAATTTGGGTGATGAGAGATGCACTGTAACTCTCACAGTGGATACACTTGAATTAGATGGTGGTAAGAAAGTAGGTATCCTTTATCTATCTACTTATATTACTGATTCACCTTCTATTGCAGAGATGTGGGTTCATAGGCTTAGTCACATATGTAGGAGGAGAATGCAGGTTCTCAAGCAGAAGATAGATGTTTTTGACAAGCTAAAGAATTGGAAAGCCTTGGTATTCATGGAGGAGATGATGGACAGAGATCAGGTGAGGGAACTGATATTATTCTGAGCAGGGCTATGTTGATTTGAACAGGGTTTTGATCCATAGAGAGCTCATGGGTAAAAAGTTATCACTCACAAATGAACATAGGTACCAGGCATCAGTTAGACAGTAACCGATGATCAGAAATAGGAAGATTGACGTCGGTCATGAAAAAAATTGACATCAGCAGAAAGGATATCTGGCGTCGGCCAGGGAGACAACGTCGGCAGTCAGGGTCAATGCAGGGAACTGACATCGATCGAGATCAGACTGGGAGATGGCCGAGATTGGTCACTGAAACGGATATTGGGCAGACAACAAGCTGTCAACAAGTCTCAAACGCTCATGTCAAGGTTAGAAAGGGTAAGTGAACCTCATATTCATTGTTCACCTTCTTTATATTGCTTACTGATGGTCGAGAACCAGGAGGATGTGAAGAGGCAATGCAGGTAGAATCCAGATACAATGGGAGCTTGGCATGGATGAGGAGTGTGAGTCCTTGGAGAAGAACCAAACAGGTATTTGTTGGTAGAGTTATTAGCTAGAAGAAAGCACTGAGAGATGGAATGGATTCCCATTTTAAAGAAGAGAGTGGATGGACACATGAGACAGAAGGCCAATGTATATGGTCTTGAGGAAGCTATAGGATAGTGGTACAGGTTTAACAGGGAGATGACTAAGCATTACTTCAGTCAATGTCAGTGTAACTATTGTGTTTATCTTACTAGGTGGATAATGATTGCAACATTATTCTGTTACTGTATGTGGGTGATTTGCTAGCAGGTTTGTACATACAAGGTTTTGCTGAGCTAAAGGTAAGGTTAGTTCAGAGGTGTGTCATAAAGAATTTGGAGCAGTGAAATTATTTGGCATAAGAGACATGGAGATTTTATCTCCAATGGGAGCTGATGTGAAGACGGTGTTGGTGGGGTTCATTACGTAGGATGCAAAATTATAAAGCACACCAATGGCTGGACAGTTCAAGCCTAGCTTGAAACAGGGTTCGAAATCACATGAGGTCTAGTGTAGACCTGAGTTTTCCCAATCAGTGGGGGTTGTCAGAAAGTATGGAGCCAATTCGTGGAAGGAGTAGTAGAGGGCAGTTCAGTGGGACTAGCAGCAGGGATTCTTGTTATGTAGGGTTAAGTTCTTCTCTACATGGATATGTAGGTTTGGATGGGGCAGGTTACTTGAATGACAGGTGCGGCATCACAGATTGTGTGGTGGTTAGTCTTTAGGATGGATCTTGAAGAGGGATACAAGCCAGGAAATAATTTAGATGGTGTATAGGTATAGGTACAGGTGTAGCTATTTATCTCCAAGTGGGATATTGTTAGGTTGTGGAGCTAAAAGCTTCACCAGGATGCAAACATGAGAAGTTATGGAGGATGCAGAGTTACGGGGAGTTGCAGAATCAGTTGCAGGGAAACCGGCATCGGTCTGATCAGCCGACATCAGTCAGATGGTAGTGAGGAAGCAACCAGCATCGGTTACCAGTCGGCTGACATCAGTCTTGGAGGTGCCAGCGTCGGCAGCCTGTGCGTGAACAGGCAGTTTGCATGTTGATCTGAGAGAGTCTATTTTTGGACTGTTTGTTTGCATGTTAAAGGCTAGTCTTAGTCTTGAGTTGTGTGTCTAATTATTGTAATTAGGTTAGTCTAATTATTGTAAGCATGAGATCTATATATGGACTCATGGGCTGTATTGTAAAAGTGTGCTAGAAAGCCATAGAGCTTTTAGAGAGAGCTAGTGTAGCTCCTCCTAGTTCCAAAGGGGTGTTGAGAGTGTATGATCAGGGAGAGTTGCAAGGTCTGCAAGGTCTAGGAGCTGATCCACCAGCTACATGGTGAGTAAGGTCTAGTGATTTGCAGGTAGCAGTAGAGAGCAGGAGATCTACTTGGAATACAATTGTGTACTTGGTGTACTGGCAGCATGTTACTGACCGGTTGGAAAGGTGAACATAAATTCTATATTGGAGTTGATTTTTGGGACCAAGAGAGAGAGGGAAGAAGGTCTTGAGTAATGGCGAACCTTTGAGGTGGAGGAAGAAGTGGCATCTTCCTTATTGTATATTCTTCTGAGTGATTATTAATACAATTGTGTATTGTCTCTCATATTCCTGTGTTGTTTCATATTTCTAGTTACTTATTGATTCTAGTTAAATTCCATGTTTAGTTGCTAATACAAGAAGTAATCATATGTGCTCTAATTGGTAGAGCAAGATCCTGACTAAGTAGGCATCGAAGCATGTTTATTGTTCTAGGTTCCTGACACAAATAACCATTCCCTTAGAAGAATTAGGTCATATGAACTTGATCATCACATATATAAACATAATTAAATATTCATGAAATATTAATCACAAAAATATTATGGTATTCAATCCCTTTACCTATTTTCTAAAACTCTATATCATTCACTCATAACCTTGATATTCTAATGAGTCAATTAGGCCTAGTACACCTTCTCTTTATACTTGACTCTTGCTCTTACCCATCTTGGTCAGAAAATAAAATTTAAATAATTGTATCACCCTTAAAATATATCAAAAAATAATCTTCACAAGTGAAACAACCACTACATGTGTTGGTCATTACCCTTAGGGGCCAAAACCACCATTAGGCCTAAAATAGACCTAATATAAATAGGCCTTCTCAAAGCACACATTTCAACCTTGACCTCATTAGAATATGTTGATTCTCCATAATTTTATGAAAAAATTCATACATGATTCAATTATACCCCTTATAATCTCACCTTATTTCCCCAACACCATTTATCTCATTTCACTCCTTGAACGACACAATTAGGTTTACTCGTATTTAAGCCTTCTCACTACCAAAAAGTCTATCTTAAATATCTCAAGCATAAAATTAAATTTGATATAATAATATCAATAAATAATTTGGATATGAAATTAATTATTGACATAAAATCCATTATATTTAACCATATATGGCAAAATACCTTAAACTAATCCTTTTCATATGCTCACTCAGAACTGCACACAAGCCTTAAGAACCTAATAAAAAACATTTGAATTTTATCTCATTCATAATAATTTATCATAAATAAAAATGTGTTAAAATTAACCTATTAAAATTTTATAAAAAATTTATGTGAATTTTATTCTTCAAATCTTTACAAAAATACTTAAGAACATCATTCTCATTCATACACATAAAACTGCTTGTAGCTCCAAATGCATAGTCATGAAAAAAAAATTTAAAAAAAACTATGAGAAAAATTTATTAAATTAAAATATGTTTATATTATCCTAAAATATAATTATAAAATATTTATATAGATATATTACATGGTTCAATATCAAAATTGATCTTATATACCAATCTCATGTCTTCACCATACACATACCTCACTATGTCAGATTGGTCACTTTGAGAACAATTTTTTTCTTATTTATGTGGATCACCAAAAATTATATTAAATGTTTAAAAGTGATATAGGTATTAAAAAATTACTCCGTGCATTTGTATCCATCCCTAATCAACTATAACCAATCCCTAATCTCATTCTCACTTCTGCTTAGTTTTCTCATTATCTTCCTTATTAGGCCTATTTAGTAATAGGTCAAATTACATAAATAATTTAGAATATGTAAATTATTAAAAATTATCATAAAATTAAATATTCATAAACTAAAATTCTCACACATCATCTTCCAACCATTTACATTCTTTGACTTGGTCAACCTTGCCTACTACATTAAAAATACAAGAAATAAGTGGTTTATTATAGCTTCCACTCACTCTTATAACTAAATTATTCCACATAGAAAAAATTGGGAGGGTAATATACATGATAAGATAATAAAAATATGTCATCCAATCCATTTTTATCCATTTTCAATAATATATTTCCTATTGAGTCATTATGAGGGTTTTAGGAGGGTTTTGACTACTTTCCCTTCTTAGCAATTGTTCATAAAGGATTAACCCCTGACCCAAAAAATTATATAAATATTTTTTATTTATTACCATTACGTAAATACCATTAAATTATTATATCTAATGAAAAGGTTTCATGTGGAAATGAGCATATAAAAATCCTTCTCAGGTTTGCAATACCTCTTTTTGTGCACACAGAAAACCTCAAAACCAAATTTCATGATTTATATTTTAGGATTTGACCTAAAAAATGGTAAAAAAAACTTGACACAAAATATCACACCTCTAAAAATGGTATTATTATATATATTAGCTTACGAACTACACTTGACCCTTCATTAGGTTACACTAGGTCTCTTTACACACTAGGCCTTAAACTACCAGTCATACTTAAACCTTGAAAACACATAAAAATTATTTTAATATTATAAAATAATAATCATAATTTCATTATACCTCATAAAATTCTCACATACTTCCATCCTTCTTCACATAAGTCTCATACAGCTCATCTCATCATGCTAGCAGGCCTATGCCTTCTCACTAGGTCTCTCAATGCAAGGACTAAAATTCAAAACTGACCTTGAAAAACTTATAAATTATTATTTTCCTATTTTACATGTTTATCAAAATTTATACACTCTCTCATTCCTATAATGACATAATTCACCAAGTTTCACTATGCTCTATGCATACACCTTCTCACAGGACTAGACTAGGCTTCTCAAGACACCTAGTACTTCAATAGTAGCTTAGCTTGCATCATGATATTGAAATTTACACAAAATAAACCTTATAATAATTACCAAGTTTCCTTAAAATTATCTCTCAATAGTGAACCAATATTTCTTTCAAATTTTCTATTGTCATAAGACTTCTTTGTCTCATACCAATCTACCATCCATGGCCTCAACTCTTGACCTTGACAATAATGACATAAACCTTGAATTTGACATTAATGAAAAAATTAATGACTAAAAACCAATAATAGGAACACACTTCAATAAAATTTAATTTAGTTTCAAATAGAGTTCAAAATGACATTAAAAAAATTGTTTTAAAGCTTTATTTAGTGTCATAGTGTCGATTTTAAAGGGAAACAATGGCTTATCCTTATTTTTTGATAAATAAATTTCAAATTAATAATGGATATTACTAAAATATCTATAAAATTCACATTAAATATGAGTTTATGGATAAAAAATTATGTACTATTGTGGTTAGGATTCAATAAACCCTACCATGGTAGAATGTCTTAGTTGAGCATACCATTGCATTTTAATAAAAATCATAGGAAGCCATGTCTTTTATTTAATGGATTATTAAGTATGATTTATTACTCCATATTATCAATTAAGAGTCTCCCAATGATGCCTATAAACTCCTTCATTATGTTCATAAGGGAACTCATCTCTCTAAGATTATTAAGTTGATTCTTTAATTGCCTACAAAAGATGATGAAAAAGTTGTTAATTATATTGTAAAAAAAAAAACATTATATCTAAGTTATATTTTTGTGACTATAATGTTATTCAAGATAATATTTTGTATTTAAATATTCAATTAAATATTCATGAATTATTCACATGTTCATTTCCAGTCTTAATTCAAACTACTAAACACAACAAGATATATGTGACCTGACTACTCTAATTTCACTTATGATTCAAAAAGATCAAGTGATGTTAAATTTTTATTTTAAAATTGATTTCACTCAGGCATTTCTCACTCTCAATCAAACCCTAATTATATAAATATAAAAAATGGGAATAAAAATTTTGATGATAAGAATCATAAAGTAAACTTTATTGGGAATTGTAATATGTGTGGTAAATTTGGTCATATAAGTGAAAATTATTATAAAATAAATATAGAGCCATCAATAAAATATCTAAAAATAACGAAGGATATAAATCTAGCAATATTCATAATAAGAATGAAAATAATAATCATGAACAAAAAATTAATGTTTTTGATTTATATGCTACCTTTTTTTTATTCTAATTAAAATGAATGGATTCTATATAGTGGTGCATCACATCATATGACTTGCTTATCCAATGTTTTATTTGATTATAGACATATTTCAAGAAATATTTATTTAAGTGATAATTCATATATATAAGCTACTAAGCAAGGAAAATGCACATCTTTTTAAATGTTGTTATTAAATATGTTTTCTATATACCTAAACTTAAGAAAAATATATTATCTTATTCTCAACTTATGAATGATAATTTCATTATTAATTCTCTTAAAGATAACTGGTCTATTATTAATCAATCTAGTTCCATGATTATTGGAGTTGCTTAACATAATGGTTTATACATATTTTCCTCTTTTTTGCATGTTGTCTTTCATCACATAGTAGGAATGAATTATAATTATGGCATGAAATATTAGGACATGCTAATTTCATAAGTTTATATTATATGTCTTCTCTTAATTTTGTTGTTGTTATTATTTATATCTCTTCTCATCATGAAACTTGTGAAAGGTTCTTAGATGTTAAGCAACATACAAATCCCTTTTAAATGAATCATGATACAAATTCCTCACATCCTTTATAGTTAATTCATAGTGATGTTACAAGACCCCTAGAAGTTTCATCTCTTAATGGTTATTTATATGTTGTTACTTTTATAGATGATCATAATATAATGATTTGGTTGTATTTTATAAAGAACAAATCTGAAGTATTATATAAATTCAAATAATTTAAAGCTATTGTTGAAAATGCATATAATTTTTATATTAAGAGATTATGATTCAATAATAGTGGTGAATATATTAGTAAATAATAAAATTATTTTTGCATTAGTTTTAGTATTTAAAGGGAATCAACAACTCCATATTCCCCATAGCAAAATGGTATTGCTAAAAGTAAAAATTGTACCATTATTGAAATGGCTTTAAAAATGTTGCATTCTACAAATGTTTCTAATGTATTATGGGCCAAAGCTATGAATATTGTTGTTAATATTATGAATAGAGTCTGTACTAAAGCTTTGCATATTTCTACCTCTTTATAAATGTGGTCTAAAAATAAACCTAGGGTGGCTCATCTTAGGATATTTGGTAGTCTTGTTTCCATATTTATTCCTAAAACTAAGAGAAATAAACTTGATTCTACTTCCTATTCATGTATATTATTAGGTTATAAAGGTAAAAATATAGGATTAAGATTGTAGATATATCTACAAGACAAATAATTGAGAATATGAATTTTCTAATCTTCAAAAAATATTTCTACAAGTCCTTTGTAGAACCCCACCAATGTTATTCATTTGATGAACCTGGCTCTCTTGTCACTCCCTATGAAGTAAAATTCCCTAAAGGAATTTGATCCAATTTTAGATAACATAGAGTCTAAGGAACCTTCTGAATTTTATGTTCAATCTAAAATGCTTAAATGGGCATAATCCATATTCATCATTCTAGTGTCAATAATATTTTAATATATTAACTATAAGTCAACATTATTATCATGCTTTAATGACTATATATGAATGTGAACCTCAATATTTTGAGTAAGCCATTCAATATGATAGATTGAAAGTTTTTATGTATATTGAGTATAATTATTTAATTAAAAATAAAACATGGAATCTTGTCCCAACTTACCTAAAAGGTATATTTTTAGTTATAGGTGGCTTTATAAAATAAAATATAATTCAATTGGTAAAATTGATAACTTTAAATAAATATTATTTGCTCATGGTTTTACTCAAAAAACTCAATATTGACTATGTTGAAATCTTTGATCTTATAGTAAAAATGAGTACTATGAGATTACTTATTTCTCTTGAAACTCAAAATTCTTAGATTATACATCAAATGGATGTCAAAAATACATTCCTAAATGGTGATTTAGAATAATAAATCTATACAACATAGCTAAAAGGTTTCACTGACTCTAATAAAGAACATTATGTTTGTAAGTTAAATAAATCACTTTAAGTTTAAAACAAGATATTCAATCTTGGAATTCTAAATTCACTAGTTATTTTAAATTATTATATTTCTCTAACTGTTATGATGATAATGATCTCTTTTTTAAAATTGAAAATGGTCATATAATATTAATTATAATATATGTTGATGATCTTCTTATTACTAGTGTTATAATTAATTTAATTATTAAATTTCGAGATAAACTAAGTCAAATGTTTGAAATGCTTAATTTAAGCATTCTTCATCATTTTTTTAAGAATGGTTATATTTCAAGATAAAAATTTAGTTGTTGTATCATAATATCAATATGCACATAATCTTCTTGTTAAGTTTAATATGCTTGATTTTAATCCTACATCTAATCCTATTGTAGTTGGTGTTAATCTTGATCCAAAACCTATATGTGAAAAATATAATCCTACTCTTTATAGATAGTTTGGTTTTAATTTTATTTATCTAACCATTACTAGGATATATATTTCATATGGTTTAGGTCTTTCTTTTAGATTCATGTAGGATCCATATTTAGATCATTGTGAATTAGAAAAATTAATACATTGATATATAAAAAGAATTGTAAATTTTAGTTGACTTTATTCTTCCATTGATAATGATAATTTATAAGACTATTGTAATGCTAATCATGCTAGTTATATTATATATTACAAATCTACTTTTGGATATGTTTTAATTTTGGTATAGGTGTTCTCACTTGGAATAACAAAATGTAACCTATTATTTCTATCTCTTATACATAAATAGAGTATAGAAGTGATATAGAAGCTACTAAAGAAGCCTTGTGGATTTGAAAGTTATTAGGAGAACTTCACTTGGATGTTTCCATTGCACCACCCTTTAATTTTGTAATCAAAGTTATATATATCTAGTGAAAAATACAATAAAACACCAAAAAACTAAGTATATGAAATTTTATGTGAATTTTATTTGACAAAAAGTCCTCAATGGTGATATTGATATGAATATTTATCCTACCAATGGATAAGTGGTAGATATATTCATAATACCACTTGGTGATACCAAGTTTTATCCAGTTCCATGCAATGATAAACCTCTCAGAGTTACCATTGAGGTGAAGTATGTATGACAATGTCACTTCCTAATAGCCATGTGTTTCCTTATTCTTCTTTATACTAATTATAATTATAAAGCATTATAATAAGTCACGTTATGTGATTTTGGTAAAATTCATAGATTTTGAGTTTACATTATACCAAATACATAAAAGAATACTTTGTAATGGAGGTCCTTACATTATAAAAGACTCTAAATATGTTTGGTCAATTATTAATGATAAAATGTGAGTTGTAGTCTCATGATTATGCTAGCCTAACCTTAATTTTTAGTAATTTGTAGATTATAATTCATTTTGTTTCAAAAGGTGATGTTGGCATGATGAAAGTTTTTAAATCCTTAAAATTTTACATACCTCCTAAATTCATTATAGGTGATTCATGGAATATAAATCTTATATTAAGGTGAATATGGAACGTATCCTCACTTAGCATTAATAGTGAGTGTTTAAACATTTAATTTGTAAGTGGTTACCCTTATGGACCCTTAGCATACATAGGTTTAATTAAATAATAATGTTTAATTATTTATTAACATAGGTTTAAAAACTTGTGTAAATAAATATTAAAAATATATGCTTATTTATTACCATTGTATTAGAAGTTCTTGGGGATATTTTGGACTCGGTGACAAAATTCCACCTCCATACCCCAATATAATAAGGTTTTTACCCCTTTGGTAATTCACATTGAATAATTTCTATGACCTTGAATATTTGAGTGTGGAAAATATTATTGAAGATATTTGTAAAGGTATATTAGAGAAGAAGTGATAAGTTGGAGAATTTTATTAGGTATTTGGGTTTATCATAGTAATGAATATCAATGATGGTTTTTTACCTCTCTAAGGTTTTCCATGTTAAATCCTATGTACAAATGATATGTTATTATTTTCTTATTAATTATCATCTAGATCTACCTATTTATGTTTAATTTAATATATAGTCATATATCAAATAATTTGACACATATTAGAAATTTAAAAATCTTGAATAAGAAGTGGATAGCATCTCCCTTTCTATGATAAAGATAAACCAGATGGATTCCATCACATAGATTCTCATTACGAGGATTGGTGTTAGTATGGATGTGTTGAAAGTAAATATGGAGGATAATCCTAAGAACAATAATGTGTAATAAAAAACATATGAAAACCAAGAGCTACATCCATTCAAAGCTGAGGGTAATATAAATATTTATCCATATGATGGAGATGTGAATGTAGAGAATCTAAACTAGTGGGTAGCCTAGTTAGAGGTATATTTCAGTTTGCATCAGATTCATAAGAGGAAATAAATTTATTTTATAAGGTTAAAATTAACCAATCATGATTTAAATTTTTTTGAAAGTTATGTTCATACCTTGGTTTTTAATAATATTCTTCCTATTACTAAGTGTGAGGATTTTAAGATGATATTTAAAAGTACATTTCTTCTATTTATTATGAGGATGATATTATCATGTATTATAAATATCTTAGGTAAATACAAGGCCATAAAATGTATGAGTAAACAAATGAGTTATGAAATACAAATTTCTAAATGGGAAAAGATATAGTGGACTATGAAATCTTTATGAAGAATGTTGGTGGACTCCACAGTCATTTGAGGAGACCTATCCTCTTGGAAATGCCTATGGATGTTGATTATTATTTTTCTCAAGATCACTACTTATATATGGACAAGAATAAGGATTCATATACATCTTAAAGTACTCCAAAGAAACAAGGTGGTTTTAATCATAAGGGTAAAGGTAAATGAAAAACTAAACATAATTCTACTTCTTTTTAAAATAAGGAAACTAAGAGGAATTGTGGGAATTATGATTTTTATACTCATTCAAATGAATTTTTTATAAGACAATTTAAAAAATTTACCCATTCAATAAAAATAAAAATAATAAGGTTATGCCCTTTGAAAGGTGAAGACATTGGTTACAATCTGTGATGGATGAGAATTTGTGTTGTACATTTTTCAATAAAGATATATGTTTGGGTATTATTAGTGCTCAAGTGAGTGAAATTTAAAATATTTTACATATTAAAATTTATATGAATAAAATAGAAGTGGATGAAATTTTTGATACTTTTTGACATTTCTTTTGATAAACAATGAGTTAGTAGAAAAATTGGGGATAAAGACTTATAATCACCCAAACCCATATGCTTTGTGTTGGGTGTAGAAATATTTATAAATAAAGGTGACCCTAAATTTTAAAATTAAGTTTAGTATGAATCATATTTCATTGATGAAGTTATAATGGATGTTGTTCCTCTTGATGTGTGTGGTATAGTTTTTAGAAATACCTACATATTTGGGATGCTACCTTCATGACGAGAGCCAATCAATACCATTATTTAGAATATATAAATAAATGCATCATTTTACCCTATAAAGGTAATTTAAAAATATATTCAGTAAGTGTGTCACATTATAAAAGGTTTATTAATGTAAGTGTCAGGTTTTCTTTAATTATTTTAAGAATTATTCAAGATAAATATGTGGATATACATAAAATGTGAATAATTTTCACTAATAAAGAGAATAAGCATATCAAAAATTTGTAGTATTTTAAGTAATTATTTAATGAGCTAAAAATATATACACTAATGAGGCTTATTGAACCCAAAATTTAATTTCTTCTAGACAATCTAGTTCTAATTCCCATAAGGTAAAAAAATAATTAAACTATTTAATTAATAAAGGTATCATGTATACTATTACTTATCCATGTGGTTATCTTATTGTTTTAGTACTAATGAAATATGGTTCATGGAATATATGTGTTGATTATATAAAACTTAATAAAATAACCATTGATAATAAGTACCATATTTCACATATTGATGATCTTGTTGATCAAATTCATCATGCCAAGTATTTAACTTAGATTTATTTGAAATATAGATATCACCAAGTGAGAATTAAGGAAGAAGAAATTTGGAAGACAACATTCAAGATAAGGCTAGGGTGGTATGGATAGTTGGTTATAAAATTTGGACTATGAAATGCACCAACCACCTTCACATGGTTGATGACTGAGGTATTCAAGCCATTTATTTATTCATTTTTCACTATGTATTTGGATGATATTCTTATTTTTAACATAACTTTTTATGACCATGTTTATCATTTAAAATAAGTTTTACAAGTTTTGAAGGAGAACAAGTTAGTTTTAAATGAGAATAAATGTGAGTTTTCTCAATGATCATTTGTATCCTTGAGGCATGTGGTTGGATATTAGTATTGATTAGGTAAATATAATGGCCACCATAAATTTTCCAAATCCTTTTACTTTGACCAAAAGAAGGAATATTTTTTAATGTAGTTTATTATTTGAGGAAGTTCATCAATAGCTTATCTTCCATAGTCACACCTTTTCCTTCCATAAAAAAAAGGGGAAATAATTATATTTGGGCTAAGAAAAAAATGATTCATTTGACATGATCGAATACAAGATTATACATGGTTCAGTTTAGATTTTCTAAACTTGTAGCGACATTTTAATGTGGAAACAAATTCTAGTAATAATGATATGAGGGATGTACTACTACATGTAGTTAAGCCAATATGTTACCATTAAAATTTATTTTATGTTGTACTACTAAATAATTTTATATTAAAAGAATAAAAGTATGTTATTTTCCAATTAGACAAAAATGTAAGCACTATCTTATGGGTAAGTATTTTCCACAAATATCACCAACCTCTCCAATATGTTTAAGAACAAAATAATATTCAACAATATTGACACTATATGTGGATGGGTGTTTTGAAACAATTTCATTTATTTATAAAATATAAGAAAGGTGAGACTTAAAAACAATTTGATATGTTATCTAGACCTATTTTTATATTAGCCATGTGGACCACAACTCTTCCTAAGCCTTTTATGTGTGAGTCTTATGTAGAAATATATGAGCTTGACATAGATTTTGAGGATCCATTTATTCAATAAAATATGTCCCATTGTTTAAGATTTGATCCCAAAGTGGGATTAATACCTCTGATATGGGTTGATATTTAAATTGGGTAATCTTTTTGTGCCTAAGGAGGGAAGAGTTAAGATAATTGGTGAAGCACATAGATCAAACATTTTAGGACATTTTGGTGTTACAAAGACTATTTTAGATTTGTATAGGTATGTTTATTAGCTTAATATGTAGTTTCATGTTGATAAGTTCATAATGCGATGTGTGTTATGTAGTGCAGGTAAGACTAGTAATAGGAAGTTGAATTTTTATATGTCATTATTAGTTCCTTTTAGGATATGGGAGAGTATTTGCATGGATTTTATAGGTGGGTTTCCTATGTCAAGAATGAGGCATGATGATCTCTTTGTGTTTGTGGATCACTTTAGTAAGATGTGTATTATCAATCTTTGTAAGAAGAATCTCAAAGGTAGTGATACATTTGAGATTTTTTAATGTAATTTTTGGGTTCATTTTGGTTTGCATGGTTATATTATTTTAAATAAAGACTCAAGAATTTCTAGTTGGTTTTGGGCCACATTATGGGAAAATATGGATACCAAGCTGAAAAAATCTACTAATTTTCATCCATAAATAAATGGGAAGACACAAGTTATGAACATAAAATTGGTACACATATTGAGAGGTTATACTAGGAAACATATTATGATTTTTTTTGATAATTTGATGTATCTTCAACATTATTACCATAAGGAAATACATTATTTAACTATAGAAACTCATTTTAAAACTTGTTTTGGATACTTATCTCCATGTATATTTAATGTTATTTTAAGAGAGACATACAAATCAAATGGGAAAGTGGATCAATAAGTCCACCAAGATAAAAATATCATTGAGAAGATTCTAAAATTTGACCTCTAAGTGTAACAAAGGTTGAAGGATTCACAAGCGAAGAAAAAAGGATTGCATGATCAACATAGCACTGATAAAAGTCTCCTTTATGGAGACAAGGTATGGTTGTAATTGAGTACAAATATATTCCAAGGTAGGACTAAGAATATTAGTACTATTAGGTATGGTCCATTTGAAATTATGAAAGAAGTGGGAAAAAATACATTTAGACTTGATTTACCTTTTTTTATTTACATTTATTCAATTGTCAAATTTAGAATTTATGTCTCTTTGAGCCTTTAATGTTAAAAAATTAAAACAAAGGGATATTAATATCTTCAATTTAAGACCTTTATCTTGATAGTAAATTAGAATTAGTGTAGGATGTTGTACTAATTAAGAATAAGAGGGAAAAAAATAAGAGGATTGTAAGAGCATTAGCTGGTTGGGTTAAAGGGTTAGCTACCCAACAAGGATAAATGGTATTCCATAGAAGATACAGGGAAGAGATTTTATCACTTACAAATTTAATGAATATTTTATGGACTTAAAGTCCTCAAATTTAGGGGTTATGATCCAAAATTGAGTTTAATCTACTAGCTCTGCTTTATAAATATTTACCCTTTATCTAATCTATAAAATTCATGCTTGAAAGCCATTATTGTAAGATAATTCATGTTACAAAAATATTTTATATAATTTTTAGTCATAAAATTAGTATGAGTATGATCTAGGCATCCTTAAAATTATGAAGTTAACAACATTTAGTTGTTTGTCATATATTTTGAAACCACTAATTTTTGTAGGTGGTGGTTAAATAACAATTCTAGTGGTTGTGTAACAAAAGTGAAAAAATAAATATGAATATGATCTATATATCCTAAAAATGATGAGTTTAAAAAAAATTAGGGGTTTGTCATAAATGATGAAGCCACTAATTTTTATAGGTGGTGGTTAAGTAACCAATCCAATGGTTGTGTAACAACTATATTTTCAAATGACAATTTTTCAATCATTGTAGTGGTTGAAAAACTACCTTGATGGTTTTATAAACACTAATATACATACTATGGGAAGTTTTTTGATCATAAAAAGCATGGGAATGAGAATGTATTCAAAAAAATTCACTTCTTTATGATGGTTTATTTGAGATCTTTGATTGGTTCCAAGGTGAGATGGATTAATTAAAGCCTCTATTGAAGGCAAACGACATTAGACATGTGATCAATAATTTAGTGAGAGTCTTTGAATTTGGATTCACATTGAAATTTAAAATTATAAATCATTTTTCATGTTTTCTCAATGTTTCCTAGTTTTGAGTGGTTGTTTCGGTGGTGTTGGTTCATTGTGAAGTGTATGAAAGGTGCATATAAATGTGTGTACAAGCATTGGATAATGTAGGAGTGAAATTATTTTCCACTAAGTACATGTTTGGAAATATATTTTACATTTTTTGAACAACATAGTAGAATGGGAGTGAAATTTACTCACCCACTAGAGCTTCCCAATATCAGGTTTCACTAGGATAGATTGTGTGTTCATATTTTGATTTGTGTGATATTTTTATTCATATTTATGTTCAGCATTGTGAAAATTTTGTTTAAATTTTTTTCTCTCTAATTTATTATTTAAATTGGTTTAATAATAATTATATTTCAATAATAAGTTAATCTAGGGATATAATATTTATGATGGTGAAGATTAATGTGGAATATCCACCTAGTTTATAGATCACTAATCCTTAAGGAGATACATTTAATTATTATATGGATAAAATGAAGGTGAATTATACTAATAAAAAATAAAATATCATATGTAAAAAGAGATCTAATAAATAAATTTCATAATATGGTGTGGTTGATTATGCATATCTTACTACACATACAAAATATTATTATGATATTGTGTCTAAACTAACATATTATTATCATAAAACACTTGGTGATCATGACATATAAGATAAAAAATAGGACTATGAATAAGACATTGATGAAATAATTGGTTAGTCATAACATGTTATATTTTACACAACTTATTTATGTTTACTTGATTTCTCATCTATTTTATTATTCTATTTTCAAACATGTGTACATATGCTTTTACATTGATTATTATTTTATTTGTCCCTTGGATTTTTTGTTCACTTTTCCATTATCTTTTAATAGTTCATATTGATCTATAAATTCATGAAATACATGGAATCTTATGAAAAATTAGTAGAAAAAAATGTAGTGGTAGGTAACGTAGTAGTAAAAACATAGTATGACAAAATTATAGTATGATAAAACATCATAAGGACAAAATGTAGCAAGGAAAAAATGTAGCGATATTGGTAATGTCGTGAAGATGACACAAATTTTAAATAAAGTTCCAAACTCATGAAATCACATTTTCCTCTATTATTTTCGTTGTAAATTTGGTTATTTATGTTTCCACCATGAAATGTTAATTACTATCTCAAAAATAAACTAGACAACAAACAAACAATGTGATAATCACTAAAATGTCCCAATTATGCTCTTCACAAAATTTTTGTGACATTACCAATACCACTATGTTTTTTCTCACTATGTTATATCCTCATGATATTTTTGTCATACTATGTTTTTAACACTAGATTTTTGTCTGCTACGTTATCATATAGAGCTACATATATCCTGTGATGATACATCATTTACAGTGGCCTCATGCTAGTCATATTATTTATGGTACACTCCTTACTCACCCTTACATATTAAATATCTACACTTGTTATGGCCTACATTAGGCTTATACGATCACATAAATTTATGCCTACATATTATGGAATGAACATACTTAATATCCATTAGGGTCATGCATCCTCTTATATCGACATAGTCTCTTGAGCTAAGATGTTGTGATTCACATATACAGTGGGGGCATGATTATTTTAATTGACTTACTCTAGATTTATATAATACTATAATTGGTGCACATTATGCCTTGGCATAGGCTTCAGATTGTTTGTATCCCTTCCATTATTATATTTTTAGAGCCTTCCCACTTGACTTTCCTTAACTATTCAAAATATTATAAAAAACTAAGACACTTCATAATGAACCAAAACCACATTTCATTCATCCCAGAGATCTAAGGTGTTCATGGAAAAATAAGAAGTATTTAATTGGATAGATTACTATCCAAATGAAAAAAATCATAATTATAAAATAAATATACAAAATACTATTCAAGGAAAAACTACGCCTATATGCATGTCATGTGATGCTTATCTTAGATTATGTCTTTACCATGTATAATTATAGATATTGAGGGCTAAGGATTGACCCAATAAATATGGATAAAAATAAGGAACTTGTAACATCCATTCATTTATTGGCCAAGGAAATTAATAATATTTTAAGTGGTTAATACAATGAGTATAACCATTGAGGGATGTATAAACCTCAATCGTGTTGACTTAAGTAAACATCTTGTTAAAGAAATGGGGTCCTATGTCTAACCATGGATAATTGAGGGTGATAAAATCCAATTTGAAGTGAATAGGTATGTAAATAGGATCCATTGAGGGAGGTAGAAATCTAAATTTTCACTGCTAGTATTTTTCACCCTAATATGGAAACAAGTTGGAATCCATAATGGATTTGCATGTTAATTATGGATGGAACTCAACCTCAAATATGCATTATCCAATTAATTGAATTAACCACCACATATGGAAATTAGATCTAATTTTTAGTTTGTTTCTTAATTCCTATATGCATTATTAAAATAGAATGGATAAAATTTGTGCCCCTACCTTGGCCTCTCTTAATAAGTAGTAATGAAAATATGGCATGCATATGTATCATTCCCCTTGAATCATTGTCACCTACATGGAATGATATGAATCCATATGATAAATACATAAACTATAATTATATGTATATTTAAATAAATCCTTGCATGTAAATGTAACTTGTAAATGTATCATATATTTCTATGTAGATGTATCCTTTAAATTTAAACTAAATTTTTCCTATAAGTATAAAATAAATTCATATACATGGCATATTACTCTAAATAATGTAGTATTAAGTAAATATATTAACACAACTTGATATTTTAAAACCATTTTAAATTTATAAAACTATAATATGTATCATCTAAAATATGTAATGTTTAAGGTGTGTATGCATGCCCCCATAATATGTACCCATTTATCATGCATTTAATTTATCTATGATATTTAAAAACTTCTGAAGTTAAACTTTGTCATAATGAATAATCTAATATCTTAATCATATCAATTTATTATAAGTGGCATTATTGTGAGTTTTCATCATGTATGCCTCCCTTATGAGGTGAGAGATAAGATTATATAATCAATTAGATTAAAGTATATGGTGAGTTTAGAAAATTATGTTCAATTAACATGGTTAACATATCAATTAATATACTTGAATGTTTTCTTGATGTAAATATCTCATGACTAACATGATTTGTATTAAAAAATATTCAAATCTAATAAAAATAGAATTGTATTTGAACTTTGACTCCTCTCTTGTAATGACTCTTTTTACACATGCTCCAATAACATCAAGATATATTTTACCATGGCCATCCTCAATTAAACTCCAAGTATGTTTTACCCCAGTGGTAATGTGCATCCTAATCAACTAATAAAAAATACATTCATTCTTGACTTATGATGTGAAATTATCTAACCAAATGTAATGATGATTGAAATTAATATTCTTCTTAGCCAAATATTCATATAACTTCTCAAAAAAACCTTACACATACTATGTAAAATGTGATTAGTCATCACTGACATAAAAATTGTATTCCATTATTTTTTTAATCTTTATTTGTACTATTAGGTGCATGAATGAATGTTATATGCATGAATATAGAAACTTATATTGAGTTGTAATACTATGAATAAATTTCCATTTATGGTTTGAATGTGTAATTCTCAAAAAAAATGACTACTGAAATAATAGAATCAAGTGGGAATGTGTCCTTACATAGATTTAAATGTTCATACAACCATATATCCATGTGTGTGTGACTTTCATAATCATAAATAGTTTCCTACCTAAATTTGACCATAAATTTTGAAAGATATATATATTTTGTGACAAGATCACACATTTTACATTCTTTTCCATATTTTACTTGATAAGTCACAGATTTGTATTTTCTCAAACTAAATAATTACTATCTAATTCCATTTATACTCTCCTCATGGCTACTTTTTTTTTTAATTTTTGTAATCACCCACAAATTTTATAATTTCCATCCAAATATGATTTTTTATAAAATAAGCATCCATCTAGTATTTCAAAAAAATGGTTGGAATAAATTCCTTGACTAATTTTTGCATAGCTTATATTATGACACACTCCTAAAATTTGTTATTAGTATACAAAGTAAAACATATATAGTCAAAACATTAAAGTGAATTGAAAATTCAACATGTTATCCATAGCAACAAGTGGTGCGTGTGTGATTTATTTGAACATAAAATAGTTTTTAAATCTCAAAATTTATTTGACTAATATAAATTTGTGGATATTTTTAAAAAAAAATAGAGTACAATTATATTTGTGTCATATTCAATAAAAGTTTTAGAATAAAATCACGGTTACGGGAACCAATTATTATTTTCACCACATCTCTAGTATTGGGTAAAACTCTTATATTGTCTTTCTAAAATTGTGCAAGTAAATCTTTGATAGCATCAACTATAGCCTTGTGATTTCATAGACGATGACCATAGAATTCCAATATATTAGTGGTATTGACATCATTCTAACTTTTTCATCTTAAAATTTCTTTCATTAATGTTTTTCTATTTATGTCTAGTGCTCAGGTAGTTTTTTAAATTAATCATTTTTTCTTTGTTTGACCACTAACTACACAAGTTGTAATTATTCAACAGACAACATTACAATAATTTTTGCATGATTTCAAGTCTACAATATGATATGTACCATGTATATTTTCAAAAATATCAATATTTTCATCATCCATGTTATATATTCTTAGTCATAGAGTGTAAATTATAGGTCTTATCTTAATCAATTTCATCAATGAAATAAACACTTGACAATTTTGACAATTAAAATCTAATTTATCAAAAAAAATATCCCCATTTTTTAGCTAGTCTTTTTTAATGGAGGTCAGGCATTTTGTTATACATTTATTCTAAAATGTTTTCATCAACTTCAATTAAGTACTTTCCTTTTCTATGCACAATCCTTAGAGTTATTGTTAATGGTGGAATTTTTTGAGAGGGTGTTTCAAAATCATTATGTTCACTACTAGTTTCTTCATTGTTATTTTCATTATTTAATTGTGAGATGACATTTTATTCATTGTTACTTTTATATTTATGTGTTTACATAAAATTATCTTCATTGATAGGGATAAACCATCATGCATAAATTCACCATTAAAAAACTCAAAAACTTTATATTTTGAATGTGGAATTGTAATATAATTTGGACTCATAGGTAAATATTCATCATTGTTATTCAATTCATTATTTTCAATTTCATAATTATATAGGACATTTGGATCATTAAGGATAGTGTTTTTTCCTTGTCTCAAGTGAAATGCTTGAGTTTATACCTTTTGTTTTTCTCTCAACTCTTCTAATTACTCCAGTGTTTTGTGATTTAACTTCTTCCTCTTCTTTGAAAGAGCTCTATCACCTATGACTAGGCAAAGAATAATTTGATTAATTTTTATGGTGGGGACTCAGAATAATTTGATTCCTTTTGATGATGGGGGACATAAATAATAATATTTTTCCTCTTTTACTTACTATGGAAAATGCAAAATGATCCATAGAATGTCTATGGGATAAGAATTTTTTTTTTAAAAAAAAAAGTTGTACAATGACTTGTTATCAATTGAGATAATAATGCATATGTGTAATAATGTATACACATTATTTATATTATGTCTATGTTATCATATATTGAATTTTTAGACCTTATTATTTATTTTTTAATGATATTAGGGTCAATTGACCCTAAAATTACCTCTATATAGTTAAAATTAGGTTCACATGGTTTAATTTCATCTAAATTACAACAATAATTATAAGAATGGACTATTTGGGTAAATATGTCAGGAAACAAGAGCTAATTTATCTCCTTAAATCACATTATAGACTCATAATTAGGTTTAAAGTGTTTATATTGGCCCCACTCACCTTCATTTTTGCAATTATCATGAAATTACGGTCGATTAAACCATATGTTACATCTTATAAATCAATTATTGACCTATAAATTAGGTTCACATGGTTCAATTTTGCCCAAATCACATTCCTAATTTCACTAATTAACTAATTATATCAATTCATAATAGAATCAAACCTAATTTAACCCCAAAGTATGTCTTTCTCTTGTAGTTAGGTTGAAGAGGCTCACATTGGCCCCAATTTCCTTCATGATTGAATTGGTGGACTGTATTATTATTTTGTTATTAAATTGGGGTAGACTGACCCCCCAAATTTTATTTAGAGCTTACATCACTAATTCCAACAATTGATTAATTTGCCTAATAACTTGGGAAATGTGAGCTAATTTAGTGCCAAATCACATCCTAGACTCATAGTTAGGTTAAATGAACATTTTGAAAAATCAAATTCACTTCCAATCTATCGATTTAAACATGGACATAATAATGCCTCATCTAATCTCTCTTTATTAATTTCAAACTCATTGTAGATTCTCAAATTAGATAAATCACTAACCTAAAATACCAAATAAGGTCATTTTACATAACAGTTACTCATTACACTTACATGAACTTACCTACAATTTTTTTTCAATCTTAAATCTAATGAAATGAATAATGAATAATCATCCTTTATCCTTTTTTGCCTTAAAATTTATAATATGATTTCCTTGTTGTAGAAAATTAATCACATAAAAAGACACATTTTAAATATTTTCAATTTTATCGTTATTGACTAAGATCCCTCGAAATTGATATACCAAAAGGACAATATTAAGTATATCCCATGTTCCTTTAGATTTCTTGTAGTTTCACCAAAGGGAATCAAATTGGCGACAAATTCCTCTTTGATTTAAAGAATCAACTATTTGGTTCATTATATTCAATGACATCAAATTCAATTTCATTCCAAATCACATCAAATACAATTGATAATAGGTTGTTTCATGGCTCAAATTTTAAAAAATTATATTAGTGATTACACTATTAACTAATTATCTCAATCTATGATGAAATCAAAGATAACTTAGACTTAAATCATGTTGTATATTCTTAATTAGGTTCAAGGGCCTCATATTCACCCTAATTGCCTCCATAATTAAAATAATATACTATTTCATTCATTAATGATGACATTCAAGATTATTGAGACCCAAACCACATCCTAGACATATCAAACTTGAATATTTCTTTAAACCAAATGATTATTTACTTCATTATCTGATGAAATTAGAGTTGATCAAGCCCAAAATCACATTTAATAGTCATTCACTTAGGTTTAAGGAGATTAAATTAGATCCAATTGCCTTTAGATTCAAACAATGGACTATTTAGCTTATTTACTTATGAAATTGGGGTTGACAACCCCAATTAAATCCTTTATAGTGAAAATTAGGTTCACAAGGTTGAATTTCACTCAAATTATATCATGGATTTCACCAATTCACTCAACCTAAGCTAATTTATCCTTAAATCATATCCTATACACACATTTATGCTCAAGGGGTTCAAATTTATCATAATTTCCTCCTTTAATAAAACAATTGACTCATTTATTTATTTTGTAATGAAACTAGGCCTGGTAAAACCCTAAATCATATTCAATATAGTGGAAATTATGATTTTGGATGCAAGCTCACTAAAATTACATCACTTTATCCATGATGTCCTTTTTATTGTAGTGTATATCATGACATAATGCAATTTAAAATAAAAATACAAACATAAATATGTATAATTAATTATATATCATGATAAATATATAAGTATAAACACATAAAAGTAGTCAAATTTCAGTTTTTTATGCTATGTAATAATAACACATATGACTTATAATGTGTACATGTTATATTATTTTTTAATTAAAAAACTAAGCCTTTTGGCTTAGAAATGGGTTAGATTCCTGAGCCAAAGGCTTGGACTTATCAACACAATCAAATATAAGAGTTTTGATTAAAAAACAACAAAATTCAACTTCCATAAATAAATACACTAAAAATTTCAATGATAAAATTCATAAAATTATTACCATGACAAGGAACACACTCTCCTCTTTCCAAATATATGATTTTTATAATTTTGGATTATTTAAAGGTTTCAATCTATGTTGATTACTAATTAGATATTTGTTAGGCCACTAACTAACATAAAGATACATGTCTATATGTGTTTGTGTATTTTTTTTAATTGATCCAAATTTTTTAAAAAATATGGGTAAAAACTAGGCCTAATTCTATACACATTCAAAAAAACTATTTTTTGTTTTTTTTTTTGAGGTAGTTGGGTGGGGGCACATGGCTGAATATCCATTATTTTATTTATTTATAGGATATATTTACTTGTAAAATTAATAAATAAATATATTCATTAAAAATTTATAAAAAATATATATTAAAACTAGATTATCCTATCTAATATTTCACCAAATTCTTTTAAACAATATTAAATGATGCTACAAAAATGAGGGGTTGCACGGCTAGCTATCTACTTTATTTTCCTCAAAAATAATAATTCATATTAAAATTTAGATGTTTGACCTAGTTATACTTAACCATTTTTTTAAAAAATGTTTTGGAAACTAGACTCAAAATTCTACAATTCATTTTATTGCATCATCCTTTAATTTTACTGTATCCATCTCAAACTATCTATAAAATTTCAAATTTCTCAATTTTTAGGAAAAAAATGTCCATGGGTAGGCCCATTTTTGTCCCCAAACATTGTGAACTTACCCTTAACTGAATTCATACTCTTCCTATTGGTTAACCCACAAACTTTTCATTTTGGTTAAGATGGAATCACATAAAGAGTTAGATATAAAACCATATCAAGCCTATCTTTTTTGTATCCAATACTTAGATATAAAATTACTTGCACACTGAGTAACACATCTACACATCCTTACAACATTTCCATAAAACATACAAATATGCAAACCCTTAAATGAAAAACCATCAAACCAATTTTAAATACCATTTTAATGTTAAAATAATATGTTTTCAAGTGTCAAAAGTTACACGTGATTAAATTTCAAAATAGTATATCACTTATTGAGCACACATACTTAGGAGGATAATTACATAATATGTGAGCCCTATTTAGAGTATTATAACATATAAAATGCTCAACCACTTATTGTGGTGATTTAGGTTATTTCAAACCCATTTTGTAGGTGAATAAAGTGCCTATGGTGTCCCTTATCATCAAAGAACTCAAAAATCTCTTGGATGCTAGATTTATCCAACCAATCAAGTGCTCCACATGGACATCCAACATCATTCCTATAATCAAGAAACCAATGTGGATATAAGTTTTTAAATATTTTCATGAATAAAAAAATATACCCAAAAGATGGTTTTGCCTTACCTACTATTGAAATGATCATCGACTCAACAATAGGACATGAAATGTTATCTCTCATGAATGGGTTTTTTGGATATATATAGATGTAAATTTCACCTAAATATCAACACAAAATATCCTACACTATACTATGTCAACCTTTTTCTATCAAGAAATGCCTTTTGGATTGGGAAATTAAAAAGCAACCTATAAAAGATCCATCACATTTATATTCCATTCAATGATGCATGAAATTGTTGAATATTATATGGATGACATATTGGGTAAATTAAAAATTGGAGTGAAACAACTAGGCATTTTGTGAATAATATTTGAAAGACTAAGAGAATACAAAGTGTTAGGAGTGTGGAGCTAAAAGCTTCACCAAGGAGCATACACAAACAGGTTCGGGTCTACACAGATGCCAGCGTCGGTCAGAAGAGACCGACGTCGGTCAGTTGCAGTTACAGAGGCGCCGACGTCGGCAGTATGGTCGGCCGGTGACGGTCACAGGCGAACAGAAGGAACCGACGTCGGTTACCTGTGTGTCCAGAAAGCGATTTCCGAGGACATAAGCGAGTGTTTGCATGATGAGTTTGAGTTGTAGACTCAAGCTCGCGTCTCTATTGTTATCAATATTATTTTTAGAGCCCTTGTTGAAGAGGCTTAACTGTTCGTTGTAAGAGCATGCTAAAGTTTCCTATTTCTATATGTAGGAGAGATCTTCTAAGCTATTGTATGAGAGTGTAATAGAGTATGAGTAGAACATTGTGAATGTTTAAAGGACAGTACTTGAGAGAGAGCTCTTGAGGAATAGAGATCTAGTGAGAGATCTTGTGTGCATCTGAGAGAGGTGTGGAAGAACAAAGTTCTTCATTTGTATTCCTATTATAAAGAGTTTTTAATACAAGTTTTCAGGGTGTTTTCTTGTATATCTTGTTCTGTGCTATTTATCATTTCAGTTACTTATCTATCTGATTATTTCTGCATTTATTGCTTTCACAAGTGTAATCCATTGTTGGTTGATCCCCAACTAGTGGTATCAGAGTTCAGGTTCACTAACAGGTGGTTCAGATCTATGTAGTGTGTTCGGATTACAGGTTGCTCACAGGGATTTCTGTTTGAGTGGGAGAAGCAATGGCAGAAGAAAGTAAGTTGAAAATGGAAAAGTTTAATGGCAAGAACTATCAGCACTGGAGAATGCAGATAGAGGACTATCTGTATCAGAAGGATCTTTACTTACCGTTAGGTGGGATAGCAAAGAAGCCCAAGGACATGGAGGATGAAGAATGGGAAGTTCTTGACAGAAAGGCTCTTGGGTCTATAAGACTGAGTCTGGCCTCCACTGTGATATCCAATTTGTCACAGGCAAAAACTACGGTAGAGTTAATGACCACGTTAGCAAATTTGTATGAAAAACCCTCCGCTTCAAATAAGGTATATTTGATGAAGCAATTATTTAATTTGCATATGCAAGAAGGTGGATCTGTTTCTAATCACCTGAATGATTTCCATGGTATTGTTAATCAGTTAAGCTCTGTCAATATTGTATTTGAAGATGAAATAAAGGCTCTTTTGATATTATGTTCTTTGCCTGAAAGCTGGCATGGCTTGGTAATGGCAGTTTCTAATATTGCTTCTGCTTCGAATATTTTAAAAGTAGAGGATGTGGTTAGTGTTATTTTGAATGAGGAAATTCGCAGGAAAAGCACAGAAGAGACTTCTGGGACATCCGAGAATGCTTTAAATCTCGAGAGCAGAGGAAGGGAAAAAGAAAGGAGCAAGAGGAGATCAAGATCTAAGTCTAAGGGAAGAGGCAGATCCAAATCCAGGAATGGCAGAAGGCCAAAATTCCTGGAACTGTGGAAAGTTGGGGCACATAAGCAGAGATTGCTGGTCAAAGCCTAAGGAGGACAATCAGCACGAAGGAAAGGAAGAGACAAAGGTTGCAAGTATTGCACAGGATGCTCTTATTTTCTCTTTGCATAATAACATAGAATCTTGGGTATTAGATTCTGGTGCATCTTTCCATGCTACCCCTAACAGAGAATATTTCAGTGACTATGTCCATGGAGATTTTGGAATAGTGTACTTAAGGGATGATGAGCCTTGTAAGATTATTGGCAAAGGTAAAGTGCAGCTAAAGATGCAGAATGGCAACACATGGGTGTTGAGGGATGTGATGCATGTTCCTAGTTTGAAGAGAAATCTCATTTCTACAGGTAAGCTAGGTGATGAGGGTTGCACAGTAACTCTCACAGCAGATTCTTGGAAAGTGACCAAGGGTGCACTTGTTATGTCCAGAGGTAAGAGAGAAGGTACTCTCTATTTGTGTAATTGTATTACTAACAAATCTCCTTCAGTTTTATCTACTTCAGATGTGGATGCTAAATTGTGGCACTCAAGGCTTGGCCACATGAGTGAGAAGGGGATGTCAATCCTTAAGTCTAAAGGTATGCTTTCAGATTTGAAAAGTATGGATCTAGAATTTTGTGAGCATTGTGTGTTTGGAAAACAGAAAAGGGTTAGTTTTCTAAAGACTGGGTCTACTAAGAAAAGGCAGAAGTTGCAGCTTGTTCACACAGACGTGTGGGGACCGGCTCATGTAGCCTCTATTGGCGGATCACAATACTATGTTACATTCATAGATGACGCCACAAGAAAGGTATGGATCTACTGTATTAAAAAGAAATCTGATGTTTTTGAGACTTTTAAGATATGGAAAGCCATGGTTGAGAATGAAACAGGCAAAAGATTAAAGTGCTTGAGATCTGATAATGGTGGTGAGTTCTGGAGTCTTAAGTTCAAATTGTATTGTTACATAAATGGAATCCGTAGGCAAAGGATGGTTCCAAGGACACCTCAGCAGAATGGTATTGCTGAAAGAATGAACAGGACTATTATGGAGCGTGCAAGATGTATGAGATTGCATGCAGGGTTGCCCTTAGAGTTTTGGGCAGAAGCAGTTGACACCGCAGTGTACCTGATCAACAGAGGACCCTCTACAGCTCTGGATGGTGGAATTCCAGAAGAGGCATGGACAGGTAAAAAGGTTGATCTCTCATATCTCAAAGTTTTTGGTTGTGAAGCCTTTGTGCACGTAGATAAGGAAAATAGAAAGAAGCTTGATGCTAAGTCTACGAGGTGCACATTTATAGGCTATGGCTCAGATGATTTTGGTTTCAGATTTTGGAATCTAGGAACTAACAAGGTAATTAGGAGCCGTGATGTTGTTTTCAATGAAAGAGTGATGTACAGTGATCAGACAAGGAAGCTAGATCAAGCTGGGCAGAGCAATAATGAGTTGGACGAAGTTATGGTCCAAAATGAGCTCGCGGGAAAAAGAAATAATCACTTACAGGAAAACACAGAGACCGACGTCGGCAGGTTTGGAACCGGCGTCGGCAGTACAGAAACCGATGTCGAACATACAGAGACCGACGTCGGTAGACCAGGCACCGGTGTCGGCCAGGAAGAACCGGCGTCGGCCAGTAACAGGTCTACAGGTGGCCGAGGTCGGTCACTGTCAGAAAATTTGGGTGGACAGATTGTTGAAAATGAGTCCAAGACACCAATCAGGAGGTCTGAAAGGGTAAGTAAGCCTCCAATTAGATATTCTCCTTCTTTATATTATTTATTGCTAACTGATGGTGGAGAACCAGAAAGTTTTGAAGAAGCTTTACAGGTGGAGTCCAGGAGTAAGTGGGAGCGTGGCATGGTTGAGGAGATGGAGTCCTTAAGAGAGAACCAAACATGGGATTTGGTTGAATTGCCAGCTGGTAAGAGAACACTGAAGAATAGGTGGACTTACAGGTTGAAGGAAGGTGAGGATGGACAGATGAGATACAAGGCCAGATTGGTTGTGAAAGGATTTGCACAAAAGCCAGGTATTGACTTTGGCGAGATTTTTTCTCCGGTTGTTAAGATGACTTCTATAAGGGTTGTATTGTCTTTGGTTGCTTTTGAGGATTTGCATCTTGAGCAGCTAGATGTTAAGACAGTGTTTCTTCATGGAGATTTAGATGAGGAAATTTACATGGAACAGCCAGAAGGTTTTGAGGTCAAGGGTAAGGAGAAACTAGTGTGCAGGTTGAAGAAAAGCTTGTATGGCCTCAAGCAAGCTCCTAGGCAATGGTACTTGAAATTTGACAGGTTTATGACTGAGCATGGCTACAGTAGGTGTCAATCAGACCATTGTGTATATTTTAAGAGATTTGATAACGGTAGATACATTATTCTATTGTTATATGTAGATGACATGCTGGTTGCAGGGTCTCACATGCAGGATATCTCAGAGCTTAAGGTGAAGTTAGCTCAAACATTTGCTATGAAGGATTTGGGAGCAGCTAAGAAAATCCTTGGCATGAGCATTAAGAGAGACAGAGAAAATCACAGGTTGATATTTTCTCAAGAAGATTATGTGGACAAGGTGTTGAAACAGTTCAACATGCAGGATGCGAAACCGGTAAGCACACCTTTGGCAGGACATTTTAAGTTAAGTAAAGAACAATGTCCCAATTCACATGATGAGGTAGAGTACATGAATAAGGTTCCATATTCTTCCGCGGTAGGAAGTTTGATGTATGCAATGGTGTGTACTAGACCGGATATTGCCCAAGCAGTGGGAGTAGTAAGCAGGTATATGGCCAATCCAGGAAAGGAACATTGGAAAGCAGTACAATGGATCCTTAGATATCTGAGAGGAACCAGCAATAGACACTTATGCTATGGAGGTTCAGATACTTCTCTACATGGTTATGTAGATTCAGATATGGCTGGGGATTTGGATGGCAGGAGGAGCACTACAGGTTATGTTTTTACTGTAGGTGGAACAGCGGTTAGTTGGATATCTAAGTTGCAAAAGGTTGTAGCCTTGTCAACTACAGAAGCAGAGTACATTGCAGCCACAGAAGCTAGCAAGGAGATGATATGGATGACACGGTTCATGGAAGAGCTTGGAAGGGAGCATGGGAGTTGCAGATTGCATAGTGACAGTCAGAGTGCAATCCATTTGGCAAAGAACTTAGCTTTTCACTCAAGAACCAAGCACATACAGCTAAGGTACCACTTCATATGGCAGGTATTGGAAGATGGTGAGTTGAAGCTGGAGAAGATCCATACAGACAAGAATCCTGCTGATATGCTAACAAAGCCGGTTACTAAGGAGAAGTTGAATCTTCATTCAACTTCTATTGGTCTTCATGATTGAGTTGAAGATGGAGGAGCTAGAAGATGTTGCTGTACAGGTACTGGTGCAGCTGGTTTATCTCCAAGTGGGAGATTGTTAGGAGTGTGGAGCTAAAAGCTTCACCAAGGAGCATACACAAACAGGTTCGGGTCTACACAGACGCTGGCGTCGATCAGAAGAGACCGACGTCGGTCAGTTGCAGTTACAGAGGTGCCGACGTCGGCAGTATGGTCGGCCGGAGACGGTCACAGGCGAACAGAAGGAACCGATGTCGGTTACCTGTGTGTCCAGAAAGTGATTTCCGAGGACAAAAGCGAGTGTTTGCATGATGAGTTTGAGTTGTAGACTCAAGCTCGCGTCTCTATTGTTAGCAATATTATTTTTAGAGCCCTTGTTGAAGAGGCTTAACTGTTTGTTGTAAGAGCATGCTTAAGTTTCCTATTTCTATATGTAGGAGAGATCTTCTAAGCTATTGTATGAGCGTGTAATAGAGTATGAGTAGAACATTTTGAATGTTTGAAGGACAGTACTTGAGAGAGAGCTCTTGAGGAATAGAGATCTAGTGAGAGATCTTGTGTGCATCTGAGAGAGGTGTGGAAGAACAAAGTTCTTCATTTGTATTCCTATTGTAAAGAGTTTTTAATACAAGTTTTCAGGGTGTTTTCTTGTATATCTTGTTCTGTGCTATTTATCATTTCAGTTACTTATCTATCTGATTATTTCCGCATTTATTGCTTTCACAAGTGTAATCCATTGTTGGTTGATCCCCAACACAAAGTGCACTTAAATCCTAAAATGTGTGTCTTTAGTTTCACATAAAGAAAGATATCAAATTTATCACATCCACAAGAGGTATTAAATTCAATTGAATAAAATTCAAGGCCATCACATATATGCATCCTACTTAAAACATCAATCAATTATGTACTCTATAGTGTACAATCCAAGAAATAGAGAGATTTATATCACAAATTGTAGATAAATGTCAACCATTCAAACATATATTGAAAAATTAAATTTTATTCCACTATAATAAATAATGTCATTAGGATTTTGAAAAAATCAATTAGTATCTTTAAAATTTTCCAATGATATTTATACCTACTCTAAGGAAGGCATTGTTGTTTTACATCTCGACAACACAATTTTCCTTGGGAGGTAGTTTAGCCCAACATGATGATCAAGTAAAAAAAATAATTGTTTATTATCTAAGAAGTAATTTTGTAGCATAATAACTCAAATATACCCCAATTAATTATTTATTCCTTGTAGTTATTTTTGCTTCTCAAAATCTGTGACACTACATGCTCAACAATAAAATGAAAATTATTTCCAAGGTTGATCCTATCAAATATCTTCTATAAAAATTAGATTTTTAGTTCTAATGTAAAAATGGATCATGTTACTCAATGACATATAATATGTGAATCAAAAGTCTATAAAGTGACATCTCTTTAAGTATCAATTGGTATAAGCACTGATATCACACAAGCAACCTTTGACCATTGGGTTTGTATATGAGTCAATCCTATATCTTAAAGAGTCACTTGAATGTAGAATATTATTATATGTATCCTTCACCAATCATGGATTGGGGGTAGATATCTCATTTTTTATACCCCATGGTGATCTCATAGCCATATCATTCAGGATTAATTTTCCTATCACTCATTGCAAGTCTCCAACTAGTAATCCAATGGAAAATTATACATTTGTCAAACTATGGTTACTCTCAATGGATTATAAAAAAAAATAAAAAGTGATTACTAGACCAAAGATGATATATCTCCCTTAAAAAACATGGTTGAAAGATTAAATTAGTACTTTAAGCACATCTAATTTGACCAAGTCCCTCATGCAAGCAATATGTTAGACCCCATTGTGTTAACCAAAAATTATGATACTTTTTTAATCATAAAAATTATTTATAAAATCTTTTAAAATGATCTAATTAATTATTTATTGACTACTAAATGTATCTAAAGTAACAAATGTTATGACATATTAACCCAATGGATAAAATATGACCCATCTAGTGTTCAATAATATGTTATATTATAAGTTGAATAAATTTTAACCAAATTAAAATAGAATAATAAAGTTAAAAAAATACTAATATTATCCATTTTTAGGTATGAACAAATTTAAACCCACTAGTGTTTATAATTTTACAATAATTTATAAAATTACATAGCCACTGCTGTGTTGAATATTCATCAAATAATAATGTATAACATGGTACAAGGTCTAACATATAATAAAATGAGCACAAAAAATATAAATTAGATACTAAAATTTATACATGATCCATAACATACCCTGAGTATATTTATAAAGGTTGAATCAGTTGACAGAGGGAGAACATCATCCAAGTGCTTTACCTCCAACCACATACCAATTGTCTCCTACTCACCTCCCCAGTGGGAGTGGCCCTACCCTTCATAAAATGAAAGATAATAATAGTGTAGATATTGAGAGATCATTTGGAACCTATGTGTGTACTATAACTATTGCATGCAACAATCAAATAGACCATGAAATCTAATCCTCTATCTAAATGATATCAATAAACACATGTAAACTAGAAGTATAGTTAAATGATAATGACTTAGCTATAACATTAATTTGGATAATACTTTCATTATAGAATTTATATTTAAGATTATGAGTCATTTTCACTCATACAACAATCTTTGATACTGAATCATGACTATCACATGATATTAAGGGATAGGTATATGATTTACCCACTATCATACCTATATAACAATCCCCTGCTATCCAATTATATTATTTATATATAAATATTCAAAATCATATTATTATAACTTAGCATAACTCATTCACACAACATTATATGATGCAATCAAATATCAATCATGAACCTCATTATTTTCAATCATTAAATCACCAATGTGACAATCATAATTTTATCAAAGAAATTTCATCTCAAATCAAATAGGTAAGATAAACTATAATAAGAATCAATTCATTTTAAGTATTTACTATCACATATTTCAGCACTATTTGTGTATATAAATATAGAACTGATGTCTACTCACAATCAACAAAATGATCCATGAATCTTCAAATAAATTTTATCATAATTTAAAACTATAAGCTACCCTTTCACAACCTTACTCTTATTCATTTCATCATGATCTAATGTGAAATAATACCTTTTGAATATTCTAGTTATACTTTGCATACAAAATATGCCTGATGTTCTCTATATTGGATCTATTAAGACATTATAATTATGTGAATGAGTAATAAATATATCTATGTATGATCTTAACCAACCAAACCAAAAGAAATAATGATCACCCTCAATATACATAAATAGAATTACATAAATAATATTCACTTTTATGAAAAATCCTAGTCACCATTTACAGTTCCATATGACCCTTTTGATAACACAAAACTATGTTTATTACACTACATAATTGCATTATAAATTATATTAATACCAACACATATATTTATGTATATTTATTGGGACAAAAATAATAAATAAACAACTACACACACACACACACACACACACAAATTGTAATAATTCTCCTAATTACTTTTCCTTTTCAAATACTTGATCATATATGTGTAAAATATTCATCCATTTTTAAAGTTTATCAACCATATTACTAAACCCAATACAAATTAAAATTAGGTTTCCACTTGTAAATATTTATATTTATCAATATCAGGTACCAAGTGACTATAATACCATTTATACAAGCCTAGATTTTATCTTCTAAAAGTTTAAAAATAAGTCTAAATCCTATATGTAACCTATAGTTGCATTACTATTTAATATTATGCATAATCTCATTCATGTAGGTCAAAATAATGACACTACCCAAGGTTATATGCCTATGTATAGGTAATACTAGACAATGCTTAGTTAAAACAATAGAATATAAAATCTATATAATTTATAACATAGTCAAGAATATAATTACACACACACACACACACATGTATACTCCCTTATACATACGTATATGTATATATAAACATTTAATATTTTGTCTTAAGTTCCTTAATAACCATCTAGGAAAAGGTATTATTCTAAACCCCCAACACTATATAGTTAAATACAATAGATTTTCATAAAATAAACATGGATTTTAATGAATTGAACAAATTCATTAAGCCATAAAACATATAGCAGAGTATATAGGTCTACAAGGATTAATCCATTTAAATAAAATAATAATTTATGAATATCAAAATAGAAATAGTGTAACTCATATTTATCAAAGGGGTAACATTTTGATACTGTCAACACATAGATTAAGACCAATTAAATTAAAGAGATAAATTATATAACCCATTATAAAGGTTCTAAAACAAAATTAGATCGAGACTATCTATTATGTCCCATCCTTCAAATCTATAAGCTTGAGGATGGAATTGAGTTCCATCTTCAGGTTTGTGGACCTAAAAATCTTAGAGTTTAGGATAAGTGTTTTTCCAAAGTTAGTCATTACACACATTCAACAAATGTATAAAGCCTACATTATAAACCCCACATCATTTCCTTTTAAATTTATAAACTATTAAAGGAAAATTGCCCTGGGTCCTTGAATTTGTCATTCATTGCCTATCATGATTGCGTTTTCTCTCTCGTAGCAAAGATTTTTCTTCTTTTTCCACTTCTATCATGATGATGATGATGATGATGATATGTTTTTCCTCCTCACCTTCATACAAGTATTCTCTTTCAATCATTCATGCATGATTTGTTTGTCTTTCCAAATCCACTACTCTTTTGTCCATTACCCATTATGTATCTCTCTTCATTAATACACCACTCCATATATTTTTTTTTAAACTCATAATTAATAGTTTCATATATGGGCATAAAAATAACCCAAAACCCTAATCTCCTCCATATGGAAAGTCAACCCTTTGTGATCATTGTGAAATAAAATGTGACAACCTTAATTTTATTCTATTCTCATTTTCTATCATTTGATAATAGAACACAATAATGTTAATCTATAAACTTATAGTTATAAACCAATGTTTTCCATTAAACCTCATGATTCATATAAGCCTTGGTAAACAAAATCCCTTAATGCTCAAATCTTTGAAGTCATAATTTGAGACAAATTATTTTGGGTATTTTAATCCACTTTAGACCCCTATGAATTTTCATCCTCAAGGTCAATGATATCCAATTCAATATAATTAAGAAATATAAATAAGGAAAGTAACACTCAAAATATTAATACCTAGGAATACAATCAAAGTTATAAAATCAAAACTAAATGAGATAAATCAAACAATCTAACTCAATCAATATATTTCCTATTTTATATCACAACACAATGTGACCATCCAATAAAGATACATAATAAAATCAATCATTATAAATACACTCAAGCTTCTACTAGTGTGAAAGAACATATCACAATAGAGGTTTAACATATATATGAAAATCATGACTTGAAATGAAATAAAAATAATAAGACTCAACTATTACCAAATAACCAATGTAAGTAACATTTGTTTCACTCAAATAACTGAATGTGGCATGTGCACAAGTTTAATTGAGCTCTATCAACCCCCATTGTTAGTATCTCTACCCTCCATCTAATGATACTCTCCCTCTAAACTGCATATGAGGGAAGGACATTCTTGCATCCACCTTATCAAACAAATTGGTAGTCAGTCCAAACATAAAAAAATAATAATAATAATAATAATAATAATAATAATAATAATAATAATAATAATAATAATAATAATAATAATAATAATAATAATGTATCCATAATAAATTGTTAAATGTAATTAATTTTTAAAATCATG